>CM022471.1:15667589-15784528 GCA_011952105.1 Coreoperca whiteheadi
TGATAGAGGATGATATGCTATTGCCCACCCCTAGTAAAAGTATAATGTAGTATAGGTACAACAAATATTTAGATATTCCAAAAGGTAGATAAGAAATAAAGTAATAAAATGTAAATATCTAAAATTAGAACTAAAACTGAAGTCCATACCGTGCCTGGTAATATTCTGCACATGGTTAGTGCAAGTCTAGTTTATACGGTATATTGTTTTGTCAATGAGTATTGAGAATAACTATACAGTGAATCTATACACACATATATGTAATATACAGCTAAGTACACCACAGACATCAATAATAAGACATTGGAAGTAGTAGTACAGTAGGCCTATATAGATTTATTTATTTGAAATGGCTCTCCACGAGTTTCCTGAAACAGTTTGTGCATATCATCATTCAGACCTGCAAAATGTCCTGAGACAGCAGCAAAGCAACATTTAAAAGTTTTCACCTGGAAGAACACAATGACGGTGGTCACAATACTGACAACGATCAATCACACACAGAGTTTATCAACTAGCTACATATAAATATCCTGCCGCATTCGGCTGGCTCTGTATTTCATTGATAATGCAGTATCGTGAATGCTTGACAAATGCATGGGGTCAAATCTGCGTCCTGTCGCTTTTTTGCACCACAATATTGTGTAAAAGTAATTTTCCATCGGGGTCACACGTGTGAGCTAACGTAGGCTTTACGGACCGTAGGATACTGTACGGTATAAAAGCAGCAGCCCGGTCTCCAGTGAAACTAAAAGATGTGCGCGCTGAGCTGATGACGGATTATCTCATTACATCATCCTCCAATTTCATAGCTGAAACTTCCAGAGATGAATTTTAAAAAGACAAAAACAAACTTATCGCATCCAGGCTACACAGTAACAGTAGAGGTCACCGCTCCAGCATCACCCAAACTCATCACTTCCACACAGCCTGCAGACGCCATGCGCGCTGCAGTCGTTTTTAGAAATAATAGAGGCTAATAGAAAGCCTTACCATGAAGTCAGCCAGCCGTCCGCTCGCGTTAGATACAGAGCGAGATGGTGAGTGTGGATGGAGAGATGCAGCAGTGTGCCGTGGATGCCTACCTTTAAAGGCGGGGAGATAAATCGGCTGTGTAACCTTGGCTGGGTGGCCGGTCTGAGGACAATGTGCAGCCTTGTGGGAGGAACACGCAGCCTTGCCCATTGCCCTGCAAGAGGGTTAACCAGGAGGTGACCCGGTGTGTTGCACCCGCACACACACACAGTGAAAATGATGATATAGGGCAAGGCTATCAATGCATTAGTGTAATTTGAAGTTAAACAGGCTATGAGTCCTGTAAATTGTTAACCCGAAGCAGACTGCATGAGGACGGGGAACATATAGGGTCAGCTGTACAAACTGTTTTTTTTTCTTTTTTTTACATTTACCCCAATTTCTTAGAGAAAATATCAGTAGAACTTGTATTTGCAGAAACTAAAGCTACACGTGTCTCCTGTGTGCAAAGTCCTGCGTTGAAAATGTTACTCAAGTAAAAGTAAATAAGTATTTCTTAAAAAGTAAAATACTCAATGCAGAAAAATGTCCCCTTGTCATTGTTATATAATGTGTAATAATGGGACAATACCTGCAATATCATGGACCTAATCACTGAGCGTTTTGAATACACTTACCTGTATTTGTATGGAAAAACCTTTTAGTCAATATTAAATAAATAACTAATAACATAAGTATGCTTATTAAATTAATTAAATGAGTCAATATAGGTCAATAAATAGATTTTTATTTGAAAAAGGATGTTTTTCAAAAGGACTACTTTGTTTTATTTCAGGGGATTTATTTATTTTGTAATGCCACATTTATTTATTTTATAATGCCACATTTATTTCCATCAGTTATATTCAAATGAAGGGGGCGTGGCTATCTCACAGAGCTGCAAGGCCAGGCAAAGTCTTGGAGAAGGTGGAGGCCAATTTGCAGTTTGAGGTCAAGACAGGGAATACAGTAACGTTACCAAGGTGGTTCTCTAGCCTGGAAGTGTTTGTGTAACGCCAGTACCACCTGGTACTGTGTTACTGTGTGATTCCCTGTGTTATTGTCAAACTGCAAACTGGCCTCAAACAGACAGCTAGAAGCTCTGAGATCAGCCTGCTAAACCTGAAGGTTGCCTTTAGACATACGATTAAGATGGTTTGAAATAAGTCTTGAGATGGTTAAGTTTCAGTAATGTTGATGTGGTTAAGTTTATAGTTAGGGCTAAGTAGAGACAGATCTGGGGCAAGTCTCTTGGTCAGTCCGCCACTTTGGTTCAGACTGAAATATAAACAACTATTGGATGGATGGCGATGACATTTTGCATTCATGGTCAGTCAGTCATTTTCTACCGCTTGTTCCCGTTTGGGGTCGCGGGTGACTGGAGCCTATCCCAGTAACTTCGGGCCTTAGGCGGGGTACACCCTGGACAGTGGCCAACTCGTCGCAGGGCTTTTGCATTCATGGTCCAGGGGATAATTTGTAAAAATATCGATGATCCTCTGACTTTTATTTTAGCGCCATCTTTTGTTCATTTGTCCAGTACTTTGGTTTATGACTTTATTTCTGCAAAACTAACAACATTTCAATCGGCCTCGGCTGTGTTAGTGCGAATAAGCAAAAGTTAGCAAGCTGACACATTAAACTAAGATGGTAATCATGGTAAACATTATACCTGAGCATGTCTGTATTTGGCTCAATGTATGGCTGCCTACAGCATGGCTGTAGACTCTTAGTCTGTTTTAACATAGCTGAGCACCCTCAATGCATTTTTAATGAAAAGTACTCTTTGAGCTTTCAGTGATGACTAGAGGGAAGGAGAAAAAAATATTTAAGGTGGTACCACATAACTATAGCTTCTTTAGGTGACCGGTAGAACAAAAAGTGTGGCTTACACATTTACCAGTACACATCAGGACAATCACAGATATAATCTCAGAAACGCACTATGACCAGTTAGCCACAATAAACCTGTAAGCTTAGCGAGCATTGATTAAGAACAGAGTTCACAGTGACTGCGGGTGGAAGGACGATCTAATGACTAAACACACGACGTCCGTCAGACACCTGGATGGTCCATGATAGTTTGTGCTGTGTTAGACTGGGCAGAGGTCATGAATATTACACTGTGCCTTTCTTGGTACAAATAATCTTCAGTATAAAAAGAAGAAACACTTATTTTGTTAATTGATTTTCTAAATTCATGGATCACAGGCAAGGTGTTTGGCTTTGCAAGGCCAACCTTGGGCACCCAGAACTTTCCAGGTCATAACTTTCAAAATTTTGTCACTTTCAAGTTTTTTAAAAACCTTTATTTATCCAGGGAATTCTAACAATTTGAAATGCTCTGTTTTTCAGGAACACAGACACCTGGAAGCTCCCAGTACAACCACAGTCTGGTCTTTTGGCCTTTGAGCAGCTTCACTGGAGAAGTTGTGGGTTAAGGGCACTTCAGCGGTGGGCTTGAGGGCTACTTTCCACACCCAGACTGACCCTGCCTGTCTGTCATCCACTGCCCAAAGTGAGTCAACCCTCAGACTATTTCTTTGGCCACTTGGAGGCAACAGGAGTAAGCTGTAAACGCAACACTGACATATCATCACCTTTTAGCTGATATGGTGAACTTATCAGCAAACAGTTTCCTACTGTACATCTGGCCAATACGAAGCAACATTATGGTTTATTTCAGCTGCTAAATGCTCCACTATGGTCACCAGCTGCCTTCTGCGGCTGCAAACAATGCTGATCAGAGCATTGATGACCTGAATTAAAGCATGTAAGCATGTAACTCAAAGTTTTACTAATACTAAGTATTATTACTGATGTGGAGCGTAAGAAAGTCGCAGTACCACTGATGGCCAGTCGTTTTAGTCTCCATCGGAAAAAACATTCAAAAACTTCTCTCTTGAAATACAGGTAATACAGTTTTTCCTCAAGTCATTACAATCTCAGATGTTGATTTCATTTCTACAAATGAGAGCGCTAGTGGTGATTTTGGAAAATGATAGCTCCGTTCATAAGATATTAAAAGACTACTTTACCAATTTAGCATTGAACTCCAGTAACAGTGTCTGACTCATGGTGGACGGTAAAAACAAGGATCAAAATTGATGAAGCACAAACCAGAAATATTGTCTTTTTTATTCCACGCATTCTTCTTCCTTGTCAAAACCTGACGCCTACATTACCCACAATGCGAAATCAACCACCGACAGTTCGATTCTGGTTTGTTATGCATATAGGGTTAATGTAGCCTCGAGCCTAGTTCCCCTTTAAGTTTTCCATAAGGAAAGTGTCACTGACAGGTTGCTCCCCGCTGCCTAGCAGCCACTGGACTGCCGTGACTGACTATCTGTGTGTAACTTTACTGTTTCTAGAAAAAGACCATACATTTTCATCAGACAGATCGTTTGCAGGTCTTCAACTTTGTGTCCTGCAGTGATCATATTTACAGTGTATTTGTTCAAACTACGGTCACATAAACATTTAAAATAATCAACAACCAAAAAAAATCGTCTTTGAGTGGAGGAGGTATTGCACGTGCTTATAGTGCTTCCTGCCTATGAGTGCCCTGATTGTTTCCACCTGTGTTGATTGGTTCACCTGTCGCTTGTTGTCCTGCCCTACCTGAGGGCAGTTCTGGTTTTCCTTTGCTCCAGGTCGGTTCGTCATCGTAGCTGTGTTGGTTGGTTCTGTCTGCATGTTAAGTTTTGGATTTTGCCTGCCTACTAACTGTTGGTCACCTGTGTACCTGTCTGCCAGTAAGTCAGTGACTCAACTATTGACGTCACCATCCTCCGTGAAGCTGTTTGTCTTATGGCAAACAGAGAGAGGGAGAGAGAGATATTTAAAACGTATTAGTCATATTTTAGGGCAGTGATAGTGCAGATATTGTTACCGCTGGTGGTGTTGCAGCTGTGGATGTGATGGATGATTGTTACGTCGTTTTATGCGGAGTATTTTCATATTGTAGTAGACTAGTAGCCTCTAGTCCCTCTTTGTTTTTTACCTCCTGCTTTCAACAGTCAGTCAGTCATTTTCTACCGCTTGTTCCCGTTCGGGGTCGCGGGTGACTGGAGCCTATCCCAGTGGCTTCGGGCCTTAGGCGGGGTACACCCTGGACAGCGGCCAACTCGTCGCAGGGCTGACACATAGACCGACAACCATTCACGCATTCCCTTGTTGGGAGGCAGTGGCGCTAACCGCTCTGCCACCGTGCACCCCTGCTTTCAACAGTGATGCCCGAATTCCATTTAGCTGCTTCCGTGTCAGGGTCCTGGTATTGTGCATGCTGGCTCGCTGTCACACTGCCATGGGTTACTGCAACACTTGGCTAGAACAGAGCCATTAATGTTATTAGTAACACCTGTGCATTTTATTACAAGTCAATTTCTTGTGAAAAAGGCCTATTTCTCTTGGCATTAGCGGGGACAGATGGCTGTACTAATATCAACTGTTTTCACATCAAGCTTCTCTCTACTATTTTTTTTTAAAATGTTTTATTTATTCACACTTTCAAATTAAACAACAAACAAACAGGGCCCAGATGCAGTTATTGCACATTTAGTACAGTGGTGAGAGGGAAGGTTGTTAATACAGGAACACAATTAGTTTACTATATCTTAGTTTTTTCAAAAGGAGTTAGGAATGGATTCCAAGAACAGGAAAACGTGTCCATTTGACTAATGCGAAGTTTTTCCATTCGTATTATGGATAGCATATCAAATATCCATATAGCAAAGGAGGGAGGAGAGGGAGACTTCCATTCCTTCAATATCAGCCTCTTGGCAACTATCAATCCCAGTCAATGGTTGCTGCATTATAGTTGGAATTGTCCTTGTTAGTTGTGAGCAGCCAAGAATAGCAGGTCCAGGCTCGGGCTGAAGGGGCATCTGATACGCTTTGGAGTACCAGTCGAATATTTTAGACCAAAAGGCATGGGACAGTGTACCCTCTGATATATTACATCTGTCACACACTGGGGAAACTGATGGATATATTCTATGTAATCTGACTTTGGAATAATATAAGTGATGGACAATCTTACATTGCATTAAATGGTCTCTGCGGTTTATAGAGCAGGAATGAATTTTAGACAAAGGGCTCCACATGGATTCAGATAGTTCCACACCTAACTCTCCTTTCCAAGCATCCCTAGTTCTCACAGTGTGTGCAGCAATTCAGTCATCAAATAGATGTACAATTCTCGAAATGAGATGCTTGGAGAAAGAAGGGCTCTTAGAAATATATATTTCATGCTCCAGGGGTAGATTTTTAATATCTTCAATTTCCAATTGGGTGTAATGCCTAACCTGCAAATACCAAAAGAAATGGGAATTAGATTATATTTTTCTCTTTCAGTTGGTTGAATGATGCAAATTTACCATCAACAGTACAGAGTAAGTGAGACCAAGCCCTTCCTTCTCCAATCATGATATGCTATGTCATGCCAGGGAGGCAGAAGATTATGGTTTAAGCATATAGGCGTTTGTACTGATGTATTTGGTAATTTCAGAAAGCACCTAACCTGGTTTAAGATTCTTACCGACTGTTCTCATAACTAGTTTTTAATGGTCAGTGACAAGTTGGGGTGTTCTCATTATTATTGGGACAGAAGTTTTTATTGCATCAGTAAATCCTGAGTCCCAGCTCTTTTTGTGCTTTAATTTATTTCGCAGGCTACAACTAAGTCTCTTGTCTCTCCACAGGGCCTGTACCAGCAGTAATCATCATCTGGTCTGATCAAGAGGTCAAACTGAGGCAATGCAGCTCAGTAGTATGTGAAGCTGTGGTTCAATACCACCATCTTGTGGATGAAAAGGTTCTGGTACTGACTGTTAAACATTTAAAGTATTACAGACAAAAGAAGTGTTGAAAGGTATATTTTTGTAATGTATGAGCACATTTATTATAGGCTATGCATGTATAAAAATAAATACACATCTGATATCTATTAAACCACCATTTGCATGTCTTAACCCTATACCATTTTGTAATCAAATCTGATAGTATATATATACACACACATTTGATGCAGGTGTGTTTCTTACAACACAAACAGTTTAGCATTCTCTTAAAATTGGACAACTTTCATTCTGAGCCACACATTTGGTCTTCCTTTACATGCGAGTTTGTATAGTGACGATGCAGTCCTACAGCATTCCTCATTTGAACTTGTTGACTGGGTTCCCAATGAGCTCTGGGCACTGCTCTTCGCCTTTCGCAATCCTGTTGCACTTCTTGAACAGGTCGTAGTTGATCTTGTCAGTTATGACACTGTCCTGCTTATACTGCGGGTGCTTTGCAACAAATTCCCTCATCCACTTGGCCATGGTCATCAGCTCGCCTGTTTCAGATCAGCAAAATAAAGAGTTATGCTCAGAGGTGAAGCTGCATAAACTGCTTTTGAGAACATTAAGTTTTGTCCCGTAATGCAAATTTACCTGAGGCACGTTTCTTGATGAGCTTCAGATAATTCAAAATGGTGCACCTGGTGTCCACATCAACTTCCATGTTTTCCAGATAGCAGTTAAGGATCGGGATCAGCCCTTGAAATACTCCCTCCTGGTGATAAGGAGAGAAGAAAACCGCAGTAATTCTGAGATGGCTGAACTAAGGCACAGCTGTGATTTGAGCTCAATACTTCTAAAAAATAAATAAGTAAATAAAATAATCTGCAATAATCACCTTTCCATTGATGATGGTGTCAAGGCTCATCAGCGTGTACTCCTCATTAGCACCATCAGTCTCCAGGCCGTTCTGAGCAGAAGCAGTGCCATCAAAGCCCGGGTTGCAGCCTATCGGTGAACAATACAAATGTCTCAGCTACTCTTATCGGAGGCACTAACTGTAAACTGTTGCACGGTCTGCTTTACCCACCTTTGAAGATGTCCTTTCGGAAGTAAAACATACCCTCCTGGACAGCGTTTCTCTTCTGTGCGACCTTCATGTTTTCATCTACCTAAAGACAGGCAAGAGTTTACTGTATCAGAGCACTGTGTACTAAGTAGATCATTAGGACTCAAACGTCTCTTAACATTTTATAAAAGCCTAGAGCTGTGTAGCTGTTTGTACCTTTGACAAAGGGATCAGAAAGTCCAGTTTATA
This sequence comes from Coreoperca whiteheadi, assembly GCA_011952105.1. Classification (NCBI taxonomy): domain Eukaryota; kingdom Metazoa; phylum Chordata; class Actinopteri; order Centrarchiformes; family Sinipercidae; genus Coreoperca; species Coreoperca whiteheadi. The sequence goes on from CM022471.1 coordinate 15,675,708, forward strand.
GGACAAGATGACTCTGGTGAGCAGGACGACAAAGACCACGTACGCCGCATTTTCAAAGTCAGTTAGCTGCACCTGAAAAATAAAATAATAAACTCTCTCCGGTTCTTTCTGTATGTGATAGGCATGTCATCAGATATAAACACAGGTTACAACTACAATTTAAGGGATGGTGCAGTTGGTTATTACCTCCATGGGGCGGAACTCAACTCTCCAGCCGATATCAGAGTTTGGGGGTGGAGGTTTAAACCTCATCGTCTGCCAGTTGGTCGACTGCAGGTTCTGCAAGAAGACAAGTTTGAATCAACACGAGCCTGTATTGTTTGTTTAGACATGGTTGGCTTTCTTCTAGGAAGCGGCTTAAGGAATACAGAAAACCTCACCTCAAAGTGATCAGACTCGTTTTCATCATCCAAGTGAATTTTCTCCTCAAAGACGGAGAGTGGATCTCGGATGAAGAGGTGCGCTATGTGTTGGGCCAGCAGCTTGTCAATTCCTATTCACAGAAGGCTGATTATTATTCTTTACTGTACACTCATCTATTAGTGGATTTGGATTGAAGTTTAACATTGTTCATTTATTTCACGGCTAATATACTGTATTTGTATTTTAGACATACGAGTTTTCTCCGTTTTTAAAATGACGGTACCTGCATCGAGCAGCTGCTTGTAGATCTCCTCGTCAATCGTTAAATCAATGTCGTTGTACTTCTCACCACAGCTAGACAGGTAGCTGTCAATTGAATCATATCTTGACTTGAAGATTCTGTATTTGTTGTTTTTCAATGGCTGCAAAAGGAAAAAGTAATTTTCGTACATTATACTCAAAATGCAAACATTTTTACTGTGATATCTAGGTAGTGCGTTTGCCTTTTGCTTGAGTTAAAATTAGATGCCATTTGTTTCGGATTCATCTTCGTAAACGCAATAACAAGCTCAAGTAACTTAGAGGCAACAGTAGCATTTCCTACATTGGACAAAATAAATACCATAAAAAGTAAAAAAAGATGGACTCTTACATTACTGAGACACTGTAGATGACTGTCAGCGTCAACACATGCACACAAATGTCAATGAAACAAGTATATCATCATCATCTAGTTATTTGGTGTTAAAGAGAGATTCAGATGTCACTACAGAAGTTTATTTTTCTTGGAGAAACTAATTTTGGTCAATTGGTGGCGACACTGATCCTTGATGGTTGGAGAAATGAATGTTCAATCACTCAATGACTTTAAGCGTCAAGACAGAAATAATATAAGAGGTCAAACTAAACGACACACCTTCCCAAAATGTCTTTTGGCTAAAATGTATTTTTTGCGCCCTAAGGGTGTGGTTGTCCACCTGCTCACCTCGAGCCCACGTTCCTCCTGTGTCCTGTCATCCACCGAGGCGGAAATAACTCCCCAGCGACAATCGTTATCGGACACAAAGCCTCTGTAGAATGGCGAGGCCGCACTCAACGCCATCTGTCAAGAGCCAAAACACTATTCAGTGCTTTATGAAATTTTGGGAACAAAAAACAAAGCCACAATTGTTTCTCTGATGCCATATTTATCTAGATTGTAGAAAAATACTGTGACAGTTGATTTTGCACATTACTGGACTACACTGCCAAATTCTGCATAGCTCCATTCAAAACATTTGATTCATTTAATAGATAATTAGTTATATAATAGTCCAGCCGAAGAAGACGTGAGGAAAATAATCATAATATAGGACAGGAAGCACATGCTCTGTCTACTCACCACTATCGGGCAGAACGTTGCTAGCTGGTCATAAAGGTACCGTGCCTCATCAATGCTACAAGCTTGGAACGTCACCTGCGAAAGCATCATAAAAAACAGGCTGAACTTAGTACATTTGTAAATCATTTATTGGGATTGTAAAGTTTCAATCACACAAAACTCAAAATAGTGCAGGTTACACCATCGTTATTACGTCACTGTTGGAGAAAAAAAAAAAAAAAAAAAGATTGTTCAAGGAAACACAGACTGAGATGTCACACAGCTGTCAGCTCCTTCAGTACCTGCAGACAGCAGTTGCCCATGCCAAAGCCCATGGCGTCCATATAGATGTGATTAGGCAGAGCCGCCCTCGCTGCTTCACCATCATCCTCAGGAAAGTCCTCCACAAATGGAGATGGAGTGCACTTATCTCTGAAGACTGAAACAAGAAATATTTATTTTTTTCCGTGCAGTCTGGAGCAAATGAAACGTTTCAAAACCTTTAAAGTCCAAACGAAATCACATTTAGTCTTCCCTTTTTGTGGTCAGAAACATGTTTTTTAAATCTATTAATAGTTTATTATTATTATTAAAAGGAAGAAAAAAGGGTCTTTGGGGAAAAACCAGAAATGCTCCTTTTCCTCTCAGCCGGCTGGAGGGGCGTGGCGCTGTCTCTGTTCAAAAGACAACAGCTGGCAGGCTGCCCGAGCCCCGGGGACCATGACATGTAGGCTACAGCGCAAGTTTGTTCAGACAGCGTGTCAGAAAATGAAGAGTAAGGACCACACCAGCATCTAACCAGACCCAAGTGACATTTGCAGCTAGTTTACATGCTGCAAACTGATGTTAGAAGTGCACTTTTCCCCAGTGAAAGTTTGTTTGGTGGCACGTTCAAAACAAACTAACACGCAGGATGAGACACTTGTTCATGTTTGTAAGTTAAATAAGGAGGAGACTTTAGCAGCAAAGCTAATGTGGATTGTTGTTCAGAGTCTGACTCTGATGTTGGGAAGCTGCTGCCTGGCTCAGTGCGACATTACTGCTTTATGCAGATTTCATTGGCTCTATCGAAATAAGGTCTCCAACTATGTAGACGGATACAGCAACTGTATTCCATCAAATTCATGTAAAACTAGGGGGCACCATCATGAAGCCAAAAAATATAAATTCCTCCCTTTTAGTTACATATTTGGTCTGTAAGGAGAACACAGGACAAGTGTTTCACAGAGCAGATATGTATGGCACAGCAGACCAACAAAATGCAACTGGATTTCAGTTGGACTTTCACTGCATTTACCGAGGCAGTAGCCTGCACATTATATACTCGAGTCTGCCCACAGCTACAAAAATTGCTTAAGAATACTGTTATTTAAAAGAATAACAAATCAAATTTTAAGTAACTGTCACATTTTAATTGAAAAAAACTTACTTGGCACATTAATCACGACTTTCTCTCCTCTTCTGTGGCGTATGTTTCTGGTAAGGGTGCTGGAAAAGCAAATCCACAAACACATGCAGTCACGTACACACCCCCACAAACACACCTTCATGCACGCCAGGCTGCGCTGCAGCCACGGTGCCGTTACTGGAGGTCGGTCAACATGGCTCTGAATTTTCATGAATATCAGGCAATGCAAATTGCAGTGACTTAAATGTCGCTTCCTGTTTCCAAATATGTGGCACTACACAGCATGCACCGATTGTACATCTTGTTCCCATGTGTAGACCACACTGCGCAAGTTTCATGTATATGGGATGATGTTTGTCACATAAGGCTGCCTTCCTGTTTTCTGCAGGTAGCGCTTTGACTATGAGTCATTATTGGCATGTAGATGTCCTCAGGACTGGACTCTTCAGTAGCATGTGAAATGTGGTGCAGATTGGTCTATGTACACTCAAGTTACACAAACTTCCTGTTTCATGGCAAAACATGCAAATTGTCTGCCACGCCACAGACAACATGTTCAACGAAAACTCAAACTTTTTTATACTCTCACCAAATTTGTAGCGGATCTGGTTAAACACACTAAAGTCAATGTGGGCGACGTCCTGTAGACTGTAGAGCATGGCACCAAGAGATTTTATAGTATGTCTGGATGTGTTCATTTTGTACATCCAGATGAAACATACTGCGAGGGCTCCTTTGATGAAATTTCATGTAAATCAGACTTCCTGTTGTCAGTAGGTGGTGCATAGATCTTCTCAGGCCTGCACTCACACATCAGAAAACCAAATAGTTTAAGCATCGATTCCCTAGCCCCTGAAAAACAGCATCCTGTTTCATGGCAATGCATTATTCGCCATGAAAGAGGACGCTGTGGCAACGGTGTGCCGAAAACTCTTGAAAACTCAAAAGCTTCGCAATTTAGCGTGTTGATGGTTTTAAGATTACGCTTACCAAAATCGAGGTCGATCTAGTTAAATCTGCAAGCAGGATATCGTAAAAGTCATTTTCTACCGCTTGCTCCTGTTGGGGGTCGCGGGTGACTGGAGCCTATCCCAGTGACTTTGGGCCCTGGGCGGGGTGCACCCTGGACAGTGGCCAACTCGTCGCAGGGCTGACACAGAGACAGACAACCATGCACTCACACATTCATTGACTAGGGGCAATTTAGAGTTACCAATTAACCTACACATGCATGTCTTTGGATGGTGGGAGGAAGCCGGAGAACCCGGAGAAAACCCACGGTAACACGGGGAGGACATGCAGACTTCACCCAGAGAGATCGTGGTCTCTGGTCAGGGATTCGAACCCACGATCTCCTTATTGGAAGCTAACCGCTCTGCCACGGATTTCGTATGGAGCCTTTTTGGAGATTCAAATTTCACACTAACGGTTTGACTTCCTGTTGGGTTTAGGTGACAGTCCCATATCAGATTAAAAGCCTCAACCCTTCTAATGCATGTGCCATTTTTTGAGAGTTTTCAAGCATCCCTAACCCCTCAAAAAAACAGCACTTAATTAAAAGTCAAAAGCTGGCTCTATGACTATGATTCAATGTTGCCCTGTAAACGTCTCATTAAACTTGTGAAATCTGGAAGAGATTGGACGATGTGGAGTCGAGTTACAACAGTCTGAGGTAGTACACAGACAATAAACTGTCAAGAAGGAAACTCACATTGTCAGTAGCATGAGGGAGGCAGGAATGGAGAAACCTGAATGCCAGGTCTGTCTGCTCTGAACTTCCAGAGCGTTCAGTCTTCACCTGAGCGCACCTGGAGTCACTGACTCCCTTATGTAAGAGGTAAATTGTCCCTACGCCCTCTAGGGGCAGTGTTCCTCAGCAGCAACAGGGAATTTGACAACAGTTTTTAAAAAGGTTTTCTCAACATTGCAAGAGAGCATTAAGAACATTTTCAGTGTTTACAAATACTTATCGTTGCTAATTAAGACATTTTCTATTAATACAGTATTGAGCCGTTTGAGATCCTTGCGAAAACATAAACTTGATTGTTACAGCGCTAATTTCTTGTGCCTGAGCAGTGGGTGGAACTTGCAACCGCTTGGTGCTCGGGCCCCACTTATAGAAAAACAAGTATATGCGATGACAGGAACATGCATGTATGGCATCGTCAAAATCTACTGGTACCAACAGTAAAAATAAGCCAAAAAGAAAAGCATCTGTCTTTCACAACTGCATACTACAGCCTGACAGATGCTGGATTTTTGAGGCCAATACAGATAGATATTTAGGAGAACAATAGATCAGCTGGTTGTAATTACTTTTCCATAAACACTAATCAAAAACCACATCAGTGAGTCAACCGCACATGCACGCTGTCACAAAGCTACAACCATGAAGCCAACCTGAATCTTGGGTGTCTGTTGATGGCTTCATCTGGGAAGAACAGCGACTTTGACACTCCCTTTTCAACAGGGGTCGGCCGGTGCTCTGGTTTGGTGAAACCTGGGCAGCCTAACCTAAACAAAGGATCAAAACATACAGAACTATTATTGGGCTGCAACTAACTATTCTGCCAATTACTTTCTCAATAAATTGATTCATTATTCTGTCTCAAATATGTCAGAAAATAGAGAAAATGCAACTAATAAGTACAAAATCTAAGGAGACATATTCATATGTCTTGTTTTATCTGACCACCAGTTCAAAACCCAAAGATATTCAGTTTGTAATCAAGTATGACAGAAAAAAGCAAATTCTTACATTGGAGAAGCCAAAATCAGCATTTTTGCTGAAAATGACAGGGAGGATTAATCCATGATCAAATGTGTTGATCATTGAAATGAATTAAGTCATTCATTTAAAATCAATTCATCGACTAACCGTCGCAGCTTTGAAATAATACGACGACAATTAAAATGTTGTACGTTTGTTGCTCGTGCTGTCAGGCACAATCAGACACAGTTTAAAAGTTAAAAAGGACCTTCTGGTCAATATTGTAAACTTCTAGAATCCATCAAATTGATGAATGAAACAAAACACTCAACTGCAAGACTGTACATCAAACTTTGAACTTGGAGCTTTGTTTTTGTTCGGCTCTTATCTCCACTAACAATTATACAAGAGGGTGAAAACACTTGCTCAACGTAAAGCAAAGCACCTTGGAAATGAGGTGATGGTGCAGAGGGTTTCGTTCTGGTTCAGGACAGATAAGGCCTCTCGCCGTCTCTTTCCCATGTTGCCCTCCACAGTGTTGAACTCTGACATTGTCCCGCCGTACGGCTGCCCTGGAGTTCCTTCAATCATGTAGCTGCCATACTCTGGTCTCCAAAGCGTGGGGTGACTGCAAGAATATTAAAAACATTCTGCTTTTATAGGTCAACACGGAAGAAGGCCATCAAGAAAACGCCCTGGTCTCCGTATCACGACGACCTTTCTGATTGAATAAACGCTCCCTTTATCGTATGTCAGCCATGATCTTGGCAGGGCAAGCCAACGCAACGTATTTGTGCTCCAGAGCGTGCTCTTTGGTGTGTGCGGCAGAGGGGCAGTAATGAGGAATGCATCGGCTCTACTATTCCCACTGCCAATGGTATTTCCCCTGGGTGAAGTTGGCTCCACAGATGTAGACCGACGTCATGGGCAGCGAGCAAGCATAACACTCATGAGCTTGAATAAACACGGCTGCAGAGAATTCCTCTTTTTAAAGAAATGTTACTACAATTTAGGAATTCCCAGATTGTTATCGCTGACAGATGTCCAGAGGCAAAATATCCCCACATCACCTCCACATTTTGGAGATTTATCTAGAGCACTTTTGAAAAAGGTTCAACTTATTATAGATTTTTTTATGGATTCACTGTTTTCAGTTTGTCTTGTTAGAGACTTCCCTAAAATGAATCCACAAGCAATCCAAGCTCAAAAGCAACATTATTAGAACAACGATGGCAAATATATGAAAGTTTAAGTGCAGTAATATCTTATTTTTTCATGTCTTTACACTTTTTAAACTGTGAGATGTTTCCTGATCAGAGAGGATTTCAAAATCCACACACGCCTTTATCCAAGTCCTGCAGTTCACAATGTGTCAATAACAGGCCGTGATATTTACGTCCTTTATGTACAAAGATAGAACTATGTTGAGGTACAAATCAAGGGGAGGGTATAAAACTGATGAAACACTGGACCTCCTCTGGGATACAGTGGGCACTAACACTATGAAAACATATTAGGCCAAGGTTTAAGTTTACCAGAATACATCTAAAATCACTATCAGCCACTTATTAGCTCACTATGATCTAAAACAAGTCATTAAACTAATAATAGCACTGTCAACACGACTGTTGGCAATCACTTAAATGTCACTCAGATTAATACAAGTGTTGCTATTTCTGCGGTCCAGTGCAACAATCTTTGTGAATATGATTACTTGCAGAAGGAAGTAATTAAGATTATGTAAGTAAATGATGCCCCCCCCCCCCAACACTGCACAGTATACATACACACATCTAGATCTTTCAATATATTCAATATGTTCAGCTGAATGCTCAGACATATTCTGTGGAGAGCTTACTTACTTGGGGTTTATCTTTTCACCCTGGTCTTGAAGAGTTTCCAAAACATCTCCACCGTTGAGGACAAGTCGAACCTTTTCGTCCTTGTCATCCAGTTCCACCAACATGTACTCAACCTTAAAGTAAATGATCAAAAGCAAAAACAGCATTATGAATCAGCAGTCACACTCTGCATTACAGCCCCTGCTTTGTTCATTTACTGTACTCTTCTGGCTAATAAAAACTGGTTTTCAGTCCATGCTAGACTACAGCACAAAGCAGACGCTGACATCAATTCCAATTCATCAGTTATGTTACCTTGACTTTGACTCTGCTACCCTGTAATCCCCTGTCTGAAAGAGGGATTAATCTATAACAACAGCATTCCACATTGTTCGAAATGAAAACACTTTGTTCAAGCCGCAGCACACTGAAGTTTTGTGGACTGGTGGCGGGCAAAAACTAGAAACGCAAACTGGTGTGAAGTCCTGAATGAAAGAAAAAAGTCACAACAGGCAACAGCCAAGCCCACACATCTTAAAACATGATGCATAGCAGGCTTTATGTTGCTGTTTATTCAACAGGGAGCGCCTTTCTGTATTAGTAGCAGTAACGTTACTGCCTGGATTGTTATTATGAAGACAGATACAAGGACACTCAATGATTGGCAATACTCAAATGAACACTTAGAAGCAACAATTTAAATAACCATTTGTAACTGTGTTTGGTAATTCACAAACACCTGGTGCTTTAGACTCAGTCAGATTCTGGTACCAAGAACTCAATCTGACACTAGGACTGTGATTAAAGTGTTATCCAAGTAGCTCCAAAGGTTTCACTCAATGAAAAAGCTGCAGATTTGACTTAATTTCTTTTTCTAAATCAATAGAAGGCCACTATTGCATCACACACGCCACCATCCTGAGTGAAAGGTCAAAGGCATTCACACTGCAGACAGCAGCATTTCCCACATGTCGTCCGCTCGTTTCTTACCTCATCGCCCCATTTCAGCACATCTCTCTGACGCTCCTTCACCTTGTTGTAGATGTTGAGAAACTGAATGATGCCGTGCTTTCGGATATGGTCGGCATACTTCTTGGTTTCTTCCCAGTTCAGTGGAGACCCCTGTGACAGTAAACCCATCGCACAGACAGGCTGCAAGTGTAATCTGGCTGCTGATTATGAACTTGCACGCTGAGCGTTAGCTAGTTAGCTAGTCTGTCCGACTCGCACGGAGCTAGCATGAAGTCTCGGTCCAAACAAAAGGCGGAGCGCGGGTCCTTAGGGTGCTGTTCACAGGCGAACTGCAGAGTCTCTTGGTGCTGTTAAGCGGCGTGCCCTGTCGGTAACCTTAGCTGGGCATCCAGAAGATGCGGGCCCCTGCTCATCACTTGCAAATGTCTGGTTAGCTCGGTAAAGCACACCCGAAAGCCGATAAGGCTGCTCCCCCGGAAAACCCGACGACTGACTCAGTGCCCGCTAGCCTCAGCTCGGCGAAAGACGGACTGAGCCTGGGACTGAATGACAGCGAGGAGAACCGGCAGTTAGCTCGTTGTTCCCAAAGCAGTCTGCGGCTTCACAGAATTGAGCTGTGTTGTATGTAACGCCCTCCTGGTTTTACACACGTGATGTCGTCAGGCGTAGCGGAGGGCGCGGTGACGTCGCCGTGACTCAGCGTTCTTCGCTGCTCGGCACCTCCCACTGATCTGTCAATCAATCAACGTTCAAGCGCTGTTCACAAATCACCGGAAAATGTGAGAAATGTGAGTACAATGCAACTCTGGTGAGCCTAAATCCTTCCATTGTCATTTTCATAGCATGGTGACTCTTTTCAGTTCCATCAAGCCATATTCTAATATTAAATGTTTTTTGAACAATGAATTCAATTAATAGTAAAAGACACCACTGAAATGGGCAGATAGATACAAACTGAAATTTGAAGCATATAGGCCCTATTCTTGATTTATGGTGGTCAAAAACAAACCTGTTTATTTTAGTAAGTGTGCACACAAATACACCCTTTTAAACGACTCACAAAATTAACAGAATACAATTATTTTAAATAAATGACCATGGCTCAGAGTAGCTTATACTTCATCTCTTTAATTTAAAAACAAACAAAAAAATCAAAAGACATGAGCAGTCAGGAAATTCACGAATACTGACGTCCAGGAAAGCTCAGGCTGACATCGTCATTCCTAAGTTATATTTTTCTTTTACTTTTTTACAAAATAGTTCCTTACTGTCACACCTGAACCCATTCAACCCCTCATCAATCCAACATTTTCCCAACAGAATAATTTTTCTTCGCAGCAATAGTCTTTATGACACAAGACCACTGAATACTGTACATGAGACACATGTAGAGAAACTGCAGCTTTACTGTGCAGTGTGTTTAAACACTAATCACAAGCTCCTACTCCTGGTAGGTGGTGCCAAAACTTATTCCAGCTTTTTGCCACTCATTATTCTGGTCAATCTGAGAATCACAGTAGCTATAGTTAACAGGACTGTCACAAAATCCTTCAATATAAATGACCTGTGTCAAACAATGCAGTATTATTAATTTCTTGGCCTTGGGTAAAAAAGACAGACATGTTAGAGATTAATCTCAATAACAGCATTGAGTTTACATTTTTATACCTTTCATTTGAGTTTTATTTAGGCTCTATCCCAACTGAATTGGCCTCAAAGGTACATTTCTGTCTTAATAAATATGATAAAAAATGTTCTTGCTATGTCCAGTTTGCCTCTGTCATGAACATTATCTTACCTTAATGATGCTAATAATACTAATTATTACCTAAATTTGATCACCATTTAAACTGATCATCTTGGCCCAAAAAAAGGCAGTATTGATAGAGTATAGAATCAAGATTTATGCAACAGAAAAGCTGGAGACCTTTGGACATGTAAACTACATCATTACTATCATCTAAATCCTTATATACTGACTGGTGCAGAAGACACTGAACTGGCTCTGGACTCTCGTGTTTTCCGTGTGGGTATGGTGACGACACAGCATGAAATGCCGACTGTAGCTTCTGGTAATTCATCATCCTCGGTCCATTCATTGAGGTCAGGGTTGTAAACCTGAATGCATTTCTTGTACTTCTTCTCGCCCTCGTTCCAGCCTCCGAGGACATAGACCTTGTTGTTCAAAATGGAAATACCAGCCGTGCTCACTCCCGTGTGAAGAGGTGCGCAGTAGCTCCATTGCCCGTTGTGAGGGTTGTAAGATTCGACAGCGAGGACATCCACCCTCTCCCCACGACCTCCCAACTGACTGCCACCGATGACATAGGCTCTGTCTCCCACAGTGGCAGCACAGTGCCAGCCTCGAGGTGTGCTCAGACTGCTCTTATCATACCAGGTGTCAGTGGAGGGGTCATACGAGCACACAGCTCTGGAGTAAGCGTTGTTGATGTAACCTCCGGATACTAGGATCTTGCCATCAATGAGGGAGCTGGCGTGACAGCAGCGGGGAATCTCCATGGGAGCTTTCATCTGCCACTGGTTGGAGGAGGGCACATAGCACTCCACTGAGGCCTGAACACCATCAGAGTTTCGGCCTCCGATGGCAAACAAGAGGCCATTGAAGGTGTTGAGGCTGAAGTGGGTGCGCTTCTGGATCATGTTGCTCAAGTGATTCCAAGTGTTGAATCGGGGGTCATATCTAAAGAATGTGAGAGGGATTTACAGTTATTTTCTAATCCTACACAAACTAATATTGTAACTCCAAATGAAAGATTAAAAGTCACAATTATTTCTTACCTGCAGAAGTTGCTAACAGCATGTTTAGCCTGGTTCCTTGCATCATTCTGGTCCTCACCACCTGCCACATACAGGAAGCCATCCAAGACTGCAATACACTGATTAAAGCTCTTTGCTGGCATTTCTGTCAACTTATTCCACACATTATCTACATCTCTGTAGAGAACGTCTTTGCTAAGTGATTTCTCTGTCAAGGCAGGGCGTCCACCGACTGTGATTATCACCTTGAGTCCACCACGTACCTTTGTTCTGCGTGACTGGAGTATGTTCTGTTGGTATGGCAGCAGATGGTAATTCATGGCATCAACAAGGAGACGGTGGCACTCAGGGTCTTGCATCATTCGGGGCACACTCTGGACATGATTCACCAAGTCTTGGGCAGAGATAGTGCCGAAGCGGATGTGAGTTAGGAGATCTGCCGCGTACTTCAACCTCTTCTCGTCAAAGTCCAACCATTTCATGGCGATCTGGAAGGCTGTGATCTCGGAGGGAAGCTGCAGGGAATCATCTGAGAGGAAATCACTGATCTGCTCATATGTGAGCTTCAGGAACTGCTCCATCTCAGAAAACTCAATGAAGTTCTCCCGCATGAACTTCTGAGCTGCCTCCTTGGTTTCTTTGAGGTCATAGGCATCAGCGATATTGGCCACATACATGCAATTCTCCACGCTGAGCTCCTGCATGAGGAAATCACTGCACATCTTCACTAAGGTGCCAATCTGCAGCAGAATGGCTGCTGCAATAGTGCTGCCAATGCTGTACAGCGACAGGGTCAGCTTTCCAGAGTATGCATATGTGATTGCTGTGGCGAGGCCGACTGGTGACAGGTCGTTCAGGTCGATCTTCTGGAGGGACGAATCCTTCCTCAGGATGTTTCGAATGTACTCGCTGCAAGAGGCCATGACAACCTTGTGGACATCAAATGACTTTGACTTGGTGGCGACTATTAGATCACAGAGGAAGCTATCCTGTCTCATGTTGCTCAAACCCTCCAGGAGGTTTGGGGCATACACAGAATCAGTAACTTCAGTTGAAATGCAGTTGAAGCCGTTTCCTCCTTCTAACAGAGTGTTTAACCCATTGATCTTGTTGATGGGGCTGTCCTCAACCATGATGGTAATTTCATTTATGTCTCCTTTACTCTTTTTGGTCGCCTTGTTCTTTTTGGGTGCCATTGCTGTAGCAGCAGAACACAGCCCAAACCTTATGAAAATATAAATAAAACATGTCAGAAAAGATGAGACAAATGCAACTTGTGACAGATATGAATTATGCTGGCAAATAATTGGCCAAGATTTAATCTGGTTTGCTCTAAAACTATGTTAAAATGGCCTATATTCTTGAAACTTGAGTTTTAAACTATTTCACGTGTATGCTGTCTTGAGCTGTGCATTTGCACTATTTTTGAGGTCCTGTTGTTCTTGTATCATGCCCATGTACTGTTTTCTTTGCCCTAAACTAAACAATGTCAAATGTCTGTAAATTTAATTTGTTGGCTCTAAGGAGAAGTTTTCTTACATTTTGGAGTTGGAGAAATTTATTTAGGCAAGACCAGACACTGACACCTTTGAAACCATGCGTACTACCAGGTAATGCTGGAGCAAGTGAGTGTGTCAACATGCCCCTCTTTGCATCTGTCACAATTTATCAGCAGTATGTCCAGGAATAGCAACGCTGGACGGCTCACCCATGACGTTCCTTTTATAGACTTTGAGACGAGAGCAGCAGACCTCATGTCCTCTGATTGTTTAAGTTCAAATTAGGGCAAATGTTCGTTTTTGGTCTCTTTTCTTTATTATATTTAAGCTTACTGTCCCCATGGCTATGTGTAAAAACTCATTTTACAAAATGGTCAACAGTTTCAGACAATTTATTTGCCTTCTGATGTCCAAGTGAGTGAGAAAAGAGCACATATTCCACTCTGACATGACTGACAAACGCTGAAAAGCATTAACTGCACCAAATTGCCCTTTCATTGCTAAAATGAGAAACAATCAAGCAGCAGTGGAAAGCTCCACTTACCTGAGAACTGAAGCTGAGGCTGGTGAAGAAAGAACTTGAGCCTCAAGTTACTGGAGCAGGAGAGATTGACCAGCAGTCACCCCAGCTGAAAGAGACATGCAGTTAACTCCTCCTCTTGGGGTGTGAGAGCCACACAAGTGTTGTGCAATGCATGTGGCAGAGGGCAGGGACCATATACCCCCCTCTTCCAACATAGTGTCCCACAATACCCTCCAATCAGTTGTTGTCAACATACTGTGGGGGCTTGACCTATATCCTCAATGGGATGTCATATGAGGAGTTTCATTTGGCCATTGTTTAGAAAAATATCATTATCTCTCAGTGGTGCAAAGAGCAACTTATTTTAGTATGCAGGAAGAAACGTTTTTGGTGATATTTTAATCTTGCAACACTAAAAACAAAAGTAAAAATGACTTATTGATTTATTGTTGGCACGATCTTAAAGACAATCTAAATGGTAATCAACATAGTTTAATTGGAGAAAAAAGAAATTATGTTATTTCATGTCATATTAGGAGAAAATCATTATGCATTATCCACAATTGTTTTCAAATTGGCACACCCGATTATTGTTTCTGACTTTAAGGATGAGAAATTCCTATGTCATTATCCCAATATGGCCATTCAAAGGGCCAATAGTTCCCAATGTGGGACCTGCAGGTACCCTGAAGGCTCCGTGAACATTTTAGAAAGGTAGTTTAATTTTGTTCTCTGTAACAACAATATGTTCGTGAATAATAATGTTGATTTTTGTCATATACTCATGTTCACATGTTTAATATGAATTCTTATATAATTCCGCACAACATATCTGTCATCGGTTCCGCCCATTATATTAGTGTCATCAATGGGCGCGCGCTGCCTGGTGTGTGTTTGCACGTGAATCACCGTGATGGCCAGCAGCTCTGATGTGGTGAAGAAAGTCATGCGGTTCAAACTTCAGCTCACAGACACAGCAGAGTCTGCTACGGTAGATACAGTGTTTATTTGTTTTATAAGAGTGCGCACAATTAACCAGGGCAGAGCTGAAGGGAAAAGTTGCTGCCTTTAGGGCAGAAAGTGTTTGCAGTGACGCCTCCCGTTTCTTTCGATGTTTCTGGTGCAGATATAGGCCCAATGATACAGCCCATATCGCTCCAGGAACGTGAATGCAGTTTCGGGGGAAGTTCTTCGGTTTTTATTGGCCAAATTCCACCACCTTTCACTCGTGGCTTTGTCCCATCTTACTTTTTTTAATTGGTGTTATTTAGAAATAAATCAAATGCTCCTGACAGTCACCTTTGACGGACAGCAAGCTCCATTAGCTAATTTAGTAGGCCTATTTGGTTTAAATATCAACCTACAAGCGCCTGCTGTCACACTAGACGCTATAAAAACCGTGAACTGAATTATGATTCATTCACAGGCTCATCTCTGTTAACATGTTTCCCTCTCTCATTCTGCTCGTCTTGCATCCTTGGGGGGCTGATTGAGTGCTGTTTCAGTCATTGACTGCCGCTGCCACACAGCATTTGAAGCTCTTTACTGCGGGGGTCAGGTTGTTTAAATGGGAGGCGCCTTGCAGCTAAAATTGGCAACTCCTCCAGTTGTTCAACTTATGGCTGCTGTCCATCACCAGTGGAGGTTGGGGCACTCTGCAGGCTTGTTTGAGTCAATTTTACGTCTAGGTTGACTTATAAATTAGCCAATGTTTAGGTCAGATTCGATTGAAATATATTAAAATTAAATTTAAAATGCCAAATGCACATCTGGAAAACACCTGATTCAGTTATATAGTGAGACTTTATAAGAGCCAGCAGTAGCATTATCCATTTATAGTTCACAGTAAAAGGAGTAGCTAAGTGGGTGTGTAAAGTTCCCATACATAGCTTCTGCTCTGAATGCAAAATCAGCAACTGTGGTGATCCAAAATCAGGACTGCCATATTTGGCATGTGGGGTTTCTCCAGTTTACTTCACCTTTTTAGTTGCTTTTTTATTTTATTTTATTTTTTAACATTATTACATTACATTTATTTTGCTGACCCTTTGATCTATAAGCGATTTACAATAAGTGCGTTCAACCATGTGGATACAACCCCACAATTGCAAGAATCACATCAACTTCGTCAAAAGTGCTACATTTTTTTTTTTTTTTTTTTTTTTTTTTTTTTTATGGGCCATAGTGCAGTCTGAACAGATGAGTTTTAAATCTGTGATGGAAGATGTGTAGAGTTTCTGCTGTCCTGATGTTAATGGCAGGACATGCATTGAAACCATATTCAAGCACACTAACACACCTTTTTAATGGTAGTTAATAATGGAAAATAGCATGGTAATATAACCAGAGGGATTAATGTGTTTTTACTCTTTTCAGGTTCTAAAAATTTTGCAGAAACTCAAGGATCTGGATATCACATTAGACATTCTTGCTGTGAGTATCTGTTGCAAAGACAGTATTTTATTTTGATATATTTACACACTGCATTGACTCGCATCTGCATATACATTAGGAAACTGGAATTGGCAAAACCGTTAACTCCTTGCGCAGACATAAACAGGCTGGAGAATTTGCCAAGTCGCTAGTTAGGGGATGGAAAAGATTGGTCCCTAAGGAATCCACAAGGTGAAGTGTAGTCATCTTTTTAGTTTCATTTAACAGTATACTGTATAATACGATTGATTGTGCTTAATTTTAATGTGTATGTATTTGACACCTTAATCTTGAATCTTTCCTCGATGCAGTCACACAGAAGATGGGGTTGCGTCAGAGGGTTTGTCTGTTGGAGACAAACTGGACGACCAAAACTGTCCAAATAATAGAAGCTTGACAATGGAGGATTTAAACAATAATTGCTTAACGTCTCACGACAAGAGTCAGAATTCTTCAGATGAATCCCTTTTCAAAACGTGGAATAGGAAAGCTGATTCAGAGAAACAATTTGAAGAACAGACAAGACATAAAGACCAGAATGAAAATGAAGGAAAAGGTCCACAAGAAATCCAGAAAATCTCTCCAAATGATATCTGGAAAAAAAAAATTGAAATCCAAGAGGATAAAATGGACAGTTCAGTTGTTTCCAAGAAGAACAAAGATGATCAGAGTAACAGAAACTCAGGAGACGGTGATACTTTGCCTGGAAACAAAACCTCAGAGGATACTCTTCAGGAATCCAGGTCTGACTCCAGGGAAACAATCAAAAGCAACTCTGGTGCAAGATTTGGGTGGGAAAAAGAGTCAAATAAGAAATCAAAGACATTAAAAGAATTGTCAAAAGAAGGCAAAGAATCTTTTTCATTTGAGTCTAGTGACAAATATTCAAAAACGTTCAACCTGGCTAGTGTCAAAGATGACAGACCTTCAGAAATATTGAGGAGCCCAGAGGCCCGAAACAAAAAAAGGAAAAAAACAGGGAAAGAGAAACACGCCACTCTGAAGTACAAACAAGAGTCTGAAAATGAGGCAGCTTCAAATCACAGAAACAAAAAGGCTAAAATAAAGCACAAAGACAAGGAAAGTGACGGGGACCCAGCGGAGCCCTCCATGTCTTTTGAATCATACTTAAACTATGACGTGAAGGTTTTCAAGAAAAAAGAAAGATCTGGAGTGAAAAAACCTCCCAAGAAAATCAAGACGGTAGTAAAAGAGGAAGCAACAAAAGTTCCTGCCATGAAAGCTTTCAAGTCACCTGTGATCTCTATTAATGTTACCTCTCCAAAACAGGTATTTTTGACAATACTCTTAAAAGTTTTCCTTTTAGAGTGCAGGCCATGAGTGATTAACATTGACTAATAATCCCTCATATTTTAGACATTTACAGGTTCTGTAATGGACCTGATGAACATTCCTTTACCCGCTCTTCTGCCTGAGTGGGAAAAGTCATCCAGTTTTGAGTACTTTGAGAGGAAAGGTATTCTACCATATCCAGCTGTATTTTCACATTGGTTATTTCATTCTTGACGCTCCTTCTTATGTCTTAAAGTGGAGAAGGAGTCTGATTCCTGTGACATCTCTGAGGAGTCTGCAGTCTTCACTGGTCAGCGGCTTAACAAGAAGATGCAAGTGTACTCTGGTGCCAAGACCGTCTTCCTCCCGACCATGATGAGCTTGCACCAACAGTGTATTCGCACGCTCCAGAATAATATTAACTGTGAGTAAAGCCCAAAGAACCCTTTTCGCAGGGCTCTGATCAGTCTGTCAGTTTGTTGGATTTATATTTAGGTACAGAGGTCTCTTCTCAGTGCTTTATGAAACTGGAGGTGTCCCGTTTGAAATCCTCGAGCCGGTGTTGGAGAGGTGTACACCAGAGCAGCTGCTACGCATTGAAGAATGCAACCCAGTAAGAATGTGAATGAGTAAATTTTGTGCAGACACACACTTAGTGGCCACTCCTTCAGTTATACCTGCTTAGGACTGCATTGGACACCCGCGTGTCTCTAGAGCAGCTGAAATTCATAGGTTCAACAAAGTGCTAAAATGACTGTAAAATGATTTCACTCTGACATGGAACATTAGCCTGCTCTATTTACATAAGACTGGACTATGGCAATGAAGCCATATAGGCATATTTACATAATGGCATTCAAATGATGCCTAACAAGCATGTAGATTCCCCTGAAGCATGAACAGTGTTGTTGAGATAACAGCCCTTGAGAGTCAAATGTGAGTTGGGAGGAATTTATGTTACCGCTATATTTTCACCCAGAGGAACAACCATAGGGTCATTAAATCTAAAGTGTATAGTCCCTTGGGAGTATGAATGTAATCAGTAAATCTTTCCATTAGATATCTTGTGTGCAAAGTTGACATTTTGGCGCATCTTCCCACGTAATCACATTACAATCTGCCAGTTACATTTTGACATTTGTGTGTGACAATCCTTGTTTGCATGCTGCAGCTGAATCAGTATGGTGAATTGTGATTATTTGGTCAACATACATTTTAATAATAAAATATACAGCTGTTATAGCTATATATAAAATTATCACATTATGTCAGTCGTCATATGCCCGGCGTCGCTCAATTTCTGCTTCTCAGCTGACAAGAGTGAAAGCCATTTTGGTGCTACTGTATCACATCCAAGCAAGTTTCAACAAGTTGTATGTCCTTCTGCATACCACTATTGAGTTGTCAACTGCCTATTACTTCTCTGACCTCCTTCACTCTGCTGTGCTTGTGTGAAAATCCAGGGAGTGCAGAAACCATCAACCAGAAACCTTTGAACCATCACGTCTGGCACCAATAATCCAATTTAAAAACAGAAGTCTTGTGTATGTTTAGTTGAACAGTAACTTCACCTCCTGACCCCATTGTTGTGCTTTTCATGCTGAGATGTGCCCAATTTGAGGGAGCTTTCCAGGCAGTTAATGATGGTGTTGAGCAGGTTTTCCTACAGTGGCCACTGAGTGTATGTCATTTTATTCTGAAATGACTTTTCTAGCTTTAGTAAACCTAAACATTGTAGACCTTCGGTAAGGATTTTACAAGCTATGGTAAAAGTTGCGATAAGAGAATCACGTAGGCCTGCGGTTTGTTTCCACAGATCTACGTTGGAGTGTCAGACCACTTATGGGGGAAACATTGTCAGAGGGACTTTAAAGACTCCGAACTTCAGGAGTATGAATCGTGGAAAGAGATGTACATCAGGCTGTCTGAGGAGAGGGAAAGGAAACTCCAAAGACTGACAAAAAGCATTGTCTCTGCACATTCTAACAAACCCAAAGGTGTGTACTGTATTCTGAAGTTGACTGTGAGACTAATCTTAAATACAACAGTCTTTTTGTGTTGATCACTGTCAAAAAATCCTAATTAAGTCCACAGTGAAATAAGATTATGAACAGTTAATATCATAAAAAGTGAATATTTTATGTACATTGTATACTGTGGAAAAAGTGTTTGGTGCTCATGACGTTCTGTACACGGAGACACCTTTTTTTTAGGTCGGCAGGTGAAGATGGCATTTATTCACACTGTTGCCAAGCCACCGAGAGATGTGCGAATTCAGCAGGAAATTCATGGAACTGCTGTTCAGCAGCCTCATCAGCTCAGGTGCAGGTTGGTTTCAGTATCCTTAAAATAGAGAAATCACTACACAGGGTTTGTGATTGGCTTGTGATTGTTTTTTAATTTGTATATTCATTCCAGTTATGTTGTTTTCCTAAATGTAATGTTCATAAACAAGCCAAAGATCTTAACAGCCATACTGGGGCATTGTTGTACATTTGTCTTTGGCGAAACATGAACACCTGGTAATCCACGTGCCTGCGCTGCTCCTCTTCCACATAAAAGCCCTTAACTACAAAGTGATCACTCAACAACAACAGCAGCTTAGCAGGGTCATAATCTGTCGGATCTCGGCTGAAATGCATTTTGGGCAAGCTTAGCCAAACACAGGAATTGGAGCAATGTGCTGGATAAACTGGTTTTATTCTGGTTAGAGACGGCCTTGTGTCTTTTGTGAACTGCTGCAACACTAGCTGTAGTGCAACGCTGACATTAGATGGAGACTTATTTTGTCATTTTATGTGCACTGTTTTTCTTTTGTAAATAATTCTGTTGCTCAAATTATGCATTGTGCGGTTATTTCTTCAATCATCAGTGTCAAAGTTCAGGACAACAGACCAAGGCCAAGTTGTAATGAGCCCAGCAGGTCCAGCAGCAGCAGCAGCAGCAACAACAGCAGCAGCAGCAGTTCAGGGGCAGGCAATACACAAGACCCTCGCAAAAAAACAAGTGAGCTGACAAGAGTATTGTAGATTCAGTGTTATGTTTGCTACAACTTCGTCAAATGGGCCTGTTCAGATATTTATCTATTTTTTATTAATAATGTCATTTCCTTCAAAGGTCAGAATGAAAGCTGTACACATATTCTTTAATATTATACCTTATCACCTCTTTTCCTGTTCACATAGGAGTTGCTCCAATGATGGCAAAGTCCTTAAAGGCATTTAAGAAACAGCTGGGACGCAGATAAACGCTCTCCTATGATCTTGCTATGCATAATGTGTGGATGTGGTAAATGTGCATCTTATCGTTCATTAACGTTGGACAATAGAAGGCTTGTGTTCACCTTAGATTATGTGTTATTTGTCTAAATATGCAGGCAATTGCCATGTTTTTTTTCTCTATAATTGTGACTTGTATTCACTATTAAATGGGCAATGAAATGAGCAAATTTGTGATTTGATATTTTGTCTTTAAGCCTATTTGGGCTGTAAAAGTTCAGTGGTAGTTTATTTAATGGGGTTTGGCTCCTTCTAGAGGATGTATAGAGAAGTGTAATTTTTATTTCTGTATAACAAATTACAAATGTCTCAAACATTTTGCCAATGTTTTTATCAGTGTATTACACTAAATTGAAAATCAAAATGAACCCATGAGAAACTCTAAGGGTTACAACTGATAAAATATTTAAAACACACATTTAATAAAGTTCATCACTGGTTACCGTGGGGGTATATTGTATTAAGAGCTCTTCATAACAAGTGGTTTATGTAAATGAATCAACCGCACTTTCAGTTCAAGCTACTTGGGTCTAGAAAAATGGAATCCATAAGACAGACGGTTTCTGATTTTTTTTTTTTATTTTTTTATCCTGTTTTGTTGTTTGTTTTGGTGTAAACAGTGTTCTCAATTCTTAAAAGATGTCAAATTGTTCCACATAATGAAAATAAAGCAGTTCTTTGTCAATTCGCTATAATCCCTATGATGTTTTTGTCTTTAATGGGGAAAGGCATCTGCTTCTTTTGATCCCTTCCTTTTCATTTTTGTTTTTTGTACATGTTTGAGCTATTAAAAGGGTAGGCTCTGAAACCGCTGCAGCCTTCAGCACCACCTGTGGCAGCCTGCATTAATCCTTTCTGTGTAATTTATTGGTTTGAGGTGAGCTGCTATTTCTCATATGTGGCTTGTGAATGAGTCTAAGTTTTAAAATGTCATTTTGAAGCTTATTTCTTGTGATGTAAGAAAAGGATCTGAAGGTTGTGAGTAAGTCTCTTTTCTTATGAGAAAACAGGGCAAGGAAGAGACACACACATTGATCTCTAAAAAACAGACTGTGAATTTAAAAAACTACCATTTCATTGTTAATCCTCCAAGTGTCTAATAGAGGTAGAGAACTATTGGCTCAAGTCAGAGCTGAAGCTCTGCTAAGCTTGAAGGGGGTTGCAAATTGACCTGATAATGATGCTGTCCTTCCACAAGGCACCTTGGCACAGAGGCCTGGAGCTGACCATGACCTCTGACCTGGAAGTGATGGGGAAACCCCTCCAAAAAAAATGAGGATGGTGATTTTTCTTTCATTAAGAAATTGAAATGAAGGCAGAATCTATCATCTTTTGTGTCTAGAAAGCTGAGTTATTAGTGGTGGAGGATGTGACATGACAATTTAAACAGACTTCTACACACTAATTTACTGATCAGGTGTTGGACACATTCCTGCCTTTGGACACAAAGTAAAGTTAAAGGAGGGCATGGCTGAAAAAGTGCAAACTGAACAGACATGTTTATGGATTTATTGTGGGTTGTGCTTTAGTACATGATTGAAGAGGCTCCCTGTGTCAAAATCTAGCTTTAAGACCCGAATTGCAGCAGATATTGTGCTTACATAGTGCATATTCCTAAATTAGTTGGAGTTTAATCATATTACCAAACAGCAAATATAGGGCCATGTCATATTCCAGCACAAAATACTGTACAAAATACACAGAGAGGTGGAAGAATGGCAGGTTAATAATGGCCCAGCAGCTCATTTTGCTATGGGATCCCTAAGCAGGCTTAAACAGCCATACATTTTAGGGTTTTTTTTAAATCCAAAAACAGACAATAAAAACAGAATTGCAATTAGTAACATACATTTTTGTAGTTTAACAACTTACTGATTAGAATTAACCTCTGAACAGGTATACAATAAACAATAAGTTTTACACTCTGGTCCCCAGTGATGGAAGAAGTACTGAAATGTTTTACTTATGTAAAAATAGCAATACCACGATGTTGAAATACTCAGTTACAAGTTCTGCATTCAAAATCTTAGCTAAGTATGAAAAGTAAAAGTACTCATGCAGCAGAATGGCCCGTCAGTGTTATGTTATATTGTTTGATTATTAATACTGATGCATTACTGTGTTAGCCGTATTTATAGGTTACAGCTAATTCTAACAACTTTATAGTGTTTTAATCTACTAATACAAAAACATTATTTCCCTGTGAAATGAAGTGAGGTGGAATAAAGAAACATAAATGGAAATGCTCAAGTACAGTACAAATACCTCAAGTTTCTATGAAAGTACAACGTTAAATAAACTTACCGATAGTTAAGTTCAATCACTGGGTAACATTATTGCAGCTTTTACGTAAAGTGAGACAATGTAACTTTTACTGAACAATGGCCACTGTGGCAAAAGCAGAAACAGCCTATGGGCAAAAATGACAAACAATGGGTAACGTTAACGGTTTAAACATACCTAACAGTAGTACGAGTAGAGAAGACGTAAAGTAAGTGAACTTGCTCAGTAATGTCCGTTGCAGCAGTAAGTTACTGTATCTGCCTGAAGT
The DNA here is from genome assembly GCA_011952105.1 of Coreoperca whiteheadi. Taxonomy (NCBI): domain Eukaryota; kingdom Metazoa; phylum Chordata; class Actinopteri; order Centrarchiformes; family Sinipercidae; genus Coreoperca; species Coreoperca whiteheadi. The sequence continues at coordinate 15,698,717 of CM022471.1, forward strand.
TTGCTAACATTAAGTTAGCCACAATAAGCTACTGGTCCACACCACGCAGAGGAAGGTTGTAGCTTACAAACCTCCTGAGCAAGGCCTATGCTCTATTGCTATGAATTTTAAAAATAAAAATATTTCTTAGTTAACATTTCCTTCCACCACTGCCATTCTTCACAGCTTTGTGTCTAATGGCTTTTCCTGTAGTTTCAAACAGCTAACGTCATATTTTAAATAACGCTTATAAAGTAGATTTGAATTAGAGTTGTATTTCAAATATTTTTGAATAAACACTTGAGGTCCAGAGCTTTGGTCCCGGGGGTCCTCCCTCAGCCGGGGCCCCGCGGGGGTCAGCCCTCGTACCCCTTCATGGCGGCCCTGCGAGCGGGACAGGACTATCCGGAGGAGGGAGGAGCAGCCTGGGACGATGACGTAGGATTGGAATGAGGCGGTGAATGTTCCGGGTCAGAAACTGGACGGGAGAGGAAATTAACTCCGGGACGAGACGACACAACGAGAATGCTACCCTCATCGACACGGAGATGTAGCCTATGTTTGTGACGCTAAAAACACGGGCTTTCAAAGCGGCGGAGGTCGACGTGAGACGAGGAGGAACCAAGTGGAAAAAAAAAAAAAAAACAGGTGCCTACAAACTAACCAAAGTGAGACAACGACGGAGAATAATTCCCATGTTCGTCGCTAACGTTAACGTTACCTAACGAACGTTAGCTCGGTAACGCGACTCACTTTCAGCCGGAGTTTCGGTGTTTACTTGCCTGCGAGTTTCGCCTCGCTTGTGTTTTGTCGGTTAATCTAGTCCAGGACTGTCCCGCCGTAGCAATCTGTTGCATCCCCTTCCTCTCCGCTGTTTGTTTATCGCACGGGTACGATATTTATTCCCACCTCCCCCGTGATGTTTCACTGCATACCCCTGTGGCGGTGCAACCGTCATGTTGAGATGATCGATAAACGCCACTGCTCGCTGTTGTATGTGCCCGATGAGATTTATCGCTACGGACGGAGTTTGGAGGAGCTGCTGCTGGATGCCAACCAACTCCGGGACTTGCCCAAGGTAAGCAGAAAACCGCTTCCTCTCACTGGTTTTAATGACAGGTTCAGAGGCACCGTGGCTTATTTTTGGCAACGTGAAATGCGTCCCTCCAGTTAAAAGTGTTTCTAACACAGATCCGATCAGGCATCCAGTGAGAGTCTGGTGGGACCTGGGGACAATAATTACGCAAGATCAGAAAGGCAGGCACCGTGTAGGTGCATATCTCTCTTAAACTACACCTACACTTGTCAAACTTGTTTGGGCAGGTGATCCCGTGCTGAGGTCAGGAATACCCATGATCCTTTGTCCCTAAACTGTGATGCTGTCAGTATGACAGAGAGCCATGACTGTAGCAGGGAGAATTAAATACCACCTTCTTTATAGAGTTTAGCAGTGCTGATGAAATCTTTATTTATGAAGTCTTTATAACTCAGTACCATGATTAATATTAAAGGGGTATGAGTAATGGTGTCCTAGAGCAGTATTTTTTCCATGGTAGAAGGGAGTGATATGGATTTAGAAAAATATCATCAATCATGGGGATTGCCAAATGGGTAAGGGCACACAGTGTTCCAAATCAACAATTGTTTCACTTAACTGTGTAATATAAAGGTTGAAGTTAGTTTGACAACAAAAAAGCAAACTCCATCTGCTGATTAAGGCTGTTAGATGTGGCCGAAAGCTCCAGTAAATGGATCTTGTGTATAGAATTTAGTTTGTCAAACAGCTATAGTGTAGCTTGTAATAAAACTTGTAATATGATCCCTAGTCTAATTTCACAACATTGTCATGTTGGGCTGTAACTAACGATCATTTTCAATTAATCTGTCGGTCATTTATTCCTAATCATTTTAGAGATGCACCAGTAAAGCTTCTTCACTCCAGATACCGAGCCCTATACCTCAACTCAGCATATCTGCCGATACCAAATGCCGATTCAATACCAGTGTGCTTTTTTTCAAATTTAAAATCTGTATACCACATTGCATGGAACTCTTTGGATTCGTTTATATACAAGATCAAATGAGGGCAGGGATGGCTGTGGCAGTGAAAAGTGAGTGCCCGCCATGATTGAAAGAAACAATACATTTTGTAATGATACAAACAAAAAAAACTGTATTGCAGATCGGTCATATCATGGCCGAGACCCAGTCTGCGTAGTCGTTTAGTCAAAAGTAATTTAGTCTACATACATGATGTCAAAGAAGAGTGAAAAATGATAATCACAATTTCCCAGTGCCCAAACGGTCACCTTCAAATTGCTTGTTTTGTCCGACCAACTGTCCAAAACCCAACGATATAACTCTGTCGTAGCAGAGTCCTCACATTTGAGAAGCTGTTACAAGTGAATGATTGGTATTCTTTCCTTCATTAATGACTCACGATTTAACGTTAAGTATTTAATAAAATAATCAATTCAAACCTGTCTATCCACCGTAGAGACCTATTCATAGGTACATGAAGTCATCTTTCAAGTCACTCACAACTGGATTGGCTTGAAAATCCAAGACTACGAAGCAAAACTTGACTGTAACCCTTTACAGATACACACACGCATTCTGAATCACACGATGATTGAAGTACTCCATCACTGCGGCTTTATTTGTGTTCAGTAGAAATCATGTGGGAGGACTGCAGGCTGCTCCGTGTGAATTACTGACAGGCTTGGTGAGGTGGGGAAACACAAGCCTGGCCTTCTTACTTATGACCCTAGCGCTCTGGATCAAGTGGGATACTAGTTAAAGGATTTGCACGTTATTTCCCATGTGCTAGACAGGTTCATTTAGTATTTCCCTCTCTCTTGGGCTTTCAACTGAAGATCTCAGACTCTGACCTGTGGATCTCTTTCCGTCATATAGCCTGGAGCTGCTGTAGTGTGTGAAAGCATGATTGACTTAGTGGTTTTGTAGCATAGTCCCTTTAACTTTTGCAGTCAAACCAGTTTTATTGTAGAAGTTGCTCCCAGTGCCGCTCTGGGGAGTGTATTTTAAGCCTGACAAAATAGTGTTAGGTATTCTCAATATAACCTTCAATAGCAGGGAGTGCATTTGGTAATTTATTGGGATTACAGCTGGACAGAGTATGGAATAAGGCTTAGTCCACTTGAGAAACTGTCCCTGATCTCATATAACTGAAATCATGGTGGGTCAGATGTAAAGCTGACTGGATTGAAGGACTATTTTGTGCCTTTGCAACATTCCTTTCTTTCATTCACAAGTGTGTGTAGTTTTAGGAAAGCATCCCTCAACCTTAACCATAAATTAAACTGCTGGTTAGCTCGTCATCCTCATAAGTAGTGTAAGGAGCATTTATGATTTGGTTTTTATCTACTGGAAATGGGAAATACGGTGATTTTGTCTACAGTTTACAGAAGTCCATAGAGGAACAAATATAGGGCTGAAAAAATATTTTGGCCTTGGCATGTCCATAGAAGTTTGTTGAATCAGAGATAATGTGAGCATCCTCCCGTGGCTGTCTCACACAGTCTACTTTGTCCGTCGAAGAAAAGCACAGGAATAGGTATTCTGACAAAACAAAGAAAGCATTATGAGTTTTGTTGTTGCCTCACTCGTGCATTTGTATGTGCTAGTGTTTTCAAATGAAGTCATAATGAATCGTTGGCCTGAATTGTAAAGCACAGACCAATAAAACGGTGAACCAGCCCACACAGCAGACATTACACCTGACGAACTAGGTACCGGCAAAGCAAAACATCTTTCCGTTGTCTCTGCCCTCAAGGATGTGATTACCAGGTGTACTCTCATTGTGGCAACACGCACACAACTGCGTGACAATAATCTCTAAACTCAGTTCAGAAATGTTCTAAGTATGTTCAGAGGATAGAGGGGTGGATTATTTGCATGCTGACAAGAGAATTTGTGTATTGTGCTCTTTGGCATGTAACTAATGTCATCTATGCTTGCTGAGTGAAGCCATGAAACATCCAACTGGATAAACCTTTGTATCAGTCCAGCTCAGTGCTCGCTGTGTGGCCTCATCACATTTGGAGGTGGCTAACTGAATAAACGCCCAACCACTTACTTTATTATTGTAATTGACAGTGATGTAACAAAGCCCAGACACAGAGACGTATTTCAAGTCAATCATTTCAACCAGCAGGCAGATAAAAACATGCACAGGGCAGTCTTAATGGCAAGATGAAACAGCAAAGGTTTGCTTTTACAGTAACAAGATGAGGCAAGTTGAACCTGTGCAGATAAGTTTCAATAGTTTTACCAAGACAAATCTGCTGACAGAGTCATGCAGACATGAAGAACAGGTTTGTAGGAGTATGTTTCATGGATAGGCCCCATTTCTCTTGGCACCTTTTTTTTTTTTTTTTAATGTATATTTGTTCTGAGGCAGTGGACTAAATTAGCAAACAGTAACTTGTGTCTCTTTGTTTATTAAAAGCTTCCCTTCAGCAACTGGCCCTCACGATACGTACCATCAGTCTGGTTTCTAAATAGTAGCTGTTGGCTTACTAAACAGCAGTAAAAATAAGAATATCTGGCTGACTCGCTGGCTGTTGCAATGTCCTTGCCTGTTCATCCAGTTCTAAAAATGAATCTGCAGCTTCAGTGAAACTGTAACACAGAGGTGTTGGTGGCTGTGTCAAAGAGACCTAAATGACTGTCTGCAATGTATATACTTATGCATAATAGAATTATTTAGAACTGCAGCAAATATTCAATAAATCGATTAGTCAACGAGAGAAAATTAATTAGAAATTATTTTAAAAATCGATTAATTGTTTCAGTAATTTTTCAAGCAAAAAGGCCAAACATTCTCTGGTTGCAGCTTCTTCAGTGTGAGGATGTTATGCAGGGTTTACAATGTGTGAAGTGGTGAAGAAAGTTGTGCTATGAATCCCGGAGCAGGAAGCTGGTGGTTGAATTGACCTACTAACTGTCAGGTGATCTACAACAAGATTTTCTTGCAAAGAAAGAACTGTCCTAACGGTTGCGCAGTTGTTGGGTGTCTGACATGCGGTTGTGGTTCAGACCGTTTTAACTCCAGCCTATGCTGTGATATATAACACTGCATATGACCGTGAAACCTACATGTAACATTAGACTCCACTAAGCATTGACACTGATGCCTTTCACATAAATCTTTATGGCTGAAGGGTTGTGGCCTTGCAAATGTAATCTGCATTATTTTAAAAAAATTTTTTGATTGTGTGCAATCTTTAAGTTTTAATTTATCACAAATAGAAAATTATATATAGATTTGTCCAGATAAATTACTAAACTCTATCCACATCTTTCTTGTTTTGTACGACTACGATAAGGGCTTTTGTTGATAACTTGCACCCACTCGCTTCCCACAAACCACCTTCAGGCCTGTTCTCTAACAAACAGTGCTGAAGGTGAAACTGGAGATTCAAACATTGACTCGGGAGTTGAGAGAGTGCTTAATGTATTCTTGACTCAGCCTGTTTTTTGTTTTTTTTTGGTGTCACACATGGGTGATTGAGGTGGGCTGCTAAATGACACTAACAGGAAGAACAGGTTTGCTGTCAGTATGCTAATGCGAGCCTCACAAAGCTTGACTTGCGACTACACTGATAATACAGAATCAGATATGTATATCTTTATTGCTATCAAGAGGATTCGAATGAGACAAAAACCAAACAAAAGCATTTGAATTAAACTGCCTTTGTTTTCTCTTGAGATGAAAGTTTTGAGTCCGTGACACCGAAGGTTTCAGAGTACCTGTGTTTGCTTCCGGCTGTGATCGCTGCGTCGTAAAGGAGTGGCATAGTTAAAGCAGGACATCTGAGAGTGGTAAACGCGTCAAGAAAATCAACCTTAAAACTGATCTGATCTGTGACGTTCAGGTTAGTTTTCTGGAAACGAGCATGTCTGTACTAGCCAAGACTCCCTCGATGATATCATCAAGAGACAAACTTCTGAGCTGTGTGCTGGCTTAGCAGACAGAGGCTGCACCCACAATATGTCTTTGTACGTAAGTGAAAGTGAAATTAAGCTGGTTAGGATGCAAACGCTCATTTAGTTGTCATAATTTGTAAGAGTACAGGTTTGTTTGCTTGATGAAATGATGGATTAGAGCAGGGGTCTCAAACTCAATTTACCTGGGGGCCACTGGAGCTAGGGTCTGGGTGAGGCTGGGCCGCATCAGGTTTTCAACAAAAAAAACGCATTTATTAAAAACAGAAAAAAAAAGAAAAAAAAAACTGTCTTCAATGCTTTTGCTTCTGCTATACCCTACACTTTTTCAGTGCTTTGGTTCCGGTTTTCCACAAGAAAAGCTCTGATAAAACATTCCACTGTTCTCAAATATCTTAATTTTTAATTTTCTACACAAAATAAGATGAAAAAATAAATAAACAAATAAAGAATAAAGAAAATAAATCAATCAATCAGTAATAAATAAATAAAATAATAATAAAACAGCAAATAAGAAAAACTTAAGAAACCACATATAGTTGGTGGGTAGAGAAATTATTTTTTTTCAGATTCAAATTAACAGTATTAACAGTTATTTAACCTTTAACATGAACATTAATGAAACTTTCAACATGAACTGTTCTGAACATGGCTTCTCTTGCCTACTTTTGGCTAGAGGTCTGGCAGCGCTTCCTCTTGCATAGCCGAGCCACATTTGGCTTGAGGGAGGAAGCAATTGAGACCCTCAGTAGACTTTGAAGATGCTCATCAGTAAGTCTGGTCCTGTACTTGGACTTATTGAAGTTCAAGGTGGAGAAGAGCTTTTCACACAAGTACGTGCTCCCAAAAAGGCACATGGTCCGCTTGAACATTCTGGAAAGCTCAGGGAAGCTGGGAGTCAATTCTCTCAAAAATTGCCCAAGCTTGTCTTGAACGTATGTCTACCTTTAGCTTGAGATCGCTGTTTGTTGCGAGAGCCAATCAGTGTGGAGAGTCTCATAACGTTACTGCACACAGGTCCTGTGCGGTGTCCTGCAGGCTGCTGTGCCCGCTGCAGTTTATGGAAGACAGAGTTTACCGACAACCGTTTAACGACCAGGAGAGTTTATGTTTCGCAGCCGGCTCTGGAGGGAGAGAGCCGGTGAATCCCCTGTTTACTGACCGGGAGGAGAGAGCCGGTGAATCCCCTGTGAACTTCCCCTGACCGGGGGAATGGGACTGGACCGGAGTTCGCTGGCGGTTTACCTGAGCGGGAGTTTCGGAGGGAGAGAACCGGGGGAAAACCGACGAGATTACATACAAAGTCAATGCAGACCGGAGGTTGTTTATTTTTTTCGCGGGACTGGACCGGAGGACTGAACCACTGCTAGCTGGCAGGCAGCCGGCTCAGAGCAGCAGCACTGAAGGAGAGAACTGGGGGAAAAACCCACGGTTTACGGCGGCCGTTTACTGACCATGGGAGTATTTTTGAGTATTTTGCGATTATTTTTGTCGCTTTTGCTGTGAACACCCCTTTAGTCCACACAGCAGCAGAACAACAACAAACAGCGATCTCAAGCTAAAGGTAGACATACGTTCATTTCTCCTTTCTAGTATGTTGTCGGACACTTATTGTAACTATCTGAGCCTGTCAGTGTGAAAAAAATGCACGTTTATAGGGAGAACTAGGGAGAATGTGACGCCTCCAGAGGGTATCATGTACCCAGAAATGACAGCGGAGCTTCGGACTTTCAGAGCAGTACAGCGCAGTGATGGTGGTGATCTCAGTCATGGATGATGAGAGAAAAAGCAAAACAGGCGGGCTCGCTCGCGTATGGGCGGGACAAAATCGTGTCAATTGTGTCCGGTGTGCACACAGCTTTAAGCTGTCATTTCTGGGTACATGATACCATACAGCATCCATGTCAAACTCGCGCGGGCCGCACTAACATTAAACTTTCATATCAAGGCGGGGGCCTCAAACTAGCGTCCGGCGGGCCGCATTTGGCCCGCGGGCCGCGAGTTTGAGACCCCTGGATTAGAGACTGTTTGCGCTGTCTTAAAACCTTGGAATGACATGTGCATTTTGTAATAGGGTGGAGTTTGACTTTTGGACTCTTGGGCCTTATTTACCGTGCACACATTATTAAAATGTGATCTGTATCTGATTATGGTCGATGGATAATGAGCAGCCTGATCATGAGTTCTTATTTTCAAAATGTACTGCCTTGGATTATAGCTTTAATGCTTTTTTTTATTCCTTATCCAAATTAAACACCCAGAAACAGAACACTTACACACCAGGTTCTGTCGTTTGAGGGCAGTAGTGTTAAATATTACTGGAAGTAGCATAATCATTAAGAAGTAATCAGGAATGATTAAGGCTGGTTATGTACTGAAAACCTGAGGCTAATTTTACAATAATGAGCTGCATGGGTTGTCTGTACACCAGCCATACTGATATAATGAACCACACAGCTTACCATAAAAATAAGTTTTCGCTTCATCGTAGCCTTGTTGAGATCCAGCAACCTCCAGACAAAAGGTATTACACAGCTCCAGGACAGTAAGCTAATATAAATGGGAACACCTGTCTTGATTCCACTTAAATATAAAGACACATTTTTCCTTCAGTCTAAAAAGTTTGACCTTTTGAATGAGTGAATGTTCCCCCTACTAATTTTGAAAGCCATAAGCCACCCAAAGGATTTTAAGTATTAAACAGGTGGTTGTAGCTTGAATTAATGTCTGTTACCATTGGATTCCAATGGTGACATGTTCTCTACAGAATAAAATAAAAAAGTAAATCAAAATTATAAAACAGGATAGAAAAGTAGAAACCTGCAACACAATTCACTTGCAAGTACAACAACGAAGTTGTTTATTTTAGCAACATACTTGACATACAGATAAAGAGAGTACAGAGCATATTCAACAGTCAACTTAATTGATTGATTGAATGATAAATGTATGGTTTTAGCAACTGCATTCATGGACGAGCCCTCATAGCCAGTTGGCCTGCCCTTGTAACTAGCAATAGCAGGGAAAATACAAAGGCCAGAGGGGAAATCCATGAGGTTGGTTTTTCTGTTCGTGCCGAAACATTTGGGAACCTGAAGCAGTATTGTTAGCTACCTGCTTTACCACCACACAGGCAAGTTTCTGCCCGCTCTTGTTATGGGCGTAGTAGCAAAGTATTTGCTTATGATAATTGCTTTTGCCTTTTTAAATAAGTGTGCCAACTGGATCTTTCTTTCTCAGAAACTGACAGCAAAGACGGATCTCTGTACTTCTAAGTAGCGACTTGTGACCATGAGCTCTCCAAGCAATTTTGTGAGTCGTGTCTGACTGTCTGAGGCCTGGTATCCAATCTGATAGTGTCAAGCACGGTGCAGAGGCGAGGATAACTTAGACACAGTCTTTTAACTGGGAAACAAAAAGTAAAATCCGCTGTTATACATCTATGCCGAAGCCTGTTGAATAGAAATCAAAATATCTCACATTGAAGGCATTTATCCTGGTAATTGTAATTCTTCAAAAATGTATTGTCACTGAAACAGGAGGTGTTTTGTCAATAGACCACTGGACATGTTTGCTATTACTTAAGGTTGTACAAATGGAGCAAAGAATCGCAAGTACAGAGGAAAAGTAATTCCTACTTCTCAAACATTTTTTTAATGTAATTAATGTACATTACACATTAATGTAATGTGGATTATGTTAGACATTGCTGCTTCAGTAGAACAGATTTGTGATAAGAGTTATAAAGGAATAACAACGACTAAAGACAAACCGTTATTGCCTAGCTGCCAGCTGATGGAACAGAAATAAAAGACACCATGTTGAGGCCGCAGACTGGCCCTCATCACTGTACTCATGCTAAACCTTTTTGACTAGAGGAATGCCTTCAAACCCAGTCAAAATCTCTATTCATCTACAGTAGTTTTGTCAACGTTTAGTCAGTGCTGTAGCCTGCTAGTTAACCAAATACATTACAAGTTGATACACCTCAACCAATAAGCAGACATTTTGTCATAGTAGGCAAAGCAGATGTTTATAATAACATTAAAGATGGCTCCGTTCTATTGAAGCATCCCAGTAGGCCGTAACAGTGAGCCAGCCTGCACAGTACCAGGACCCTGAAACAGAAGCTGCTAAATGGAATTCAGCCATCGTTCATTTTATTATTTACACCTGTGACATCCTCCGTGCGAAAAACGCCTATAGAGGTATTCATCTGTTAAGAGCAGCCATGCAGTTATCATGACACAGCTGATATAAGGTCAGATAATATTTGAAGACCCGTAGAGAAGTACTCTATGTTTCTACAATGATGGGGTTTTCACTTACTTTGCCTGATTAGACCTCTTGTCAGACGATGTGGGCGTGTACAGACTGGACTGACATTTCCCTCACCCTCCAGTCAGCTCTGTTGCTCCTGTTAGAGCAGGAGGCAATATACACCTTTATCTTTCTTTCTTACATTGTGGTGACCTCATGTAATTCCCATAATAGCCCCACCCAACTTCAACCCGAGCAGAGGTCTAATCAGCCAGAATAATTGAATACATTTGTGACTATACTGCCTTTAAAGTGAACTGAGTCACGCTAACAAGGTCTGTGCTGCTGCAATACAAAATCAACATTAACATAGGTAATGTTCATTCCAACAAATATGATCTAAGATTGTGTTTCTGTTGCATTGAATTATTTAGTATGAACCAGTTGCATCCAAAGGAGTGATCCATGACTAAAATTATGACTAGCTGATCAAAACTTTCAGAGATGATGTCGGTGCATCAGGTTAACAATAATTGCCAGGCATTGTGTTCAGTCCAGGATGCACCAGTGTTGTCAAAGAGCTTTGCTAAAATGTGAAACCCTTTAAAGCTTTTTTTTTTTCTTTTACTGAAAATGCTTTTCTTTTCACCTTTTAGCCATTTTTCCAGCTGGTGAAACTAAGAAAACTTGGCCTGAGCGACAATGAGATCCAGAGACTTCCACCAGAAATAGCCAACTTCATGCAGCTGGTAGAACTGGATGTCTCTCGAAATGGTAAGAAGGGAAAACACTGATATACCAAAGCAGCACATAAGTAAACTAGAATTTTAATAACACATACCAATTTGTTGCATATTACATTTTATAGCTGTGTTTCTGTATATTCCTCCATATCTGTGAGAATAATTGCGCTTAACAATTGGGCAAGATAGCACTAACGTATGAATCACATTGACAGATTTACTCTGCATTAGTGAAGCTTGTGCAACAAACAAGCATGAAAATAAAGCATGGTTTGCATGTCCCTGAATCTCCTAAGTTATTTGTATCAACCCGAAACATATTCCTTTAGATACACTGGTGAGGTTTCTTCTGCAACAGAGCCGGCTGTTCACAGGCTGTAGAGCAAAACAAAATTCAAAAGGCCAACTTAGTTAAAAGAAACTACAAACAGACGTTTAACACACAATACTGTTTGAACGCATTGTTTTTGAGAGTGAGACCCGGGTAACATAACTATTGAATAATAAAACAAGTTTATCTGACATTAGATTGACCAAAAAAACCACATTTTTACATTCATATCTTTACCAGTATTGTGTGTTTTTTGTTCTTTGTCACTAGCACTTAAAGCAACTGTCTTTAATGTATTATTTAACTACTGCTGACTCTATCGTATATTTATTTTTGAAGTTAGAACATGCTTTAAGACCTGAGTAGAGTGATAAAGAAGTGTTGTAACGAATCTTTTCTCTTATGCAGATATTATGGAAATTCCAGAGAGTATTTCATATTGCAAAGACCTCCAAGTGGCAGATTTCAGTGGAAATCCATTAACAAGGTAGGTCGTAAAGATTAGGTTTTACTTTTCAAAGCGGAAAACAAATCACCCATCAGTCATATTTAATATTCTAATATTGGTCTCTTCTAAAATATTCAGCTGTCAAGGTTTGTAACATCGCTAAAACCATACATTTCACATTTATTAATTTTGATACTTGATATTGATCTCCCCCTTTATCCAGATTAAAAAATGTTTACATAACAAAAGCAGGGCGTGTAGCTTTGAAAATTAAGTAAAAAAAAACAGAGAGGAATTTATATTTCCATTGTCTGCATTATGTGTTTTTTTTAAGATCCCCTGCCATTGTGAACATTCCTGCCCTCTCCTTAACAGATTGTGGATTGTGCATGCTATTCTTTTCATTGTGTGGGTGAGACTAAGTCTAATTTGCACCTCAGCAGGGCCAAAACCACACTGCTTTGCAGTATATATTTTGGGAGGTAACAGTGAATAGTATTACAAAGACACTGGTGTTCAATACTTTTAAAGTGCACACACACACACACACACACACACACACACACACACACACACACACACACCACTCTTTTTCCACAGTAGTAACCTATTTTTCCACTCTTTCATCAGATCTATTGAACATTTTAAATAGTTAAGGTCTAGGTACGACTGTGGGTTAGCAGGAATGTGATGTCATTTGGTTTGTCAGTCACACATCAAAGGGGATATTAAAGGCCCAATATGTATAAATTACAGGTATATTTACATATCAAATGTGTTAATGATATTTTTCTTGTGCGGCTAGTCAGTTACTAAGACTTGTCGATAGCCTGCCTGAGAAATTTACAAAACCTGTCTGATTTCAAGGCTTTGTGAATTAGTGTAATTCAGTAGGATCTTTGGCTTACATTCATTCCGAATAATGTTTTTGAAGAGAAATATTGGGCAGAATTGGCCTTTTCTGTATCACAAGCTCACTTTTATGTGGGATGGCCAAAAAATATTACAAGTACACTTAATGCTGCCACGAAAAATGGAGATAACCACAACAGCTCAAAGGATGCAAGAAGCATTATTTTGTTGTTGCTGTTATGGATCAAAGTGTGCCCACAACTGGCATCTTAAGTAGTCCCATCTGGTCAGGCTGCAATATTAAAGAGGATAATTGTTTTTAAAATGAAAACTTGACAAAAGAAAGTATGCAAGTTGTCTGTTTGTCTTGAACAAGCAGATGATAAGTCCTTTTAGAAATTCAGAATATGTTTCTCATATATTTTAGAGGCCGTTGCCAGTTTCTACTGATAGCAATTTAAAATGGTTGCTCCCCAGGTTTATGTATTTGTTTCAAAATATTCCAATTAATTCTTGTTTGGGGGTATAAAACCCATCGTTTCTCCAAGAAACTGGGGGGCTTATCCCTTCCACTGCTCCAACATTATTATTGGGCAGCTAATGCCAGAACCCTAATGTATTGGCACGATCAGTTCCCTCAAACAGTTGAGCTCTCTGATACACCCAAGTGGCTGCACTTGGGTTCTCATACAGCGAGAAGCAGTTCTTTGAATCTTAACTTCAGCTTTACTTATTGGAGGGTTAAAGATCTGACAACCATTGCAGACTTGAACATAAATAATCACTTTTCATCTGATGGAGCTCAAATAAACCTTCTCCCTTCAAGTCCACTGTGTTCGTTATTTACAAGTCAGACATTTTGTTAAAAATAATTTTGAAAATTTTGGAAACCCACGCGAGGAACACTCCATGAAACTGTTTTCTAATATGACTGTTGGATCATTCAACTGTATCAAACCTGCCTGGGAGGCAGATCTTAGATCATATATTACATTATTCTAAAGAAACCATTAATAAAATGTATCCTAATGTATCTGATATTTGTGATGGATGTAACTCCTCAAAAGGTACTCCATGCCATATTTTCTGGTTTTGTCCTAAGATTATTCCTTTTTGGCAGGATATCTTTATTTGTTATTCAAAAATGTATGATTTACAGATTGAACCTGATGCACTAATTGCCTTGTTTGGTTGCTCCGAGGCCTCTCTTGAACTGCCACATACTGTACAGCAGACTCTTATGTTTGGTATGTTAGTAGCAAAGAGGATCATTCTCACGGAGTGGAACACACATGGCTTTCATGACAAATGTGAGATTACCTTAGGCCCAATTATTAGACACCTTAACATTCCCAATTGTTAACTAAAGTCCCTGCTGCGTGATATCCAGCTTTACTATTCTTTGCCTTATGCTTTATTTTGTTTTATTTTTATTGATAGCCTGAAACATTTTTTGTATTCTAGTCTGCCTTTTTGTGTTTGTTGTCTTTTTTTATTTTTGTTCTGTTTTTGAATGTGGGGTGTGCTTGTTTGTAAGTCTGTTTGTGATGAAGAATGAGAATATGAACACACAGTATCATTTTTTCAAGAGACCTGAGCACGTCGACCTTTATTGCTTTGTTCTAGACCGTTTGTGTAGCAGGTGCATTGGATGTGACTAAACCATTGCTGAAACATGTCCAGGAGCATTCATCAAATTGTATGGTGTAATCACAACCTAACATCCTGGATTTGAACAGGAATATTTTTACCCCATTCGTTTCTTTTGAGTGTTTCGATAACATTTGATTTTAAAGCTGCATTAAGCAATTTTTATATAGAAGGGGCCGAGGGCAAGGATGAATAGCAACAAGCACAGATAAACGATATGAACTTATCAAGAGTTTATGGCTGAAGTGTCGTGAACTGTTGCTTAACAATACTTACCGTACAGTCTCAGTAGAAGCAGAGCAACATGGGCATCCAATTAGAATCCTTTTTTCTTGCTAGCTGTAGAATGCTTTAGTATTTAAAGCATTTAAATAAATTATTCAAAGTCACTGTCCTTTTCAGCTGGCATGTCACATTGTGACCTCTTCTTTTTCCAGGTTACCTGAAAGCTTTCCAGAGCTACGGAATCTAACATGCCTTTCCATCAATGATATTTCGTTGCAAGTTCTTCCAGATAACATTGGAAAGTAAGTAAATGCTGTTTCATCATACATGCTTTGACATATTGAGTGTATCGGGCCTTTGCCAGTAAAGCACTCAACACAGTTTCATAGCAGAAGCAAAAATGAAACGGTTTATCTTACCCTGAAATGACTAATATCTCTTACTTTGATCAAATGGCAAACACATGGGGTTTAGGATGAAACCATTTTTTTTTTTAGACCAAAACCCTCATGTTTTGGAGGATCTTGATGCACCAGCAGCCTGAGGTGCATGTGATGTAATGATGACGTTAAAGGACTTTTGTCACATAACATCCCACCTGTCTCTCTCTCTCAATTTCCTTGTCTCACACTTTGCTTTAATCTTTATGGTCTTGCTAGAATAATCCTTAATTTTACCTATAAATTAATTTTATTCAATAAATATTATATAAACATACTGAACCAATTTCAGTTATTTCAATACTACCCTTTGCTCAACCAAACCACTAAGCATGAGCGACAGCATTTTCCTTTTAAAACGCATTGAGCTCAAAACATTTATTTAGAGTGGCACTTCTTTGTGTGAGTGACTGTGACAAATTAGGACCAGGATGACAATTACTGCTGCTTTTTTTAGCCAATGAGCACGATGAGGTGAGAAGTCCTCCTACAGAGCCAATTAACATATAGTGTGACAGTGTTCCTTCTTAGCTAAAAGATATACTGTACCTCCTACTGTACAACTCACCGAAGGTCATGCAGTCAATGCTATTAGCAACAGAAATAGACATAGCATGTCAAAATGTATTTCTATTGTCTCCCTTTCCCCTGATTGTAATCATTTCTTCTAAAATCTCTTTCATCTTACTGCATTGGAGAAAACATACGAACCACATTACTCTCCACAGACCCATCAGTCAGTGTCGTCTCCTTGGCTGCATTGTCTTTGTTCATAAAAGGCAAAAGGCCTGTTGTGAGATGGCATATAATCTGCTGTAGTAAAAAGGCATGTCTGCCAACATCTTATTCCTATGAGGTCTCCCTTATTGTCGAGTTCAGTTATAACTGGATTTAATAACAGAACTATGTGCTTTAAGGTCAAATTGCCACAAGGGATGTTTTTAGTACAAATGTGGAATTCAAGGGAAACTGAATTTAGACCCTTAACAGGGATGGATTTAAAGCAATGAAAGCACTTTTGGTTAGAAATGTTGATGATATCCTGATATTTGACTTCAATTTCTCAGCAGCTACTATGCTATACATGCATGTACCTTTTTATCAGACACTTTCTTTTATTTATCACATAACTCCATGTTATAGAATGTATTTAAAAACCACATTGAAACTTATACTGATGTTGTCCAGTAGTACATTTGGAATATTTATTTATGAGGTCTGGCTGGCATATTTTAACCATTAGATAACTGCTGAAACAGTTGGAGCTAAACCAAGCAGAGATTGCTATGGTGCCATAAATTAAGGATTACTTCTTAACCTCTTTGGGATAATACGTGGGTGGTGCATGAGAGCCTGACTGTGTGATACAACAAACGATTATTTTTGCTCCTTTAATGATCATAGTGTAGAGCAGGATTGTAGACTTTGAAATAATACTATGGTACTTACAGATGGGCTTTTTAGGCTTGATGTTAATCTGATGCTATTAGCCTAATGATAGATTTAAGTTAGATTTCATGCAAAACACCAGTTAGATTTTCCCATGAAGATCCATACTTTAATGGATTATAGATGGTCTATACACTGACGATGGTCCTGCTTGGGCTAAAACTGGGCTAAAACAACTGTGTTTGTTGTGTGTTGAGCAATCTTCAGGTTCTACATATTTCCTCGGTAGTAAAATATTCTGCAACATGTTGAACCCCGTTGTTAAAGACTTCTGACAAGCATCAGAACCCAAACCTAAAAGCAATAAAACCAAAGTCAGTGAGGGTTAAAATGTTGGCTTGCTTTGAACTGAATGTGCCATTGGAAATATCGTCAATAATACTTGTGATTAGTTGTCTGCCTTCTTGCAAATTATGTCTTCTCTAGCAACACAGTGTTTTTCATGTACAGAATTTATTTCCATGCCCTCTTACAAAGATTTATTGTAGAAAAATGTTGCTAGTTGGCTACAACAGCTAGTTCTCATATCGTACATGTGGATTACCATGGCAACGGCTACGAACTGAACATAGACAAGGGCTGGCTCTTTTAGAGCAGCAGTGATACGTTATTTAGATTTTGCACACAGGGTTACCTCTATGACACTTACAGTATTCCTACCAACAAAGTCAGCTTAAGTTCAGGATATCTCCTAACACTCTTTTCCTCATGGTACGGCATGTGCCCCACATATGTCCCATATCTAGCTTACATAACTCGGTGAGTTAAGGCCTGCTCTCTGTCAAGGGAAGAAGGTAATGAAAACCATAACACAGTTGGAACAACATGGCGTGGATAAGATCAACATTCATGGGGTTAAATGACAGCGGTGGTTTATCTACTGAGATGGGAGTGTTTTCTGACCAAAAAATGGCTTTCACAGCAACCTGACACACCTGATGCAGTAAGGCAGTTGTTTTCATCATTTATTTTGTCTCTCTTTTAATCTCTGGCTCAGTAATCTACTGTGGTGAATGAAAAACACAAGATTATGAAAAGTAGCCATTCATGTTGTCACATTTGAGGGTCATTTACAGATTTTATATAGACCAGACTAAATTAAGAACCAGTTCGAACATGCCTGCTAGATTATGTTAATCCCGTTGGCTCGGTTTGCAAGGGCAACACTTATTTTGTCACATTATGAACGTAAACTGCAGTGCCACTGTAAAGGCTTTTTAACATTCTAGAAACTGGAAAGAAATTCTTAAATGGCGTACACATGCAGCACTGCAGGAAGATAACCCTGTACTTTGGTCTATGATGGCCATTTAGGCATTTTGCTCTTCATTTTAAGTATGCAGCGGTTGTTTATGCTGTAGTGATTTTATGGCCTTGATAAGACTGACACTCCTCCAAAGTACTTCCTGTTCTCAGATATCTGATTTGCAAGGACACTATTTACAACCATTTTTATGTCTGAAAAGCGTTTTGTTTTCACTCAGTATACACTCAGAGCATCATGTATGGTATTTATCTGTGTTGTGGAGATATGAGTAGAAGTTGTAAAAAACAGTAAAAACCACTGTTCATGTTTTCATAAACATATAATTGTCTTTCTGTTTGCCCGTCATTGCAGCCTTTCCAATTTGGTATCACTAGAACTCAGAGAAAATCTGCTGACATTCCTCCCAGAGTAAGTATTCAACCAACTGCACCGTCTGTGTCATATTGTGTCTTTTTATCTACAAAGTCAACTTTGTGTGCCCAGGTATAGAAGAGAGGCTGTTTATTTTCTTTAACGGTACATTTCAAGGAGCAACTTTACCGTGTTAACAGAGGTTAATAGGTAAAAAAGAAAATGCAGCAAGCCTCAGCATTTTTATTTTGTCTGTATTTTCATTTGACCTTCCCTTGCGTCTGTCACCCACAGGTCACTAGCTATGCTCCAAAGGCTTGAAGAACTCGACCTAGGAAATAATGAACTATACAATTTGGTAAGATTTTTTCTTCTGGATGTTGGGGAACATGTTGACTCAGAAAATGAGCAGAATGAAACTTTTACCATTGCCTTGTTCTTGTCACACCCAAGTAGATTAGCATCCCTCGAGAACAGCTTTCACCTCTTATCACCCAGATGGGAGGATGACCATCTGCTTTGAGCTTTGGTTTTAAGTTGTAATCTTATGTGAGCGGTCTAACTCTTATGGTGAATGATTTACTGACAGATCAAGCAGTCGGGCTGCCAAGAAATGGCTCTTTGTCTTTTGTTTTATTTATAATTTATTCCTCAGTCGTGTGCACATTGAACTCAATTATTTACATTGTTGGTTATTGTCTGAATTATTTCAGCTCTCAGTTTTGATAATTAATATTTGGTACAGTTCTAAAACTATGCTCTTTTGGCACATTGTTACACCACTACTCTTTCATTTAATATATGTAGCAGAAAAGTTTTAAATATACTGTATATGTGTGTGTGTGTGTGTGTGTGTGTGTGTGTGTGTGTGTGTGTGTATATATATATATATATATATATATATATATTTTGTTGTTATTTTTTTCTCTTTTATTTTCCTGGCTCTCACACTTTCAATTGCTACATTTCTTCCTCCCACACAGCCAGAGTCAATAGGGTGTCTTGTCAGTTTAAAGGACTTGTGGCTGGATGGAAACCAGCTGGCTGAAGTACCTGCAGTAAGCTAATCATGCTATTTATTTCTTTTGTTTCAGATTCTGTAATTGTCTTTGTATTCGAGTACCGCTATGTCATATGTCATCTAATTTATATGGAAGCGTGAAATAGTGAACGACACATCTAAACAAGTGTTTAAATACAATTTTGAACAAGAACATCTCTGACCCCAATCCAGCCCAAGATAAGACGGCTCTTGTCTTGAAGTCATGTTACATAGGTGGCCAAAACCTAAAACATATATGTTAAAACATAAACGTGTCCTCTAAAGATAAATGTAGTGCAGTGCTTCCTTTGACTATTACTGTATAAAGGCAGAGTAGCCATATACGTTTATTTGCTACCATAATATTGTAACTTACATGTTTGCTCTTTAGGAGATAGGCAGTATGAAAAGCCTGTTGTGTCTGGATGTATCAGAAAACAAAATGGAGCGACTTCCAGAGGAGTTAGGTGGCCTGGTGTCGCTCACTGACCTGCTGGTGTCTCAGAACCTCATTGATGCTCTACCAGAAAGTATTGGTAAGTCTCTGCGCTCTTATTAGCATGATAATGCTATCTTGCAAGCTTGTCCTGGCTATGTTTTGAATATCTTAAACCCATGGAACATATGATGCTGCCTGTGCTGTATGTGGCGAGCCAGTATGCTTTGGTGTCTGCATTTCATTTGACAAGCACCTCAGGGAAAATAATGCAAGCATCTCTTTTACAAGACTTTAGCACACTTTTTCCACAATAGAGTACAGTAACTGCTTCGTCAGCCTGCTAATCAATGTCTGAGCAAGCTTTGTGTTAATTAATGTCTCTTTTGTTCTCTCACTGCAGGAAGACTACGGAAACTTTCTATATTGAAAGCTGATCAGAATAGGCTAACTTATCTTCCAGAGAGCATTGGCAACTGTGAAAGCCTTACTGAACTTGTGCTCACAGAGAACCAGTTACAGGTGTGTTTGAAACTGTATTACTGTCTAGTCTTTAAAGATTTAAAGTACCCAGCCACTCAGAATGTGTATGTAAGTCCCCTATAATGTTAGAACTTCACTCTACTGGGCAAGGTTTGTCACTAGATTCCTTTACTGAAGGGGGAGATGTCTGTACACTTCCCTAAAATCTGAGATTCAAACGAACTCTGGGAAAGCTAGATTTTGGATGTTACAAATTCAAAAGCCAATCGCAATGTCCCTGGCAAAGAAACCTGAAATTTCCAGCACAAAGCAGACTTACTAGTACAGAGCGAGAGTTTGCACTAAGTTGGCGTAGTGAAAGTTTTGACGTGGTGGAGTGTGCAGTTCTTCGATGTAAACCGGACCCTGGAGCTTCCTTCAACTATTTACTAATGTTACATAATAACAATGTGAGCACACTGTAACATCATAGCAGATATTATTGTATGTTTCACAACCACTAACGAACGCTGTGTCAGATCCAGAATTTATCATTGAGGGAGAAAAAGTAAGTCCCTTTTCAGAGTTTTCTTTTTAAACTTTTTTGTGGGATAAACTTGAAATTAATGGTAAAAAACCTTCTAAAATGTTACTGTGGATACTTTATATACATACATTAGTGTTAGAGTCAAGTTTAGGAATGTAATTTTATCACTTAGAGAGCTGTATGGTGTGGGTCAGCATATGTTGAGAATAGACTGGAGACAGAGGGAGGACTTAGTTTCCAAGTCAAGTGAAATTATGATGGACGCACTCACTGATACACAGTGGTGACACACAGCGTGAAACAGAAAGTGAAAGCCACATTCAGGGGATACATACATGGCCGCCCTCACCACTTTTTCTGTTTTGTGTGAAATGAAAAGTCTGTGTGAGCAACACGTCTCCTTTTCCTCACTTCACTATACTGGTGACACATGGATTATTTGGTTGTCTGTGTTGTTCTGTGGATACCAATGGGACAAACTGCTTAATGTTCAGAGACAAATGAGATAAGGAAATAATTATTGTGCCTCTGGTTATTAACCTTCCATTTTATTTAAAAACTGTGCATGCACATGGTGTTCTTTCTAATTGTTTGTTTTGATGTAACAGAGTTTGCCTAGGAGTGTTGGGAAATTGAAGCGACTTTCCAACTTCAACTGTGACAGAAACCAGCTAATGTCATTACCT
This sequence comes from Coreoperca whiteheadi, assembly GCA_011952105.1. NCBI lineage: Eukaryota > Metazoa > Chordata > Actinopteri > Centrarchiformes > Sinipercidae > Coreoperca > Coreoperca whiteheadi. Next base: position 15,719,855 of record CM022471.1, read on the forward strand.
AAGGAGGTACGTGTTTAATATATCAACCAACATCATTTCACTAAAAAGTTAGTGTGTTGAGAGGCAATTGAGCCAACCAATGAAAACGCAAAATGAAAAGTTGAAAGTACCAAAACTGTGTGGGTTAAGTCAACTTGCAGGATTAAAATACAAAATGTAAAACCTAATAAATACTAACAGAAAATGAAAAGCTGCAACACTGTTTGCCTGCAGGTGGCGAAAGTGTCAAAATTACTGAAGCTATTACTTTCTTTACCTGCACATCTAAAACTGCAGTTCTAACCTGCAATTGTTATCTAATTCTTTAATGCAACTGTTTTGAATGAGTTTGAGATTTTCATTGGCTCAAACTGTCTAAAGTTCATTCACGTTTGGATCAACAATGCTCCCACTTGTGCTCCCTCATTTCACTGTTACTGCTCATTCTTCTGGTTTGCTCAGCTCTGTCTGAGTGTCTCCATTGTGTTGGTATGTGGCATTCTTTTCTGACCTCTTGTCTGTTGAAGTGAAGGCTCGCCGGGTTTAAAGCTTCATCTGAAAGGCTTCTTCAGACGTCATACAATGTCCCCTGTGTCTTAATGATGCCAAGACTGCAGCGTTTGGAGAAAAATAACAGTTGGCCTAGATAATGAATTGATGGTGTCACTGATTTCTCAAACTAGCATTGCATGACATCTCTAACAATCACAGTGTAACCATGTCCCGAATATTGATTTGTGCTTTGCTGAGCTACTTGACCATTCGCCCAGTTCTATGGATTCTATTGATTGTTGATTAGTTGCTCATAATGCTTTTTCCCTGGCTGAATTTTGTCTGTGTTCACATGGAAGCAGATCTAATAATGTATTTTAAAATGTGTTTATTCCTTATGCTTTGTTTACTGATGACTCTATTCCTTTTTGTGAATGCAATAAGCACCTATCATATTTACGTGTGTTAATGATGAGCTAAGCCTGCTCTGTTTAACATGATGAATCTCTGTAACAGCACTTGTATCCTGCTCAGGTCTGAGTCTGAGCAGATTAATAGATTACAACTGCTGTTTAGCTGGCCCATCAAGGCTCTGCTTTGTTTGGCTACCAGGCCTAATTGTGCCTAATTTTAGGTCCCTCTGCCACATCACATTGACGTTTAACTGCTCTGCCACTGAGATCACCAATTCTGGGACAAAGTGTCCAAATGCTGACAACAGATTGACTGGTTTCTTTTGTCCTGGCTTTCTTAAAAAGTACAATTGAAACATTTTATGTGTGTCTGCCTATACTATGTTTTAAAGGTTGGCAGGACACCTGTACTGTGACTGACGTGCAGCCTAATCAGGTTGTCTCTTCTGTTATGTAGATTGGGGGCTGCAGCGGTCTGAATGTCTTCTGTGTACGAGAGAACAGACTGACGAAGATACCGTCAGAGCTGTCACAAGCCACTGAACTGCATGTGCTGGATGTCTCTGGAAATAGGTTCGTTCAACAACACACTCATATCTTATTTTCACTCGCCTCTTGGCAGCTGAGGTAGAGAGTCGCGAATACCATCTTATCAGTAAAACACAGTGTTCAAGTGGTTTGAAGACTTTTTAATTAAATAGTAACGATACAATAAAACAAATGCAAACTGTAAACCAAATACTAAAGCATGATTTAAAAATAATTTTCATCATACTTGATAAATACTCAATGAATGATGAATTTTCTACTTTCCGATGTCTAAAGATTATCTTGATGTTTTGACTATATTGTATTACTCACTGTCAGTCAGAGGTTGTTTTGGCTTTGTTTCTCTGCCAGTTCATGTTTTGAGACCAAGCTTTGTCTTCAGAAAAAGCTGCAGTGATGTCTGCTGCTTTTGTCCCACACAAAACATGTTCACCTCTCTGTCTGGAGAGTGTTTCCACTCCTCCCCATTGTCAAGACAGCTGCCAAATTCCTCATCCTAACATGACACAAGTACTAATCCAACATGTTTACACAGCAGTGTGTATGCATTGAAAGAAAGAACCTGCAGGTGTCTTGTGGTTTCTCTATATCTTATGTGATATGAGCCAGTTAGTGATTTATATCCTGTTTGTTTTCAGGCTCACCCACTTACCGATGTCGCTGACCACACTACGACTGAAGGCCTTATGGTTGTCAGAAAACCAGTCTCAGCCTCTCCTCACCTTTCAGACTGACGAGGATCCTGTCACAGACGAGAAGGTGCTTACCTGCGTGCTGCTGCCTCAACAGCCATGCGAATCAGACAATAAAGGTAATGTTTTTCATCACGCAGAAGATAATCCGCAGGTGTTTTGAATAACCACCATGAATCATGGGTATTATCAGGAGCAGTGACTGTATCAAGACATTTTTTTCATACTGGACTGGTTGATTGAAACTACAGTATACTGTTTCTTTGCATGTGGACAGTTTGTATATCCAAGTAGTGACAGTGTCTCCATATTTCTTAAGTGCCGAGCGTCTTGTAGAGGGAAATGACTGGATGCCAACACTCTGACATTTGAGTAATATTCCTCATCAGTTCTTGCATCGTCTAGTATTTAGTACCCTGCGGTTTTCATGACATTATCACATGATCTGCTCGGGGAAGCACAGTGTGTTCTGCGCCCTCTGAACCGTCCCTGCAGTATCTGTCGATTATGAGGTCCTGTAAGGAATCAAAGCGCCTATAACAGATCAGGACCTCTCCTGTCCTTTGAGGCCCTCCTTGGTTATGTTTTTCAGAAATGCGGTGGATTGGACAGCTAAAGAGGCTTAGCAGCGGCTGGCCTGCTGCCATTAAAAGCTCACCCACTGGGTATAGAGATGCAGCTGAGGGCTGGCTCTATCTGCCTAATACAACAGTTTATTGTAATTTTATTCTTTGCTGTCATCCACAGCCTTGCGCCTAAATCTGTGGAGTAATTGTGATTCACTGCAAAATGTTTCTTTCTTGCGTGTCATTGTACTTTTCATTTGAAAATATGTTTTTTGTTTCTCCCTCAAGAAGAAATGGCACCTTTTATTCATTCGTTTTTGTGTCGTGCTGTTTCTCTCTTATGGGAACGATTGAGATATAAGACTGGTGGAGGTCAGACGAGTGAGGCTGAAGCTGGGGTTGGGGGCAGGGAAGGTTGTGTTGCTGTAAGCCTGTGACTAAGCTGGGATTTGAAACTGTGATCTGGCAGTTTCAGGGTCTTGGTTATATGACAGCCTTCATTTCTTGAGTTGGCAGATTGCAGAAAAGCAATCATAACAACCATATTGATTTTAATCTGCTGGAATATTCACTTCAGCTTGCACTTTGTAATTCTGTCTGAGCATTTTGATGTGAGCACGAATTCCAGTAATACAAATTGTGTTGTCTCTTTTAAAAACAACCCCAGGCACTGATAATCTTGCCCGCTGTGGAGCCCTGGAGAGCCTGGTGAATGAGATGGCAGATGAGACGTGGGACAACAAAGCAGTGAACAGGATCAGTGCCATTCACTTCCTGGATGAGGATGAGGAGGAGGATGACGACAAGGTGAGGCCAGCGAGCTCGAAGGGCAAACTATCCAGTAGTTGGTGATATTTCACACTGAACCACAAATATTAACCTTCTGGTGGTTAGAGGAAAAGTCAGGGGATCACCAAAGTTAGTAGGCTTCATCCTCTGCGGACCATAAATATCTGCCAAAATGTAACGTGATATAGTGATATAGTTTTTCAGATAATTCAGTCTAGACCAAAGTAGTGGACCGGAGTGACTGACTTTGCTTTCCACATTAGCCACTAGCACGGCTAAAAACTGTAGATTCTTTTGTTTTCCTCCACAATTGAACTGTAATTACACCAACTGTAAAATGTGTTCAACTTGTTGCTAAAAAGCTTATTTGATTTAACATGTCTCTGTTACATTTTGCCACCAGCAAGGCAAATGCTAGACATTTGACACTCAATTATTCTTAGCTCCCCACTTAGAACAGATGGAAACCATTCCTCTTTTTTCTACAGATATAAAAAAATGTACCACTAATTCGAATCTGTTTCCTCCACGCAGGGAACACTACTGCGACGGGCCACGCCTCACCCCGGTGAGCTGAAAACAATGAAGAAAGCGGCCGAGAACCTCCGCAACGACCTGAACGCTGCCAAAGGCCTGGACTCCAACAAAAACGAGGTCAATAAAGCTGCAGACAGAGTGACCACGTCTGTGTGACCTTAACCTCAGAAAGTTTTTTTTTTTTTTTTTTTTACCTCCTGTGTCTCGTCTTGTAGTTCCGCACAACCCTGCAGCCCCCCCCTCCTTTTTTTTTTTTTTACCTACGAACCCCAGCGTGGCCTACCCCTCCTGTGATTAAACCCTGGGACGCCTATGACCTTACTCCATCTCCAGTCTTGTGTAAAACGTGTTTGACGCAGTCTTTTCAGGGCCGCTGTGCCTTCCTCTTTTTAAATAATGTCCACAGTAATAATCTGCACAGAGAAGCTCCTTTTTAAGATATATTTTAGAGATTTATTACTTTTATAAATGCCTCTTTTTAAAAATAAACATTAGGTAGTTGCACTATTAAAAGTCTTTATAATATGGTCAAACCTTCGTAAATGCATTATATTTGTTCTATATCTATTTTCAAAACACTGGGTGAATACTTCCTTTTAGATTTTGGCCAAACATAAAAGCAGGAGTTTTTGGACCTACTGATTAAAGATTATTGTATAGTCTCTTGTGAATATTGATACTTTTATACTTTTTGGCAGCTCAGTTGTAAATAAAAATGTATAGCAAATTTCAACAGTTGCAGATTTTTTAACTTTTTTTTCTTGGTACTTTTTCATTATTATTATTATTATTTTTTTTTACATTAAAGCAATGAACAAACGCAGTCACTAATGTCTTATTCAATCCATATAATTGTCATTGGGTGAGTGGATGGCCTTGAATCCTGTAAAACATCTAGACCTATTTTTGGATAAATCATAGATTTGATTAATTAATTTGAATTAACTTTTAAGTTTGGATTTAAGTACTGCACATCAAACTTATTATTTACTAATTTACAATCTAATTATGCAGAAGTAACAATGCTGTCTTATTTATATGTGCTGTGCTTCACTGCTTTGTAATGTTTTTCAAATAGATGCCAAAAACAGCTGTATTTTAAAAACAGGTTTTCTTTCCCTTTTAACAAAGAGTACTGTATAGAAGAATCATCGGAGGTTTGGTTCGTACCACAAGGATGGTTTCCTTTTTAAAAATGCAGTTGTTAGAAGTTCCACTTAAATGCACTTCTCAACAAATTCTTTAACATGGTACATGATATAAATTGTATTTTGTTTTTAAATTTATTGCAACAGGTGGACCAGAGAAAATGGTTCAAGTGTTGGTTTTATGTTTTTAATTTTTCTCTGATCAAACTGCACAAAACAGATCTCGTATTGGCACTGTGCCTTGAGATTTGGATGACTTTTTAACCACTGATCAATAAAATGAGTGCAACACTAAACATCATGCTTGTTATTGCTTTAATTTTATTAGTTAGCCTGTTGAGTTTAGAGAGAATATCAAAGAAGTTCTAGCTTAATATCATACCAATTAAGGTGAACTTTTAAATGTCGGATTTAAAAACAAGATACATTTGGTGTGGTCTTTCTTATTGTCCATATTCAAAAATAATATTGACAAAGTAAGCTCAGACTTAAACTGGCTTGCTTTGAGGCAAAAAAACATTATATTTAATTCCATTTCCTGACCCCTCCATTGCTTGTTTTGTCTGTCTAGCAGTGCATGATGTTTTTGTAATGTTCTGCCAGCATGTGTCATGTTTGACTTGTCTTCCCTGCACATGCTGCATGTTCTACTGACGGTGGCGTGCTTGAGTATATTAGGGAATGTGTATTTTGTGCTCCTCACATCCCAAACACAGTGAAACTAGACCCACAGCTCGTAGGAACACTTTATAATGATGCATTATCTAATGTTCATGGCAAGTGCACCTTTATTTCAACCTCGTACATTTTTGATTTAGCATTTGAAGACAAGCATACTATCTTTTATCAGTTAGGTCAAAAAAATTTTTAAAAACTGATAATTCACAGTAACATATCGGCTATTTTTATGCGTAACAGGAGCAAGGCCTTGGTATTGTTATTAAAGAGCTGTTACTGTTGCTTTAGGTGGCCTTCCACTATTTTTAAGTGGAAGCTTCTTCAGTGAGACTATAATGCATTTCATGCATGGCATCATTCTTCACTCTCTTTCTTTGTCTCCTTCTCAAGATGCATCAGAAGAGACAAACCCATTAAGCTATGGAGATCCAGCTTCTATCTTGGCTGCTTTTTAGGTCTTCCAAACAATGGCACCAATGAGAGTAGTGCAATTACACTCTGGATTAATGACTGTTTTGATGCCCCCTGGTGCACAGAATATGCATGCATTATGAATAGTCGAACAGGATTTTTTTTAGGGCGTCTTGACTATAGTGATTATCAGTGGCTGTACTGGAATGTATGAGATTCCTCCCATGATCAGCTTAGAGAAATTGTGCTGCTTTATATCTGTTTACACTTGCTTTCAAAATTAAGGACATGGTTTCATAATTCACCACTGATCCATCACTGTCACTAGCCATTCCCTTCCAGATATTACATTGACATTACATTTTCAGCGACGGGTGGTGTCTTCTGACTATCTCCAGGAGTGTAGAAATCCTCATACTAACCCATCCCTCAGGACCAGTAGCCAAAACTGGGCCACCCCAGGCTTCAGCTGGGTGGCAAACAAAGCGTGTCAGCAGGCAGGGCCTCAACGGTTCCCAGCCAGCGACAGAGAGTATGGTCGCTGCTCCAGCGCAGAGAAGGACGCAAAGGAAATTGAGCATCTTGAGGTCTGTTTTCCAATTTAGGTATTTTAGCTAGTTCATATTGTTAATCTTGATATGGGGATACACATTTTTATCAACCACCTCCACTGCAGATAGTGTGTCCTGCTGCAGGTTCACACTTATTCCAGATTCGTCATTGTACATTATAGGCCAAGAAACCCTGTCTGAGAAGATGCTTCTATAACTAAATGTGTCATCCTTTTACAATCTGTCATCTAGCTAATGTCTTGTGAAGTGAAATATTAGGCTCCCCTGATGTATCTCGCAGATAGACGGTGAAAGCATTGAATCATTTCTTTTCCCCAGGATGGCGCAGGTCAGTTGTCAGAGAGCGACGCCTCACCACGTCGGTTTCGCCATCAGAGAGGTGAAACCCGAGAGGGCAGGAAATGTCAGCATCGCAGAGCTCTTAACGCAGGGTCCGGTCTCCATGGAGACCCTGTCCACAACATAAAGGCCTCCTCCATCACAGGGCATCTGAAGTCTTCTTTGGTCACAGACAAGACCCTTCCTCAGGAACCATTCATCTCCCAAGTGCCTTTAAGAGTAACTGCACACTGTGTCTTTCTTAAATGTCAGATTATCTCTGCAGGGTTATACTGTGCATGTTTGCTCCATTCAGGCCTAAATTACATATAAATTCTAGCTTTTTATTTGTAATGAAACATTTCCTCTTAGTTACAGATCAAAGTTTCTGGCCAGAGAGGCGGTTTGGGAATTAGCATTGCTGGTGGGAAGGGCTCTCTGCCTTACAAAGACCATGATGAGGTAAGTGCTGGTGCAGAAGAGCCAGCATTGTTCAATCTCTTGCTACATATTTGCTGGTTTGGCTGTCTAAATGATGAGAAGCAGCAGCCTTGTTTTCCTGCACTCCTACAAGTACACATTCAATTTGAACAAATTCACAGGATTTTTCACAGAAAATAAAAGCTTTGAGCACATTTCTATTACTACTGTCATTCAGCCTAATATGTTTATTTCCTTTCAGGGCATTTTTATCTCCAGAGTAAACAAAGGGGGGGCATCCGAAAAGGCAGGGATCCATGTTGGAGATAGATTGCTGGAGGTAGGTGGGGAATCATTTTTCTCAGGTTTGAAATCTCTGTTCATAATTCTTTCTTTACTGACTGTTAAGCATAACCTCTAATATATTGTTGACTGAATGGAAATCACATACATGTACTTTATATTGGCTGTGAAACCCAAGTACTTAGTGCTGGTGTTCCTCTTGTGACCAATGGAGGGCATCATAAGACCAGCAGAGGACACTCAACTTTGACTTCCCTCAGTGATAAAGCCAATATGTTTTCTATACAAATAGAAAAAAAAAGATTCACAACATGGTAGTTTAAAACTGAATAGAAAAATCCTCATGCCTGTAGTGGGAATAGACATGCTATTTTCAAAGAACCTATTTTCACCTCTTACTCCTGCTCTTTCTTTCAATGGCCCTAAAAGTATATTGTGACCCATCCAGGTCAACGGCCTCGACATGCAGGCTGCGACCCACCACCAGGCGGTCAGCGCCCTCAGGAATGCTGGAAACTGCATCAAGATGAAAGTACTCCGAGAGAGGCTGCTAACTCCAGAGGTGTGCGACCTGGGCGAGCCTCAGGGTCCTCAGGACATGACGGGACGACAGCTGTGCAGCCAGGACGGCAGAGGTCAGAGGAGCAAACAGCCGAAGATGGAAAGCGCAGATGACTGTTTGTCCAAGAAGATTGAGGCGGTTGTCTGCAACGGCAATGGCATTGTGGGTGGTTTACTCAAATCACAACACAAACAGAACACAGTTTTTAAATTTCACCATTGTTTTACAACGTGCCTCAAGCCCTGTGTGGCTTAAAAAAACATCTCTGTCTTATACAATTCTTTTCGCTTTGTCTTGTTTCTTGTCTTTTTGGGTTTCAGTCTGATTTGGAGAGGGATCTGAATAGGACCTTGTCTGAACTGGAGGCAGAGGCCTTGACGACAAATGATTCACTTCAAGGGGGGAAACATAGAATGACAGTAAGCAGATTTCTCATCCCTCATTAGCATGTACCACTTATTATATTATCTCACACTGAAATCACCTCGCTTTAGCCTTTCCCGAATTAAAGAATCCCGCAAAACCGAACATTTGAAAGTAATATGACCTGATTTTTCAGCATGCGACACATGACGACTTGCTTATTTTCCTTCCCAATCCTGTTTCCTTCTCTGGCGATCATCTGACAGATCCCGCGGATCATCCTCACTCATCCCTCTACCTCAGATGAGGACGTGGAGCTCTTGGCACAGAGCGCCAGCTGAGAGCCGCTACATGATTCTGACAAACGCGTATACTGTTTCGACAGTGCTTTCTACCCACCTTGACCACAGTGTGGGGGTACATACAGTACATGAAGGAAAAAGACTGTTATTACCCAGCTCTTCGTTCTTTTGGTACTGGAGCATTTTCATTTATGTTACTGTGGAGGATTAGTGTAAAACCAACTGTTGGAATGTGTTTTTTACTCTCACTGCAATGCTTTTTTTGTCTGTGAGATGCAAGTGCTGCTAATAGTAGGCTATTTGGTGATATTAAAGTCATTTAAAAGAATGGACAATTTCAAGACTATTTTTATTACTAAAACCACAGTTTTGCCTGTGCTACACTGAACAGAGACTGTAAAGCATGAACAGACTGATCTCTAATGTCCAAATGAAATACTTGTCATAATGTTGAATACAGTCAATTAAACAACGAATACTGCTGGCTACCTCGACTTCACACCACTGTGCTGTAAGTTATGGATGTGCTGGGAAATAGTGTCTCTTCGTGCAACAATGTGAAGCACTCAAATTGTTTATAGTCTGTACCGAGATAAAACGACACAGGGCTGTGGCTGTGCAGAGTCGTGAGACGGACTGAACTGTTTTTCACATGTTCACACACCTCCTGTATAAGCTAAATTCAGAGATATTATACACTGCTTTCTGAAAAGAGAAAGAGAGAGTTTAGTGATGTCAATACCTGCCTTGTATTATTTCACAGCTTTTACATTCCCGCAGTAACAACAGTTCATTGTTGAGTGTTCGCTTTCTCAATAAAGTGCAAATATATTGCTACAAGAAACTTTTCTTTTCTTTGAGCTGTGGGAGGGATGTTTATACTGGCCATGTGCTGACGATGAACTCAATGACATAAACATCTACACAGTATACTGCAATTCAGTAAAAGATACATTTTTGTGGACAGTGTGTCAGAAATGTGTTGGTTTGACAGATATCTCGAGCTTGTAATTTATGGTGGTGTTGTACTGGATTGCACCATATATTGTGTCCACCCCTTGTATGTTTGCTCCAGACCACACAGAAGCTGACTTGTGACTACTTGTTTTATCAGTGATGTTGTGCAATGATGACTGTCTGCTGGGTGATAATAATCTGGGGACACAACTTGTTGGAAAGCACATCCAGTGTGTCAATTACTGGCAGGTCGGGCTCATATTGTGAGACCTGAGTCCTCGTCTGTCTCAGTAGGCGTTCATGTAAAGTCAAGAACTGTGGGAGGGTCTGAAGGAGATGAGCACGGATTTGGATGACTCAATAATAAAGCTGGGGCTCTGGGAACATTGGTTATGCAACTGGACTGCATGTTTTGTTACGTGAAAATATGTGGCAAATATTTCCATGTAACATACTCTACATGCATGTGCACAAATATTTGTCATTCCACATTTTTTGACAATATTTCCTAATACTTAATATTTATTTAATTTATTAATTGCAAATTACTATGTAGCCTAATGGTGACAATCTAACATAGTGATTTTTGGTCTTGCAAATGTGTCAAAGTCACATGTATTTTGACAACTTGATTATTTAAAGTGACACCATGTAACATAAAAGAAGGAATAACAGTCTACGTTTTAAAAATGAAAAGTTGAATTTTTAAGCAAATACCCCCCCTCAAAACAACACACTCTTGCTCAACACACTCAGGGGTTTTACCATTACAGCCTTTCTTGGTCTGGTATGACCAGTAGCTGATAAAACTCAGCATTTAAAGAGTTTAAGGTGCATTTTTATTTTTATAAACACAAGAGCGAAAGTGTAAGTGAAGAAAGTGTATTAAACAGTGTGTTTAACATAATCTGCCAAAGTTTTCTAAGTAGCTTACTACCTACAGTAACCGATCTTTACTTCCATGGCCAAGGAAGTAAAGATCATTAACTACATTAGTTTGTCGATTTACAGGTCATGTTAGTCCACCACTAGCACTGTTTTCTATGAAGTAAACCTGGAAGCTAGAAACGTTTTTGGCACATGCCAGGCGAGCCTTTATTATTGGACTGAATAGGCGCCATCTCCGGTATCCCGGTCCAGGTTATTATACATCTATGAGTATGATCAGTAGCAAACATTATAAAACATTAGATGATGACTTTATGACTGTGCTACTGTTACACAGTACACTATGCTATAGGATTTACAATTATCTCATAATTGGCCCTTGTTGCCACAGTCACACAGCTGGGAATTGTTTTGACAGTGGCATAAATTACAAGAAGATGAAATGTTTGGATCACCCATGTTTTTTGATTCCTCGCCCTGTTTTTGTTTCAGTTACTTCACTCTTTCCTGTATTTAAAATCAATTTCTCTACTTCATCTAGTGTAGAATATTATACTATGCAGTATGCACAAACAGCGGACAAAAGCTAATATATAACAGTTATGAAAGAAATGTTGATATCAAGTTAACTGATCTAAATAAATAATTGTATTTGATATGTAGCTGCAGTTAAACTTTGAAGCCATTTGTCTGAGGAAAAGAAGGAATTTGTAGCATTTCACTCACTCATTCACTTTTCACAAACTTGCATTGAATTATTTTGTTTCTCTGTGGGGGGATTTCTTTTAATATTTGACAAATATCTCGTTGCATAGTGATAACTCTTTGGTCTGTGGAAATTCAAACCAAACACATTCAAATAAAGGCTGGATTCATTAAAACAGTGGATTAGAGATGTATCTCTGCTGGTGTTCACTACTGGGCTGACACCAGACTAAATTTAGTGTTTCAGTATCATAGACGTTCCTCGAGGCTAAAAGCTAATAGTAAGTGTCACATGTTACATTCTAGAAATCCAAGCAAATAGATCTGACTTTCTGCCTTTTCCACAGAAACTGGATATTAATCAGAGTAAACAGAATTATAAGCTAACCATATACTGGTTTAAGGCAATAATTTGGGACTTGTTGCTATCATAACTGCTTAGAATTTAATGCTCAAAAGTGTTTACACATTTACATTTCAGGCACTTGTCAGATGCTTTTTATCTTCAGTTCCTCTAAATTAATACAAAATCTCCTAAGAGTGTACAACACTATAGGAACAGGTGGCAGGTTTTAGTGTATGCTTTGTCTTATTGTGATTTTCTCTGTGTGCGATTGCTGCAGAGAAACAGGGGGAGGGAGACCAGCAGGGTGGAAATAGACAAGAACAGCTGTGACAGGAATGAAGAATGTCGTGTACTTAAAGGATTAGCATCCACTCCAGAGGTCTGTTTTCACTCACTGATAAGGGAACAGAGAAGTTGATGTAGCAGCAAACAAGCAAGTAAATGAATTTGTTTCAAGCCCACTCATTATTGGAAACTGATGCGTCTGTCTGCTGGCTGGCAGGGGTGTAGATTATCTGGAGGCTAAATGAACATATATTATTTAAACCAATTCAAAAGTAGTGTTCTGTATTAGAAAACTTTGCTGGATAAAAATAAAATCTGAATTTTCTAATGCTGCCCTCAAATAGAGCACTTTGCTACATGTTCAGCGGTCAGACATGCGAGTTCACACAGATGATGCCTTTATTCAGTTTTCCATTCATTGTCATTACAACAGCTTTGCCACACAATGCCAGCTCTTCACAGACTTGTGCTAAAAAAGAAATGCTGTCTAGAATGCTTGATATGATCATAATGAGGTAATTGTCACCGTCCCCGGTGGAGAAAAATAAGACACAAATACTTGACTCTAATTTGTTTATTCTCCATGGCAGCATTTATTTTCTCAACAGATTTTGTTTTTCACTGTCCAACAATCATCTCCATCTCTTCTTTTTTTTTTTTTAAATAATCTGAGTTTAGTCATCCAAGATATTTGTCATGTTTACGGCATGATGTCTGTTAAATTGTAGCTGTACATCATATATGAGAGACCCATGCTGGGGAAGAATACACAACTTTTAGTCATTCATGCTCAAAAAAAGTGTGAGTTTATTTCAGAAAAAGGTGCTAAAATTGTGGAGAAGTGAACTTTCCAGGGACACAGAGGTGTGTTGCTTGTAGCTCCCAGTGTGAACATTGTTATTGGTACCTAGCAGGCAGACTGCTGTCTGCAAGCTATTTGTGGCTATTATGTATCTATAAAAGGAAAACTGCAGGGCGATGCACACACCAATAGCAATACACTTTGAACTTCATGAGGCGGGCTATCTTGTTTTCTGTTTATGTATTTGAAATCTTGAGTACATTTTGGACACACACAACACTTCTGGATGGAGAGGCATTTGAAGCAGAAATGGACAACTTAAATAAGAATCTGGGGAAGGTAGGAGGGTTTGATAACATTTTTCTTCTGAAAATATGTACCAGATTGCATATTTGCTGTAAGGCTGAATTAATATCACGGACCTGCCTCTGCTTTCCGCTGTCCTTTGTACTTACAATGGTTCTGGGTGAAAATTCTGTTTTGAATGAAGAATTTTGCCTTAAAGCTAAATCCCACTGGAAAATGAATAAAGACTTTGGTTTTAATCCATCAACACCATTAACCCCCCCCCCCCCATTCCCTTTACCACCCCAGGCTTTCACACATAAACACATAGAAACACTATATCCTCAGATGCAGATCGTATTATTTCCTGTCACTCTAGGATGAGTAACAGTTACCAAACAGCTTTTGGATTAATTTAAATTCACAGAAAACTGAATCACAAGAATTCATGTAAATAAATCATATTAATGTTAATATTTTATGAACAGTGCATGTATATTTATAGTTTATGCTTCACTTGCTGATATTTTTTAACTTCTTATCCCTGCACTGTAAGGTCATGAAGTTACTTTTATATGCTACTATTGAAAATTACAGGCATTGAGTGAATTATTTGCATTTTTTGCAGTTTTTTGTCCTTGTGTCTGCGACTTGGCATCATAACATTTGTTAATAATCTGGAGAGATAATGCAATGTGCTCAGTAGCAGCTGGCAGTGGGCTATATTTGCATGCCCTATCTACTCTGGAGGGAGGGGCTGTGTGTTTGTCTGTCATTAAAATCTTTACTCAGTGACATGACTAACTGTTTATGCTTCTACTGTGGCACAACGTGATCTACTCAGATATAGATTTTAACATCTGTGGAGCACAGCACTTTCCAATATACAGCAATAATTATGCTTTTATTCTGCAAAGGAATAGCTCAAGTGCTCAATCTGGCACTGAACTGAGCATCAAGAGCGGCAAAGTGAGTGAATATGTGAATAATAAGTGTATACATTTTGGAAAGTATAGAGTGCTACTAAAAGTTGAACTAGTGTTTTGTATAGCTGCTTCTACAGGAAGCATTAATGAACCCATTATGATCACAAGATATGCTATATGTTTTGGATTTTGATCATTTAAAATTGCAAAATAATGGAGATATAACACACTACCTATATCACAACGACCCGTGCATTCATTCAGTATGTTTCCTTAAAGTGTATTTGTCACTTGTCTGTTTGGTCACTGTTTATGAAAGAGCCCCACAGAGGGCGGTCTGCTTCAGGAAATGATTTAGCACTGCTTTTATTTGGTCTTTGGGACGGGTCCGACATGCCACAAGAAATAACTGAGTGAGAGCACACACACAGTGAGGCGACGTGTAACACAGTGAACCAGTGGTGGAAATGTGATCTATGAGGACGGCCTGACCTCGGCAACACTCAACGCAATTAAACATTCAAGAGGGCTCCGATGGGCAAGTAGGAAATGCTCACTTTAGCCTTTCACAGTATAAACTTACTCTGTTATGACTACAGAGGACACGCAAACAAGGAGGTTACATAAGAACATAAACACAAACAAGTTTTTAAGATGGCACATGATTATTTTAGTCAAGGCATTTGTTCTGTTTCTTTATTTATAGCTGATTTCAGATATGCTTGTACTTCTAATATAAATATCTTGGCCCTCAAAAGTACAAGTGAGCCTCCTCAGGCTCAGGAATTGGCTGTTATGTCACAAAGAAATTGGGTTGCATGCATTTAAGGAAAGTACACAGTTCCTTGACTTAAATAACACCACAATAGAAAAATATTAAAGTATTTAAAGTAAAAGTACTCATTATACAGGCAGATTGGCCGTGCCAGTCTTAAATTATATTGTTGTTAATAATATTGTTGATGTCGGAGGCCTTTCTTTGCTATGAATGACCTCCCTGTTGATTGCCCTCTGAACTGACTAAAAACACCTCTCCTGTATTGAATATACTTCTATCCGATGAATCCTTAATGGCTTTAAAAGATGTGCTAAAACCTTGGACCACGTATCAGGGCTGGGTCCTTGCCGCAGCGGCCCCCAGTTCGAATCCGGCCCGGACCCATGGCTGCAGGTCATACCCTCTCTTTACCCTAAAATGCCAAAAAAGTAATCTTTAAAAAGAAAAAGATGCTAAAACCTAGTTGCCTCATACACTATATCTGAACACACCAAAAGTGCCTCCACAAAATGTAATGTGTGCAGCATCAGTTCAAAACCAATTCAGAAACAGAGTGGTTTTACCTTTATAGGTGAGGTACTTTTATAACTACCCTGACCTGGTCAAAATGTTGTCAAGCTTCCAACAAATGTAATCTTCCTCCAATATTTAAAAATATAATTTGGACACACAATAAGATTCAAAAGCTGTAGGTAGAAATAGACGTTCTGGTGGCAGTTTCTTTGAAAAGCTTATTAATGTATAATTATATTTTAGTTACATCCAACCAGTAGGCACTTCATAAAAAATGATTGTGTATTGTTTTTTTTCTCAGATGAACTACTGTAATTTTGAAACAGACGTTATATATATAGTGCAGTCAAGTCATTCCTGAAGACCAGCATGTGATGCACAAAGAAAGAAATGATAACACCTGCTCTGACATTAAAATGGTTCCAGCGGGAGCCACAACATGTCATTGAAATCACGAATGCAATTTTACATTTTAAAATGGAGTTCTGAGAAATCTTTATTTTATAAACATCTTGGTAATCATTTTGTTTTGTTGCTGCTTTTTTTGATAGGGATGTTGCTGTCTTTCATATATGGGAGCTTTTTGCCCACCACAATTCACAGCTCCAACAAATACATTTTCAACGTGGGTGGCCCCCGGTGAAAATCGACCCATTAACACTGATAGTGTGAAAGCTGAGCATTTAGCTATACATGCTCAGGAAAAGCTGAGAGCCGGATGCATAGGTCACCTCTGCAGACGGTGCAGAGGTTTCACAGTATGGATCTGTTTCTCCCTGAGGTTGTTTTATGATGTCAACACCAAAGTGGTTTGGCACAAGCTCCTTTTCAGTTTCACAGAGGACATCACGTCTGTTTGGTAATGAAAACACTTCTTCACTTCACACACACATCTTGGATAACATGTTTCATGGGAGCTGTTTGGATTTTCCGTTAGTAAACACATGATAAAAAATAACATCCAGGGTGCTAAAAGCTGGTGGTCAGGAATTGTGATCAAAATACAATACAATACAATAAAAGCCAGCCATGGGGCAAGATGTCACAGTTAAAGGCTGTGATTCTACATTCATTGCTGTAATCAGATGCAAACAGAAAGATAGTAGCAAAAACCAATACACAATCTACAATTGTACATGGACAGATTCTTAGAAGATCAATACCTCTCTCTACAACCTGCAGCCGGGTTAGCTTGGCAAAAAGACTGGAAATTAAGGTGAAACAGCCTGGCTCTGTCCAAAGGTATCATACCTGCCTACCAGCAGCTCTAAAGCACACTAATTAACATGTTATATCTCATTATGTGGTTTTACCCAGGTTAAGCTGGATTATTTCTTTCTTGTTCAAGGAACCGCTCAACATTGTGGCTTATTTTGTTTTCTTGCAGAACGTTAGATGAGAAGAGCAATTCTCATATCTGCACACAAAATGTGAAGGTACAGACAGCAAACGATTAGTTTAGCTTAGCTTAGCTGTGTGATGAGCCCGAAGTTGAACCTGTTACTGCAAAAGTTTGTTGAACACTTCTCTTGCTGTCGTTGTTCCTAGCAGTGGCCTCCATTGTTCTTCCTTTTTAAAAGTTTTGGTTCTCCTGGATAGATGCAGACACAGTAGTGAAATTGTGGTTACTGCTGTCCGCTTGTGCTTGTTGGAGTGGTCAGTTATTATGATGTGACAACACATCAGCTTCCTGGCACTTGCATTTAGTATCAGCTCAATGATCCCGAATCAGAATCCCTGACAATGTGAAGTTACTGGTTGTTTAGTTCCTGCAGTGGAAAAGGCACATCGTTTTCAATGCTGCTCAAGTTTTAATCACCATGGCATTAGTTTAACACAAAGGAGCATCTTTGCCTTATTTATACAGATTTTCAGTGACACAACTTTAGCATTTTCCATGCAAACTAACAGCACAGGGAACACACATGTGAGGGGCTGTATGCAGAAGAGAACATGAGCCAATTTAATTGCAACTCATTACTTCTTATTGTGTCTGGGTGTGTCGAGGCTGTGAGCTGCAGGGTGCTAACTAATCTGTGTAGGCTGTGATGATGGCTCATTAGTGGCGGGGTATAGTTACACAACTCTGTGAACCAGAAATAAGATATTCCAAATCTGAAATTCAGTGGTATTAAACTGAAACGAAGACACGAAAGCGTGTGAAACATGGATTTTGTGGATAGCTCGACATCCTTTAAATTACCTTTTAATAGGGAAGAAGTCCCCATTATGCCTCACTCATCATTTACTATAAGTAAGCATTTGTACTTGACAGGGAAATTACTAAGAAATTCTTATCAAGAGCTTGTAACGTGGACGATTTGTTCCTCTTGCCTCTGTTTTACAGGTTTCAATAGGAGTGCCATCTAAGCCTTCTAGTTTCACTTTTGTGCCAGTGGTGCGGAAATTACCAATTGAAAGCATTATTACTGAGGAGGACAGATGTGGAGCTGTGACAGGAAAACCAAATGAGGTACAGAAGCAGCAGAAGATTAAAAATGTATATTATCGCCAACTATCTGTAACATGATTCATGCTTTTACTACAAGGCTTAATTATCAAAATGCATGTGCTGACTTTATACTTGTTCTTTGTATTTCCACCCGGTATCTATGTGTGCTTGTGTTATTTTACATCACTCTGGGTCGACAAACTTTCTCATGTTTATATTTCTGGGAAAATTCACTGACTCACCAGCTTTGAAAATGAACCCACTCAGCCTGTCTGACTCCTCAGTCATCAAAACCTCCTCCAGTTAATCACAAAAGTTGATGTAATCTAGTTCTTGAGCCTTCAGCCTCGTGTTACAAAATGTTAGTTTAAATGCACCCAGACTGTCCCTGTTTAAGAATGTTGACAGCATTAATATGAACACTTTCTTCTTATATGTGATGTGCCAGATATGCCTTTCTGTTCCACACTCCCCATTTATTCTCAAAATGACATTTATAAAACTTTAGAGCCTTGACTTACAATATTTTCTGCACACTCGCATGCAGAAAGCTCTTAATAAGGATTATGGACAACATGATGAGCGCGATATTCTTCTGAACTCTAACTTCTTTTAAAAAAAAGAAATAAATGAAGTGAAAAAAAATACAAGAGGTCCATGAGCCAGAAACTTTAATTCTGCAACTTTGAGGCCTTTTGAAATGACTCGAGTTTCTAGTGATTAATCATGTAAGTGGTTTAAGGATTATATGACACACCTTTGCTTCTGGGGAAGACTCAGTCTCACGCTTACCAGTAGCAATTACATCCACAACATCTTTCTCAGATGGTGGAACAGCTCTCAGTGTGACTCATCTTCAGGGAGAAATCCTGGGCACTGATGGGGACCCCCGTGGTGTTGATTGCTTCAAGGGTTAATGTGCTATTAGATGTTCATCCAGCACCAACATCACAGCAGCAACACAGCTCTGGGGGCCTCTGTACAGCAGACTGCAGCTTGAAGTCAACTCGCTGGCTGCCTGCATGATACTTCAAAGGTCTTCTCACTGGGGGGGCTGGCACCATTAGTTACTCAACTTCCCCCACTGCTATTACTTAAAGGAGTAGCAGCCCTTTATGTTATTGATCATCAGCATATGACTATTCAATTGCAAACCTCTGAACAACCCTGTGTTTCAGCATACATAGGAGGTATTATCCATATTATCCTTTCACAAATGCACAATATTGGATTGCTTGTCATGTGTTTTAATCTGCCCTCACTATATGTTCTTGGCTTTGCACATAATTATATATTCCACAATTTCATCATATTCATTGTAATTTGGTTTACTATGATTTCTGGATCCGTCCTCTACACTGAGGTTTTACAACCTACATTTCTTCACTATAATAATATATACTTATGTTGTGTTCTGTACACACGACATCTATTGCATGTCTGTCCATCCTGGGAGAGGGATCTCTCCTCTGTTGCTCTTCCTGAGGTTTCTTCCATTTTTTTCCTTGTTAAAAGGTTTTTTTTGGCTAGTTTTTCCTCTTTCGAATAGAGGGTCTAAGGGCAGAGTGTGTCGCATGTTGTACAGATTGAATTGAATTGAATGGCTTTGTGCTCATTTCTTTCTGCCATGTTTTCATTTGAACTCCATTTCCACTTTATTAGTTGTTTGTCCATCTGTAACTATCTCCATCTTTCTCTCATATTGTTTTATTTGATTTTTTTAACCACAGAGCAGTGCCATTGATTTCAAAAGCCAAATTTGGTTTTGGTGACCAGGTCAGGGTAGTTATAAAAGTACCTCACCACTTTGCTGCTTTATAACAAGCTGTGGATGAAGAAGTTGAGCCTTTCCTTTATGCAAAAGTAGGAATACCACAATTTTAAAAGGATAATAAAAGTCCTACATGCAAAATTTTACTTGTGTAAAAGCACAGAAGTATTGGCAGCAAAATAAACTTAAAGTATCAAAAGTAAAAGTGCTCATTCTGCAGAATGGTTCCTTTCAGATGTTCATATTTCTATATTACAGTATAACGTTGATCGAGCTGGAGTTTCATTTACTTTATATAGCAATTGGCATTTCCATCTATAGAAATGTGTCATTGTATAACATGATGGTTTGTTTTTTTTATATTAAAATTGTGATCGATGACGTTTCTAGTAACTATAAGCTCACTGCAGAGTATAAGGTACAATATTTCCCTCTGAAATGTAGGGGAGTAGAAGTATCAAGTACAATTAAACTTATAATACCTTAATATTGTACTCAGGTAGCCTACAGTAGTTGAATAAATGTTGAACTTAATTAATTTTCACCACTGATAACTATATATAGGACTAAATTGTGTCAGCATGTGACATATGTTTTATTAAAAAAAAGAAATCCTCTACTATTTAGTAATATTTTGTTACTAAGCATGTAAAACTATTCATATAAAACTGAAAGGAAAAGTTTCTTGTTGAGAGTTAGATGAGAAGCGTGATAAACTCTCATGTCTGTAGGATAAGCTACAGCCAGCAGCCATTTAGCTTAGCTTAGCATTATGTTATGTCGTGTTTGTTAATGTACCAAAATGTCAGGCTAGCTTTCCCCATCCTGTTTCCAGTCTTGGTAAACTAGCTTTTGGCTCCAGCTTCATATTTACCATACAGACATGAAAATTGTATCATTCTTATCATCTAACAAATCAGCTAGGAAGCAAACAAGTGTAGTTCCCAAAACTATTCCTTTAACACTATTTATCTTAAACCATCTTACACAACATCCAGAACCCTTTGCCTTATATGAAAATGTATTCTGAACTTTCTGTTCGTTTGTTTTGTTTTGTGTTGAATGCTGCCAGACAGTGAAGTATGTAGATAAAGTCTCTTCCTCAGTTGTAACTTGTTTTTCTTCTGATGCACTCATGTGGAGTGCAGTTGTGGCATGAGGTACATTTTTTGCTTTCTCACACTGTTTCTTATTCTGCAAACACACACACATCTGATATTCTGTTTAATGATTATCGGGAGAGCAAAACATTGATTTGACAGTAATCCAAAACATAGTTAACATCTGTTTGTAGCTTAGAGTTAGTCACATCTTGTCTTATGACTACTAATACTCCCTGCAGTGAGACAGTCGACAGCTCATTAATCCAACACTGTGATTTAGAGCAGCCTGCAGTTCTCAAAGTGTCCTAATCAAAAGAAAGGCATTGCATATGTGCCCTTTAGTATTTCAAATTAGTAAATGTAAACTCAAGTAGTCATTATCAGTTTGTATTCTGAGTGGCCACCATTGATTTAAAATATCAGGTACTACAACACAATACTCTATGCATTCCCGACTAATTATCTTCTCATTTCAAATTAGAGGGTTTCTTTTCTTTTTCCTACTTGGCCCATTGTGCATCACAAGTCACCTTCAAACGGACTAAATTAGTTAAGGTGAAAGCAGGTGAGCAAATATTTTCTCTCTGAAATAGCCAGTACAATTATTCTGAGACATTTGGTTCAGTTTGTGCCAGAAGAAGGCACACTTAGGTCAGCTAATATTTAAAAGTAACCAGACTAAATTAAGCAAAATGTGTTTCTTAATTCATCAAGAACTTGGCCTAAAGCCAGAATGTGATAAGATGAAGTACAAATATTGAATAAATACCAAAGCGCTATCATTTATTACACTTGCAAGCCAACAGATTGAAATGTTGTTGTGTTTTGGAAAAATTTGATTTCAGTGAGTCATCTGAGTCATTACGATATCATTGTATGTGCAGTCCGAAGACATGTCAATTGGTTTACACATGAAAAAGTTCTATGTCAGTAATGAGGCATGTCAAAAGCAGTTACCCTTTGTATCTCCACTGAAAAGTCACAAATATACTAGAATATTCCTTTAACTGGAGGTAATGCATAGTTTCATATTTGAATCATATCCTATATTAAATAGGTTCTTATTTGTACACCCATGACTGTTGTATTGCATTAGATACCCATCACATTGTGAACTTTGCAGATGATACAGTTATAGTGAGCCTGCTGAACAACACTGAAATGTCTTATGGTTCTGTTTTAAACTTGCTGAACTGGTGTAGAGAAGCGTTTTTAGAATTGAATGTGCCAAAAACCAAGGACATGTGCATTGATTTCAGACATCACCACCCAACTCCTGCATACACTATAATTAACAGACAAGATTGTTATGTTTTACAAGTATTTGGGAATCATTATTGGTAACAAGATGACCTTTGATATGATACAGATATGCTGAGTAAGAAAAGCCAGCAGTATCTTTTTTATCTGAGGAAGGTAGCCAAGTTCCAGGATGACAGATCCCTGACATTGTTTTATAAGCCTTTTATTGAGTAAGACTTTCTCATTCATCTGCTGGTATGTATCCCTTAAACAGAAAACAACATTAAAATCTGTGATTAAAGTCTGTAGCAAAATGAATGGCACTCTGCAGAAAAGTCAATCTGAACTGTACAACAAACAGTTGTTAAAGAAGGCAGAGCCCATTATATCTGACAGTTCCCACCCCTTAGAATTTAAGTTCCTGCGCTCTGCTTCCCACCTCAGACAACCATCAGCTAAAACTAACAGCTATAAGTTCTCTTTCACACCCTCTGCCATTTCACTGCTCAACTCTGTACAAGTACGGGTGTCACAGTTAGGTGTCAAGCAGGAGACACAAGGGTTTGGACCCACATGCAGGCACAGACACAGAACAGGTAAAGACACAGTAGATTTACAGATTAGTCAGGCAGGCAAGCGTCAAAACCAGGAATGCAGGCAAACAAATCCAAGGGGCAGGCAGAAAAAAAACAAAGTCCAAATACCAGGGAGAAAGTTAAAAAAACACAGGAAGAAAAACTGGCGAAGCTAGGTATGAAGCTATAGAGCAAGCAGGAGAGTGGTATCTATCTTCTCTCAGAAAAGGCATTTGTCAAAATGTCAAACTTAGTTTTAACATGCTAAGGAGTACAAAATATTAGTGAACACAAGAGAAGACCATGATCATTTGTACAACATTTCTTTTTCTTTCATTCGTTTTTGTTTTTACCACATGCTGACATAACGTTTCAGTCCCTAGTCTTCAGAGGTGGAAAGTTAAACATTTCCTCAAGTACTTAAGTTCAATTGATGTACTCCTCTATTGGGTTTGAGACACATGCTCAGATTTAAGGACCAGGAGAAGCTAGGGTTAAATTAGTGTGTATTGCTCTGCTGGGAAGGCCCCTTTTAGGAAAAATCAAGACACAACACTCCAGTGAGACTGTTCTCACCAGAAAAACAACAATAAAGGTCATTGTTTCAACACCTAAAACGACTTTTAACTGATGTTTTTCTGACAAGCATGAAGTTGTTAGAGCCTGTTAGCAGTGAATAGAAACCTTTTAGGGGAGGTTCAGGTGGTTGAATGGCCGTACAAAGTGTCAAAGTTTGACATGGGACACCTGTTTTTGCATGCTTTTCCACGCCAACAGTCGGTGCTGGTTTCTTTCATCCACGCCCACGAACTTTCCCAAAATTTAAACAAACAGTTTTGGTTGCCTAAATCTAACTTTAGGTCTGACGACATGCTGACTGAAAATATAACTCCTGTATGTATGATTTCAGAATGTTGGAAACTACTGGTAGATTGAAAAAAGACACTGTGACGGACACAAATGTATTTATACAAAACAAAAAAATACAAATAGATAACTGTAGATGGCTTACTACCAGTTTGGACTTACTGTTATACAAACTTCTTGCTTATTTAATTCTTATTTATTTCTGACACTTTAAAGCTATGTGTGTATACAGGCCTCTCATCAGTTGTTCAGTTCTGCACATGAGTCATGTGCTACCCAAACGTCAGCAGGACATGTGCGTGTACATGTAAATTATATGTGTGGGGCATGTGGTGAAATCAAGCACACCCCTGAGCTCTGAGAGGCTCGCTAAAGTTCACCTCGGGTTTTCTCAGGTTTCACTTGCTCAGTTCGTCCTAAACATTTGCTTAATTTTCTCCTGTCAGAACGTAGCTGCGTCCCATCAGGAGACAACCAGGGAGACCATGAGAGACGGGGACATTTTCAAAGCAGAGAAAGTCTTTATCAAAGACTCTGTGGAGGGAGGAGCAGGAAGCATAATCCAACCAAGGACAAAACTACAAGTAAGTACAACAAGAGCACTCTCAATGTCATGGGGAAACTGTGATAAAAAGCTTTGACATATCACACTGTAGATATGTCTGTGTGTGTGTGTGGAATACTCTAATACTAATATCTGTGTATTTATGCAGGGTGAATACACCCTCATGAAGCACATACACCTAACATACGTGATAGCATTGTCAGGAGGTAAATTAAAAATTGACATGACTGTACAAGGTGGACATTTATTGCCTTTCAAATCTGACACTTTAATTAGACCCTAATAAGAAGTGAATATGCAAATAGCCAATTCAGAGCTTCTAGTCTATAATTTATTTATTTTAGTTCTACTTTTGCAGAGTGTCAGATAGCGGCTTCATGAAATAACTGAATGTTTCTCAGCACAAATTTGGCGCTACTGACAGAATCTTGTTACAAACTTGTCCAAAATTTTGGTCATTCTGTCTTTCAAGAATTTGAAGTGAAAGTCAGATAAAGCATCGAAAAAAACAAACAATCACACTTTAGTAGCCACTTAATGAAGACTTTTCTGTTTTTCAGTTAAAGCCGTCACTGGATCACGTGAGACTCTGTCAAACCAAAACCTCTCCTTCAGTCAGTGCTCAGTCTGAAAATAAGCTCAGCCACGTAGCTGCCGGGAAAGCATCTATGGAAACAGCTGTTGATAAACACAGGGGCATTTCCCAGTGGAAGTATCACGATAACTCTGGACTTGCCGAGGTTAGCTCAGGTTTCTTTGCAAACAGACTATCTGTGTCAGAAGACAGAACGAGCCCCACAAGCTCCGCAGACTTGTTCCCCACCCTGGCTTCATCCAGAGAGTCCATCCTCTCAGAGGGCTCGGACAAAGAGAAGAGCTGGTCGGCAGTGCAGCTTTCCTCTGTAACCTCTCCTGCTTCTTTCAGCCGCACTGTTTCTCCCTGCTCATCTGTCCTCTCTGGCATCTTCTCCCCTGCTGTCGTCCAGATCAAGAGGCACTTTCTCGCGCCTGGCTCTAGTCTGGTTCACACCTCTCAAACCTGTTTCTCTTCCTGCGACAGCCTGTCGTCCTCTGTCTGTCCCCAGTCGCCTCCTCCCCGGCACCGGCCTCCCCTCACCCGACTCTCCCTCCTCACTGCCATCCTGAGAAAAGGCCGTCTTCCTGTTCTGTCCTCTGCTCTCCAGAGGCCGTACACCCCCTGCTGGCCTGTCAACCCTGTGACCCTGTCCTTCTGTAATGCATGCTCAGCGGCCTCCAGTGTGGCCTCTATTCCCCTGGAGTTTTCCTCTCGGTTCTCCTCATCAGCGTCTATAGATAGTCAGAGCCACGTTCACAGGGAGCCTAATAGATGCATCACTGCTCCTCCACCTGTGCACTCAAATGAGATCTGCAGAACACGCCCTCAAACGCAAGTGAAAATGTGCTCGGAGCAAATTCGGTCAAACAGTGCGCCTAGATGGGAGCAGGTTATTACACCGCCACCAATGAAGAGCAGCACACTACCCCAAGCTCCACTGTTTTGCTCAAACTTCAAATCTGTTTCTCCACTTAAACATGAAGAAATAGACTGTGCCACTTCTAAAAAACTGCAACACACACACATCTCCATTTCCAAGCCCCCTGAGCTGAAGCCCAACAACACTCACATGTGCCTCAAGAGCCATGAGGATAATAACCTTAAAAAACTCATCTCTCTGTCCCCTAAACCAATTAATGAGCAAGAGAAATGGAGTCACCCACCAAATTCATCCCTCTCAAGGCTTCACTCACTTTCTCAACAACTGAGATCTACGCCTGTCTGCCCTCCTCGGTTTCAGCCTTCTCAATCACGCTCACCTGGTGTCACACGTGCACACACAGCATCACCTCTTCCCCCTTTACAAGACACTGCAGGAAGGTGTGAGTCAGGGAGGAGCTGCCCTGATTCCAAATGTGCCACAATATCAGAAGGTTTTCACAGAGCTCACTGTCTGTCTCCTTCCCGCTACACACCCATCATTTTCCCCAGATGGCCATCACCCACCAGCTCCCCTACGCCTACGCCCTCTCCTGCTCCACCAATCAGAGACCTCACCCCGTCCCCTTCCCTCTCCCTGTGCTCCACGCCCTCCCCAAGGCCGGGGAGTGGAATATCAGACTGCAGTGACAGGGAGGGTAAAAAAAGAAAGGTAGGCACTCGGCTTGCCATATGCATGACTTGTTTAAACTGAGGATATTATTTAATATGTTCCCTGTGACATACTGTTCTCCCATGCTATGTAGTTAAAAACAGATTTCACTCACTTGATAGCTGGATATCAAGTGTGGCGCTGCTTTTAGATTTCTGTTTGTCTTTGCCATATCATTTTATTGATGTTTTTCTAGCTATTTGCTTCACCAGAGATTTGCACATTGCTCGGTTTTTAATGACTGACATATCTGAATATGTCAAAGCCCGAGGGAAGTCATCATGGTGAGATTGATGCAGCGGCTTTTTAAAACTCTGGTTTGTAGGCCGGACATACGGTTTGAAGTTAAGTAACACTGCACAACATTCTGAGTATTAACCATCAGGAATCCAATTTCTTTAGTGCAACCAGGGAAATATAAGCTGATGTGGGACACAGTCATCTAGTTTTCAGTGTGGAAAGGTTGGCCATAACTGAACTTTTTGGTGACATTAACAGCCGGATGAACCATCTGAGCAGCAACATGTTGTTAAAGCAGACCGACACACTTCAGTACTCTTCTTCCCGTCGAGTGTCTCGAGTGTTTTGCATGATAAGTAACCTACAGCAGTAAGAGATAAAGCATGCCTAAAGAAATGTAAAACACAAGACATTGCACAATGTCTATCTTCAGTGAAATGCAGAAATTTGAATTGTGAATTAATTTATATTCACCATCTGCTCTTCTGTCGCTCTATAAACTCTAGACACACAAGATTAAGTCAAGTTACAAATCACTTGCTGCAATTCCCACAAACACCCTTCTGTTGGATCAGCAGGTGAGTTCATTTATTTGACTCTAACCCAACTAATTCATCCTGTTATACTGGTAAATATCCAGCCATATGGTGGAGCATTATATGAGGAATGTAAGATGGGAATAAACCTACAAGCTATAAAGTTTGCATTATAAAAGGTGCTTTCCTATAAAAAGGGTAAATCTTTAGTCCCTACTCACCAGGCAGGGAAATTACATTTTTAATTGTAATTGCAAAAACTTGTGAGGCAACAGAGAAGAATACAGGGTGGAAGGATTGCAAATTGTGTGGAGGAGATGTTGCTATGTTGTCTAAGCCAGCTGCATAATCACTCAAAGAAAGCTGCAGTCATGGCAGGGAGCTCAATGTGTTCACTCTGCTTTGCATTCACAGGCCATAGACGAGCAGGTGGAGAGAGTGGAGAGTCCGTGTGACACGTTATACACTCACGCTGAGGTATTACTGAACAGATAACTGCTGCTTTTCACTGCACACTTCACACGACAGACCTGTCTCACTAATCACTAATTTGGTGCTTTCTACAGATGTGCTCACCCGCTCAGCTCCGGCAACAGTCAGAGGAACTTTATGCAGTTATTGATGAGCTATTGGCAAATTCCATTCCAGCAGTGAGTTCAGTTAATTATATCATACACAATTAAACATCTACAAATGTCGATTTGTAATATTCAAAGTGATTTAATGAGTTTATTTTGCAACCTTTAAGTGCAAAACATCCCGGTCACTGCAGCCGTCCAGTTCATCGACTACCAACGTTGGTCTGCAGGTGAAGTGTGTTTCTTTAACAGCATGTGACAAGTATGGCAAAGTCGCTTTGAGTTTCTTACAGAAATAGTTAGGCTTTTGGGAATTATACTTATTCGCTGATAGTTAGATGGGAAGATTGATACCTCTCTCGTTTCTGTATGGTAAATATGAAGCTAGAGCAGAAGATGATTCACTTAGCTAACAAAACAAAAACCCAGAAGTGACTGCCTGCCCAAAAAAATGGTCTGTCACATAACCCCAGTAAAACCAAAGCAAATTTTTACACTTTGGTTTTTGTATGAATTAAACAAGATATAAATATGTTAATTAACTGGCTTTGGAGCGGCTAGTAGGTCAATTTCCTTACTTCAGTAAATAACAAATGAACAAATGATCTATTCGTTCAAGGACAGTTTCTTGCAACTAGACTGTTGTTTATACAAGCAATGTGAAACAACGTCACAAGACTGTTTAAAAAAGTTTTAAAATCTCTCACCAACAGCATGCAGAAAATAATGGATTTCAGCTATCATCTAAAATAAAATTATAATGAAAATTGTAAAAAAAAAGAATATATAATAATAATAAAATAGAAAATAGGAAATGTAAATCTGTAGAAACCTTTGGGCCATGGAAACAAGTGCTCTGTACTGTGTTTTACTGAGACACAAACTGGAAGTTTGATAAAAGTGAATTCTGACTGTATAATCATCAGCACAAGAAATGAAAAGACTTTTTTTTTGGTTCATTATTCATCAAAGGACTCTGGGTTTCCAGAGAAAACAAGTGTGTGTGTGTGTGTGTGTCTGTGTGTGTTAAAAAGGACTCAATTTACAATTTCATCCATGAGACATCAACGTGGTCTGATTTTAGATGCTTGTCCAAGATCAAGAGTAGAGGGATGAAAATGTGTGAATTTCAATCACTGACGAGGAAAAGAGGATGTAAGTGCTGCACGAGGAGAGGAAACTTAACACTTTAGAATAAGGCAGTTTTTCTACGTAGGCCTACCAAATAAAATTCAAGGTTCACCACTCTCTGTCTCTAAAGTTCAGATGTATGCAGTGAGTCCATGAGTTGCATCCACCAAGGATTTCTTTTCATCTTCTTCCTTTCAGTCACTTCATGCAGTCACATATTTGAAATGGTGGATGAGTCATTTTCAGATGAACGTTTTCCATTTTCCCACCAGCTGAGGTTTGTCTCTCTGTTGTAACTCGGATGTTTTGTTTCAGTTCATTCGTTCTTTCCCTTTCACTTTCAGCACAACAAGTCATCATTTCCAAAATCCTTGGGACGGGAAACCAAATATGTGAGTAAGAGTCGGGTAGTTTTGTCTGTTGAATTAAAGGCAAACGTTTTCATTTTTTAACCCCACAGGAAAAAAGTGTCTACTGACAGCATGTGTCCCAGATTCACAGGATGAGTTAACAACTCAACATTTTATCATTTGTGAACATTTGTGCTACTACTCTCATCTGGTTAAACTAGCTTAGCATAAAGACTGGAAACACTTAGCCCGGCTCTGTCCAAAGTTTAAAAAAACACTTCTAAAGCTCTCTAATTACATAATTTTTCGATTGATTCCCTCTAGATGTTCATGCACATCAAGCACCATAAAAGTGACTTAATGACAAACCTGCAGTTCTTTAAGTGATTTGTTTTATCAGTATTCAGTTTTGTGAGCGACACTATGTTGATGTTTTTCTTCCGCATCGTTTATTCAGGCATCCTTGAGCAGCTTGCACCCATGTAGCGGTGTGGAAAGAAACCTTATGGATCCTAAAAAGGTAAAAATTCAATTATTATTTGATCATATTAGGCGCCTGCTGCAACTCGTATAATATTGGTAATTTAAAGTGTCTTGGAAAGTAATGAGAATGAATTCCTCTCTGATGTTCAAACTCTGAACCCTTCTGGCTAGACGAAGCCCTGGGTTATTCGACCAATGACGGCCATTCCAAGACTGACAGTGGAGGATGAAGAAGAACTTCATCCAAACCCCTTCAGACAGTTTATCGTCCAGCAGACCTTAACTGACAACAAAAAGGTATGCTGGTAGTTCATATTACAGTGCAGGAATCTATATCTGTTTATGTTTTCAAACCTATATAGTGATACACAGTAGTTTGATTTTAATTTTAAGTGATACCAAGATACCAGAATATGTTTTTTTTGTATCACTCACACTCTTCATGAACTTAAAAATGTTAAAAGTGTCTCATGAATTCCATGATGGATAGTGGACTACAACTCTGACAAGTTTTCACCCCAGAAAAAAAGTTCCAAATGACTAAAGGCACTTCTCATACTATAATCCACTTCTCTGCTGTTCATCCATGTGTCTGGTATGTTCCAAACACATCAGGATTTTTGTCTAAATACTGTAAATGTTTACATTAAATGAGCAGTGGTAAAGAACAAATAATACACAATTTAATATGTATCCCACTGCACAATCAACTTAATTAGTCACATGAAAACGGAAAAACTATTCAGAAACACAATACAAATGGTTAAATGAAATTATAGTTTGAGCATCGTAATTCATTCTCAACCTCGGGAACGTATCTATTAGGAACTCAATGTCTCTTAATTGTCTCCATGAAGACTGCAAAGGGAATAGCGAACCACATTAGGTTTCAGTGAGAGATTAAATTGAGTTTAACAGACATTAAAATCATTAGAATTGGTCCAATTATTGGTAAAATCTGTGATCCAAATATAAGCTTATGTATTAGTTCTACTTTTCAGAAGACGGTATTGAAACCTCCTCTCAGTCCCACATTGATAGACATGTGTTTTAATACAAGATTTTTCATTTAATCACAACATTTATAATAATTACCTGTGCATTCTCTTTTTTTGTATTTTAGGTGTTTACATATTCCTTAATAAGTTCTTTCTTTGTTATTCTACCACTTGAGTTTTTTATTTTAACTATTTATATATATATATATATTCATATAATTTAGTAAGCTTTCATTAAATATCTCTTTCCAATATGAACCCTCTCACTTTTATTAATTTCCATTGTATTAAACAAAAATGACTCAGGCGGCAATACCAGTTCCAAAACCATTATTTGAAGAAAGTCTATGTGATTATAGCATCTTTTTAAAACTATTCTGATGGCATTCATTTTTGTTTGTTGAAATATGAGACAGTCACAGTGTCCCCGAGTCAGATCCATTAGGGAATACACATAGGGGTTCAAATTTGAAACTTTTAGATTTGGAAATATAATTTAGTGTAAAACCAAGTATATTGTTCAGTGTCTTTGTTGATATTACTCCAAATATTTATCAGGTATAACAAAAAAAAAAGTCCTCAATAATGATAATGTGGATAATAGACTCCTGTTTTCATTCTTTCACTATAAGAAACTGGATACCTTCTATATAATGACCTACAGCTCTCAAGTCAAACATCATTTTGCTGGTTTTGATGAAAAGTTGGATACTTCACTGCAGCCAACCGTTTTACCTTCTCTTCTCCTCTTGTTCGATTTTTCATCACATAGCCTGTCTTGTTAGCCAGCCCAGAGAGGACCATTCCTTTTGCTTCACAAGCCCTCGAGATTCTGGCGTGTTTCCAAACCGCTTCTTGTCAAACAATTTCAACTGGAGAGCTTTAGAAAATGTCTTCTGCTTAGCTTGCCATCTTGCTGGAAGACCTGGAAGCTGTATATTTAGCGGAGTGTTTGCACATACAGATAAAGATAAAGTGGTTTTAGAGGATTAAATTGCTTTTCTCCACTGTTTGTAACCATAAGAGTTCATTGTAACTGCCATGGATTCAACTACAAACTTTTAACAGATGCTTTTCAAGCAAGCGGGGGAGTTTTTGATGAAACATTCTGGGTAAAGTATAATTTTTAAAGGTTGGGTATACGTTTCTAATCCAATACACATCTTTTTGTCAAATTCAGTGAACATCTCCTCCGCTAGCTATCCGTTCAGTATGTGTGCTGAAAAAAACTCTGGCTCTATATATATGCTAGATATGCTGTTGTTGTGATGTTCGCTATAGTAGCAGGAGAGTTGTGACTATCGTTGTCCGGAGCTGCTTTGCTGGCTCTGGGAAACTGTCTTGTCCTCTCTTGTTGTTAGCTTCCCTGCAGCAAATGTAGCATCAGTTTGATAACCCACAACCTGGCAAATTTTTGTTATATTACTTGCTGTGTCCTTGTTCACTCTATATATTGGTATTGGATTTCCCTTGAGAATAGTATACCCCACCTTTAAATAAAAAATAACACTAAAACAACATAAGACAACTTGATTGCTCACATCTTTACTCCACCTCAGAGAATCTCAGCAACTCCAATTTTCCTGCTGATGAGGGGAAACAGTTTTGGAGAGCTAGATAAATGTGTGACAATTTATCAGCCAAACCAACACAGCCATGAGAGATGGTAAAATATGCATATGCATATCTAAACTGCAGAAAAGAGCACACAAGGTTCTGGTCTGGAATGCACAAAAGGCAATCATGCTTTTACAGGTTTACCAGTGTAATTTACTGAGTTTACACAGAGATCATTGTTCCAAATCAATATTATAATGACCATTTACCTTAATACAAACTTCCTCGTAATGCCAGTTTTCATTTCCCAGATCCTTTTCACTCGTGGTGAAAGGAAGGGTAGTAATTAAATACTAGAAAATATTTGGAACTCATTAGTAATACCACAGCTTTGAAATTACTGTCAAATTATTACTTATACAATGGAATCCACAAGGCTAAGCTCCTTGCGTAGGACTGAGCTGTATGCCAAACCTTAGCCTGAACCTTGCTCATTTGTTGGAAATGTGATTCATTAAATTTCAAGGCCAACATGACACTTTCCAGTAATGTGAAAAGATTTCCAGATATACAAGGAACAGATGAGACTGCGAACACTTCAACAATCTTCCACAGCAGAGAGGTTTTTAACATGTCAATGCAAAGTGTTTGATACTAAAACCATTGTTTTCCCTCTGAAAGGCAGCCATTACTTCCAGAAAGGCAGCCAAATGCACCATTTCTGATGCAGAGATTTGTAGCTTATTTCCAGGGCTATCTTGGTGGAATATTTAGCTTTGTAAGTGGTTTGTTGTGTGATGTGGAACATAATAATATGCAGAGTGTGAGGAACCCCAAGCTTATATTTATATTGAGTGTGTGATTTGTTTTTTAGCTTGGAACAGTTGGCTGTGCGTGGGTTATCCTGCTGTCGTCGTTTAACCTCAGATCTTTGATTCATTCCAGTTGACATAATGCAATGAGGTAATCATTAATTAATTTCAGCTAATGATAATTCAATTTAAGGTGATGGAATTTTAATTTGCAGTGGTGCTGATGCTGTTTTATTCTTACAAACACTCAAATGCCACAGAATTATTTACTGCCCACAATGCCAACATACATTTTTGCTTAAAGTTTGCAGTGAGGATACTTCCAAATCTGTGTGCACTTTTGGGAAATGCGCTTATTCACTATCTTTAGATGTAGTTAGATGAGAAGGTCGATACCAGTCTCATGTCTGTACAGTAAATATGAATCTACAGCCAGCTTAGCTTAGCATAAAGACTGGAAACAGGGGGAAACAGCTAGCCTGGCTCTGTCCTCTGGTTAAAAATCTGCCTACCAGCACCTGCAAAGCTCATCAATTAACAGATTTAATCTCGTTAGTTTAATCGGTACTGAAACTGAGGTGTAAAATTGACACGTTGATAATGACATAGAGGTTGCCAAGCAACCAGTGGAGAATCCAGGAAGTCACTGCGCCCAGTCTAGAAATAGTCCAGCACATAACCCCCCTAACGTGCTGTTGCACTACAAATTAAATTTGAATTTGAATTGTGTTTGTACAAAAACATTGGTACCCCTGCAGTTATTTTGTTTTGTTTTGCTCCAATTTTTCAATATTAAGTGACATGTCTGCGTTAAGGCTGCTTAAATATCACTAGGCTATTTAAGGATAATTGTGAACTAATAGGGTACTTGTAATCACGTTTTCCTTAATAATTAAGATTAATAACAAGAAACATGGATAGTGGTGGTGTGTACAATGTGTTACAAATACTAAAGAATCAATCTTTAAATGGCTGCTTCTGCTTTTCTGACCTTGCAACTTTTAGGTTTTAAACAAAGCTGAAAACAATCACAAAAAAAATTCTGTTAGATACAAAAATGAAAACAAGATGTGAAAGAATAAAATGAGCAGAAATGATTAGTTATCAATGTGAAGTTACCTATGTAACATCTTAATTTGATTTGGAGAGCAGTTACGGACCGGAGTTTGACCTGAACACAGAAATGTTTATTTATTCACTTCAAGCTCTTCAAAAGTGGTACATAATGTGAGTTGCATCAGAAGCTTTAAGTCGTGCAGGCTAGGAGCTGATCAGTGTCAGCTGAAGTCAACAATCACAGTTCTATTCTAACAAGTCATTAAGGGAGTCTGTGCAATCTGCATAAACTGACAGCCCACACACTTGCTCTGCTGTTCATTCAGGCTTTTTGCTGCTGCCACTGGTTACACTAATTTCTCTCACTGCTCTGCTTTCTTTCTTAATCTTAATGTGCAAGCATCTCAGGCCTCAATTTTGCTTCACAGTGCATTTATATTTCATATCTCAGTCAGATGTATCTACTGGGTTTAGATTTCCCTGTGGAGCTGCTTTACGCTCCCTGCAGACTTTTTCCGGCTTTGATTTAAATTGTGCAAAGTGCAAGAATATATTATATAATACAAGAATATAACCATTGCCAAAAAAGGTCTATAAATATTTCTGCCTGATTTGTTTTGCAATTTCCTGAATCGCCACTCAACAATCTCACATTTATATTGTAGTCACTTAGCTGAAACGGGGCCTTAGATCACCATCACAAGTGGCAGACTGAAAGTACAAAAGATATAATACAATATATCCTGTATAGTGTATCTCTTGAGAATGTGTTTCAATTACAGAGGAGTACTAGTCAAAGAATCAAGAGCCAGTGTGATTATTATTTGACAAAAGACCTGTTGAAGGCTGGGAAAGAAAGCAGATGTGATGGTCAAAAGGTCAGTCAATTAATTTGAGAGAGGCAGAAAAAAAAAAAAGCTCCTATCTGACTTTCTTCTAGAGGGATAATAAAATTCAAATTTCAATTAGGAAAAAATACCTTAAAGGAGCCTGCTGTCCCCTGTTGCTATCTTGCTATTGCCAGTCTGTCCTCATGTACCTGCATGCACGTCTTTTATTGTACCTTGAGTGATTTACGATTTTTATATCTGTGCTTCTATTTTGTTTCAATGTGTGTCTAATGTAGCACAATGTTGTATATTCTATTTTTAGGGTGACTTTTTAACATCTCCCCAGGGACTACAGATAATAAAATAGCCTCTTGCTTAACTCTGACACATGCCCCTGTTAAATAAAACAATAAATAAATATGGTGAAGAAATAATACTTTTAGACAATGAAATAATAGAAAATGTGTTTTTGACAAAAGAGAAAATTGTAGTAAGAAATGCTGCTAAACATAATATTGTAATGCACGTTAAAACCATAAACTAATCCATATGTTTTCAACTGTAAAAGACCTCACCACACCTCAAATTTTGATTTTTTTGTTTTAGTACAAATTGCGCAAATAAATAAAGCCACCAGGTGATTGAAGTCATCATCCAATCCAGAAAGATAATTGTCAGTTATAATCAAATAAACAATGAAGATTCATCCCAGTGCAAAAACCCCAAGCAGCCTTGGGAGAACTAATTTCAAGCAATTTCACAGTGTGCTGAAATCAGTCCAAAAGGAAGTCTAGATTGAAACCAACTTCTATAAACTCCTAAGACTACATGATCGGAATTGCTGCAGTTGTCCACTTTCCTCTGGCCTCTCTCACTATAAGTGCGTGTCTTTTTTCTATTTCAGGTGGAAAACATGAGTCTTGAAGAGGCAGGAAAAGATTTTTACACAAGTTCAAAAGGCCAAAAGTTGAGAGAGCAGAGGAAGCCTGAAGGAAGAACTCCATTCTCAGTATGTGACCTGCAGATTACAGAGCCTGGAGACCAGATCAGTCACCCTGTGAAAGATGCTTCAACATCTTTCAGTCCATCTGAGGGGTGGATGAAAGCTTTGCAGACCCATATTTAAAGCATTAACCCTTATAAAATGATAAGTGGTGGCAGATTTACTATGCAAAATTCTGTGGCATTTTTTAAACAATGGGTACTTAATTTCAAACAGAGGTAGACAAAAGCACGCTTCTCATTTCTAGCCAGCGACCATCAATTTTGCAGTCTGAAATGACAACTGTTGCTGGCAGATTGTATCACCTGTAGCCAGCTAGCTAATTACGGTGGTTTAGTGAGTTGGTTGAAAACATTGTCTCTGACTGACCTTTTAATGTATTCATCTGTTTTGTGCAAAAGGAGTCTTCAACAGTGTTGTGCATGAACCCGCTCGAAGAGCGCTGTTCATTGAACACGGTCATGTTTTTGGTGAATGGTGAACTGAATGTATCCGTTTGCAACTAATGAAACTTATCTAATGAACTGAACTTTGACATAGCTCTTGTGAACTTGCACAACACTGGTCTTAAATATGCACTGGATGGCTACATTAATGACATTGCGCTAAAAGACTGAAACATAAACAAACATATGGGCTGAAAAACTTTAGCTTTAGCTATTTACACTGCGAGTGGGACCTGGCGCTGCAGTCCAGCGCTGCACGTTGATCTACAGAGGTTTAAAAGGAGCCCAGCCTACTACAGGGGTAAGTTGAAAAAAGCTAAACTTTATCCAAATGTCCTCTGACGCACTGCAACTGACAACCTGGCAAGAACCAATCACACTCAAAACAAAAGCATGGAGTTGTTTATGTCTCAGCTGCACTAGTGGAGTTGGGATCACTTCCAGTGCAGATACAAAACTGCAATTCCAATCAGTCTTGCCAACAACGTGTACCACAAAAAAGCTATTATCTCGGGAAACAAATGGCACAACTAGAAATTAACAACTTTCTCGTGTGTAGTAAAGCCACTATGTCAGAGTACAACAGTTCAGCCAGGGCAGATTATGTAAATGACATGCTCAGCACAACCCAGCTACAGCTTCATGAGAAGCCAGAGACTGCCTACTACATTGTATCTGTATGTGTGAATGGGTTATGCTAGAAAAGAACCAGGAAGGCAAAAGTGTTTAATCCCAACACACTCGAAGGCGGGGTGAAAAGCAGGCAGTCACAGAGACCGGGGAGACGTTATATGATTTACAGTAAATCCGAGGATAATGGTGCACAGTTTCACACAGCTGGCCAATCACAGCATGAAGCAGGTGGGAATGTCGGATTGTCTGCTTCGGTTAAAGAAATTGTCGGACACATTCCCCGAATACTGACTTTGGAAAGGTGTGTGTGTGTGGGGGGGGTGGTTTCCAAAGTTATGCAACCGTCTTCATACTCACCCATTAAAGCTGCATGTCCCAGGCAAAAAATCAACATTTTCACCAGTTGATGTAAGCAAAGAGACAGCGTTGTTCTTGTATTGCAGTGTAGAGCTTAATCCCAGTTATATAAGTATGGTAAAGAAAAATGTAAGATCAGACTGTTAACTCATGATTGGCTGTGTAGCTTACATACTTAGACAACTAAAACCGAGGTTAATGTTAGCTTTATGCTTTATTGTTCATATTATTTATCAGTATGTTGATGTATGTTTTTTTTAATACTATAGCACTTGCACCGCTTTGGCATGTTGAGAAATCCAAAGCTTGACAGCCCTGCCTTATCTAGTTTTGGTTGCTAAGCTATGATTGGACAATTGGAGTTTGGGGCACAAGTTTAGCGAACGGTCAATTGCTGCAAAGCATCCAATACCAAAGAGAGAAAGTTCAGCTGTGATGTGGCCATTATTTTTTTTTTTAAATGAATAAAAAATATTTTAAATAAGGCAAGAAAAATGTAATAAACTTATGGCCTTTAAGGTGTCTTACAGGCTTTTCAATAAAAAAAGAATCAACATGGTCAGGATCATTGTCATGCATATTATGTAACTCATTCAGCTCTAAAGAAAATACAATTTTAATAATATGAAATTATTTGAGGAAAAACTGTAATATCTAATAAAGGACTTCCATATTTTCCCCAATGCTCTGAGTTTTATATCCTTCTGTTGTTATACGTAAACTTCTATATCTATAAAGAAAATTACAGGAAAATGACATGAACGTCTGCTTGATAAAAGGTATAAATACTGCAATTGGAGAAAAACAGGTATGCAGGCATCTTATTCATGGGTATGAGCTTTCAAAAAGCATATAGGAAAGTGTTTTCATTTGCAGAGCAAGTGCAGAGCATTGTTTTCTGTTTTCCCCGTTTGTTTCTGTGTGTTGTATGTTCTGTGTTGTGGGGGTGGCACACTACCTGTCAGCCCCCCAGTTAACTCGGCTCACCCAGCAACACTGCCTGCCCGCCAGCCCACTCAACTGCCAGGCTCACTTGGTCTGAGCTCCATGACCCCAACCACACCTCATTCACCGATGGCCCCCCTTTCTCCCTTTGCTCTCTATCCTCTGGCTTCT
Organism: Coreoperca whiteheadi; assembly: GCA_011952105.1. Classification (NCBI taxonomy): domain Eukaryota; kingdom Metazoa; phylum Chordata; class Actinopteri; order Centrarchiformes; family Sinipercidae; genus Coreoperca; species Coreoperca whiteheadi. Next base: position 15,758,303 of record CM022471.1, read on the forward strand.
TCTACCCAATGCCATCAAGATTCTGGTGAACTGTTGTTTACAGCTCATTCTTCTCTGTCAGAGTCTGCATTTGAGTCTGCCAGTTTTGTGAATCGCAACAAGGTGTGCTACAGGCTGGTCATTCACACCTGATTAGTAATACTCAAAGTAAAGCCTACTACACCTCAAAGGGACTCTTGGAGAAATGGTGCAGGTGATTCATGTACTCACAGCGTCTATTACTTGATCATCTGTATCACAGTGATACTGTAGTTCAACAGCAATGTTTAGCCATAATTAAAGTCAAGAATGTTGAAGTAGTGTTACAAAAATATCTTGAACAGTATAGCTAACGACATGACCTTGAATTCAGCAGCTTACAGAAGTGATGGATTAGTTGGATTAGAGACATTTTGACTCTGTTTTGAAATATGTATTTAGACAACTGACGTGTGACTCCAACTGTGAACCAGGATATAATAATAATACAAGCTCTTCTTCTTACCTCCTTCCACATAAAAGCTCCTCTCCTCCTTGTGGGTGTGCAGATCACAGCAAAGGAGCTGTCATTGACCAACTCTCCAGGCAGCAATGTTAGGATGTTGGTATCCTTGGCAACAAGTAGGGGGCCAATCACACTTGTTGTGTGTCCCTTAATCACACACTCCTGTTATAGTGTCTTGCACCCCTGTGCTCTTGGAAACACATGTGCACACTGAGCACCACCGGCAGCATCAAAGTAAATTAAACCACAGGCCTATAGTCAAATTCACATTCAGCACCTTCTCACTTTAAAAAAAATCAAAGCATCAACTGATGACATTATTCACATTATTATTACATATCACCATAAAAGTATGAGGGGCCGTGTAGAACATAATTCAAACTTATTTCTCAAACACGCACAAATGAAAGAGATTAATTTGCTAACAATAACATTATTAACATAAAACTTCATAATTACAATTTTGATTATTCTTTTTCTCTTTTGTTTTCAACGCCACATGTGGGTTGAGGGAAGGGCTTACAAAGTCCTGCAACATTTGGTGCCATGAAATCTTTCCATTTAATGCCATTGAATAAACAACGTTGTACAATTGTACAAACGCTGAAAACAAGAGTCCTTTTCTTTGCTCCTGAAAAGTCCAAAAAGTTTTAAATGACTTGTTCTTAAGTTAAAATCACATATTCACAAATATGCAGCATTTTACTTGCACCATATTTTTGCCCTCACAAAACAACCCTGGCTTGTTAATGTGGAGTATTTATGTAATTTATCCTAAAAGAATAGATGACCAATTCTATTTTAGGGTGACAAAAAAAATGTTACAACTTTTTTATCCTAGAACACAGGAGTCATTGTTTGTTATTGATAGAACCAAGAAACTATAGAGTATGTGTGTGTCTGTCTGCAGTATTACATCCCATGCACAAAATGGCTTTCATATGAATTTGTAAAACCCTGAAACAGTTCAGGGAGTCATTATTATAAATACAATAAAACACGTTTATTTATAATCTCATGGTGACTTTGGGACTCAAATAGCCTATCCTTGTTCCAAAGACTGAATTTTATTCAAAAGCAAAATGTACTTTAAGTGTATCCATTCCCAAACGTATTACAGTACAAACAGTGCAGAAGTCGATAAGAAGGCTACACGACATTCATGCAGTTTATTTCTAGCTGACATGATTGAGTATAGATATAAAAGATCTTTATGATGCGAAAGATACAAGTCTAAAAGTAAATAAAAGGCAAAAATCTAGACACCACCTACCCATGAGACCAGGTGACAGCTAGAGATTGCTAAGAGGGAGAGCACATCTTAGAAAGCTGTGGAGTAATGCAACAGACAGCCAGACAGAACGATATCAGTGTCCTGCCAACAAACATGAAATAAGTGGTGGTTGGCAGTTTTTGGAAGAGCAGAAAGTCTTGTGAATCGTGAAAACAGATGAATAATAAAACAAGCAAAGATAGAATCCTGTGTATACAAACCTATTTAAATGTACAATGTAGTAAACCACACAGAAGCTTCACTGGCTTCAGGCTTCAGTCCTCTGCTGGCTGTATAAAAGCAAACCAGTTACGGATTGTTTGCCTTATTTATGCAAAGGGCAAGATTATCTCTAGTATGGTGGTGCAGAGTAGAGAAGACTGAAATTCCACTTAACAGCTAACAAACATTTTTCACCTGAGCCCAAACAAAGTCTGACTGAAGCCAATGATTTAACATCAAACTCGCTCTCGCTCTTGCACCGAGGATAAAGTGTTACAAGATATTTAATAAACTGGTCTGTCTGCTGCTCTACAAGCCTATCCACCATAATCAACAGACTTGTATGCTGACAGTAAATACTGAACAATAACAGCCAAGCACTCACTGACACCATAGCACACCCTAAACAATGCAAACCAGAAAAACCAGCAAGCTTAACAAATGAAAGTGACTTTCCAGTTTGCCTTGATGTGAGAGGACAAATGACAGCAAAAGAATTTTCAATTTACATGCCCTTCATATCCTCAAAACACAAAATCTAACCTGACTCAAAAAGGTTGTTTACATTGTCTTGAATAACAACGACAGCAAGGTACTAGCAAGGATGCACCGTGCTGCACTTTTTCATGTGATGCCACTCACCATGACCATGCGATGGAGCAGTAGTACTGGTAGAGCACAGAAGGCGTAAGAGTAAAGGCCGCCTTCACATCAAGGTTGAGTCCACAACTTATGTACTGCAACACATGTGGTTGAAAGGTGCAACATCTGCATTCAAATGCAAATCATGAACACTCAATTACACAGGCGGTATGTGAGCAATATAGACAGATCAAATTAATCCAATTTAGTTCATTTCAGGTTCACATATCTGAAGAGAGGACACAGTAAATTATTTATACATCATTTTCATCAATATTTTATACCGAACATTGCACATTGGCTACACTATCACACAAAAGATAGTGTAGCCTGGGCACAGTGACTTCTAACGACGTCTACCAACCTTTACCCGTACATTCACCTTTAAGCATTAGAAGAATAAGTGCAACTAGAAAGTCTTCACAAAACTTTGGAAAACATTTTTTCTCTCCTCTCATCCATGGATCAGTAATGTTTTTATGCAATTTTGAACAATGACTTTAATTATGTTGCATTCATGCAAAATCAGTTAGATGCTACAATTTTTTTAACAACTGTTTTCTTGCCCCTTAACTTTATAGTCTAAATATATGGACAAAAAACTCTTTGTGTGTGCAGTTTTCAGCACTGTAGCAACAAACTAGCTTTTCATTTAAATAACTGATGTAAAGTGGTTAACCTTTAAAGAGTAGATACAGGAAATTGTTGCGCTTTCGTTAAGTAATATGCTATTATATATGATTCATAATCCATTATCAAACAAGAAAATGAAAATGAACAATGGATTATGTCCATAATTATATGTACAGAGAGATAGGAAATTAGATTGTTTCAACTGCGCTGTATGCATGTATCATGGAAGAAAGGTGTGGTGAGCAGGAAGCAGTAGGTGTTTAACAAACATATTACATTATTGTCTTCTTCTCTAATTGGTTTACATGAATCTCTGCCCTCTTTTGATGTAAATACAGAGACTCCTTTACATATCACGTTATCATTATATATATTTAAACTGAATCATAATGATTAAATAAATGCACATTATTTGGTACAACTGCAGAAGCTTTACAATAACCTGCAGTTATAAAATATTTCCAAGGTAAATGCAGAGATAATTTTTTAAGATACAATCAATACAATATTTTTTGGCTTTTACTTTTGAAAATGTCTTTTAATGCCCCCCAGGGATTTAACACATCTTTTAAATGTTTGCTTTTGATTCACTTACTTAAAAGATTTGAAGTTGAAGTAAAAATTGACTGGACTACCTATAAATTGGCTGCATATTGATGTCTATGTATTTCTGATATGGTGCATTTTATTTTGAGTTGATTGAGAACACGAAGTACCTGAGTTACAAGGTTTTCAGGAATGCATTAACGGTCATAAGAACATTGGATTTAACTTGTAAGTGGTTTACTTTTACTTTGTCTGAGTTAATTGCATGTATAGGTGTTAGAGGAGTCAAAGCATTCCTCACTTTCATCAGCTGTTTGAGCTCAGCTTTCACTTTCTCCACTGCCAGTGACATTTTAAAGGCTGATTCTTTCCAAGCCTTGAGGCCATACTCCTCAAACTCTAATGATGCCTTCAACATGCACAAATAACAAAAGTAAATGAAATTAAAGTATTTTTGAAATAATTTCACTTTTTAAATTCTTGTCCATTATGTGTATAATATTCCTTTATTTTTTTCTGCCTCTATTTTTCATTCTTCACACAACTACCTGTGTCAGTTTTTACATGCTACACCATAAATTTCTTTGAGGAGAGACTGTCCAAAAGTGTGTTCCCTTAGTGGGCATTCAGATCAAAATGCAATGGACTACATTTGAGTTTCATATCCATGAGTCTGAAGGCTGATTCCTAAACTCTGCACTGCAGTTTATAGCATTATGGAGGATCCGAATTTTACAGCTTTGGAAAGTTACTCCATCAGAAATTATGTTATCTTTTCTCACAACGATCGCAAGGTAGAAATACGGTGTTCATGTTGCAATGTCAACTACCTGGAATGTGCACTTACATGTATTTGAGTGGCCACCGCAGTGACTTGCCACTTGTAGAGCCAGGTTTAAAATGTTTTTTTTCCGAAGCGACAGTGGTCACATCCAAATGAATAAGGGGGCTGCGTTTTTTTCAAGCAGTGCTAATCTTGGTCTGAATTCAGCCATATGATTAATTGCGTCAAGAGTACAGAGACATACAAAAGCCGCAGAGTTCTTGGAAAGAGATAAGGGAGAAATGATGCAACACGAGGCAGGCTTTTCATACCGCCCTTAAGTGTGGCCACTTAAACATGTACAAACACTTTCGCCTTTACATGTGGTCAACAACACGTCAAAGAACCCTTTGAAAGTGACAGGAACTGCAGTGCAGATTGAATTGAGCATTAGATGTGAGTAGAACAGGAAAAAAACCGCACACATATAAAAAAACTGTGGGCGTTCACACAACCACATAAAGATGGACATGTTCTCTGTCAGCTGAGTGTCAGTGTGCTTATTTGATGTTCTGCTCTCTAACAAGTGTTCCCAGCTGGAGAACAGTGTAGCCTGAGAGCATGAGTTGGCGTTTGAACACACCATTCTGACTGAGAGAAATCCAAAAATAAGATGTTTTGCCTCATCCCAATCTCCAACTGTAGCTACAACTATTTTTGGTGAGGCTGAAAGGGATGTGGCTACCTGACTCAGTAACACAAAGCAAAACAAAATGAACAGATGTTCAGTTAGATGAGTGCAGCTGGATGTCATATTTTTAATTTCAAAATGTCCTTAAGTGAAATGTGTGCTGCATGAAAGAGCTTCTAATTTAGTGAAATTGTCCTGTAATGTAATTTGTAGCGTAAGAACATACTTTTCACTTAATTCATGCCAACACTACATGGGATTTTTATTTCAGAGGTCATGATGTTTTGGTCTCAAATGGCGTATTGTTCATTGCCATATTCTCTGTTTGCTGCAGTCCTTTTAAACATAAACAAATCCTATTGTGTAAACCCCTCATTTCAACTACAAACGTAATCTGAGGAGGCCTTCGCAGACAGAAGCCTCACCTGCCAGAGAATCTGTGAATGAAAACTTTCTTTTATGGAAAAATCTTGTTTATCTTACCATCCTGTTGTGGTTTATTGATCTAGTTTCTTTTCTTTTGATTTTGTTTTTGCTTAAAACTAGTTGTAGCTTGACTATAGAAAAAAGCATACAGAGTACCAGTCTTAGTGAATATCTCGCCCCATTTGTCTCTTTCCATTTATTTTGTTTCTGCAAACAAAAGCATCAACCAACTGAACTCCATTGCTCTTTGTGACATACTCTCATTGATCCAGCATTGTCAGCAGATCAACTGTGGTGTGATACCTGCACACCTGACCTCTGTTTGCTTGGACGTATTTCTTATGTAAATTTATTTTAAGAAATGGCAAGTGTAGGTGTAGTTTGCATAGCAGTGGTATTTGATTGCTGTGGCCTCACCACATTTGTTACCCTCTTGTTCTACAGACCAAAATCCTCCTCATGATATAAACCACCAAACAAAGTGTTATCAACCATCTGTAATAAACTGCGTAAATAACTCTCTTTCCAGTTTTTCAATGTGTGCCTCAGTGGAGAGATTCAGATCTTGCATTTACAGTTAAACCTTTAATTTACATCAGCTGACACCTTTGATGTGAGCATGCACATAATTATGATTATCTAGAGTGTTTATTTAAATGATCCTTGGTAAAGGTGTATATTATGGTGAAGAGACTATGAAAATTATAATCCTGTTTCTACTCAGTCTGTAGTCTCTGTATGATATTTCAAAAATGATAACTATCCAAAATATTTGTTTTTATTGTCAAATACAAAAAGAGCTTGAACTCAAAGCTATGTTGGCATGATAAAGGATTATTAAATGCCTTCGAGATTGATCCATCCCCATAGTATTTAGAGTTTATTCAATGATCAGTGTCATGCAGATGTTTATCCAAATGTCAGTCCTGTCTTCAGTCCTTTCTTCAGTCCTGTCCTGTCGTTCTTCAGGAGGACACAACAACATGTCACATGCTCAGACTTGCCAGCAGTAGCCAAGAACAGCCTTAGGAATTGATCACGAAAACTGCACACGGAGTAGTGATTGGGTGTCACAAAAGGTGACTCACAGGGAGGCTGCTTCGGGAAAAGAAACTCCCTGTGACTTAATGCATACGTTACTTAATCTACACACACCCAGATTCAAGACACAATGAAACAATGGCGCAGATATCTTGTTCTTCTTTTCAGGCGAAGCACTGTGGAGCTACCAGAGGTGTTTCATTCTTAATAAAGGAACACAGTGTCTAAATATCCATGTTGCACGCATCACACACTGTGAATATCATGATTGCATTAATATAGTTTCCTGTGAATCCTTGTCAATTAATGTGTTATTTGGAAGAAAGGGGGCCAAAACAGAATAATGTATTTATATCACAGCAAATATCGACATTTGCAAATTAATGTTATTTTATTAAAATATTCTGCCTTAATTATCATGTTAAGAGTGATTTAATTTCTTATTGTAATTTAATTTCTTTCAACAAATAGGATTGACAGAGTTTAGTGACTGCCTGAAAAACATTTCTCTCATCTCCTCAGAGTTTAATCAATGTCTCCTCTGATTTAGCACACTGTGCAGCTAAATTAAAAACATGACAGCCTGCTATTAAGATCGTTTTATTCTGTTGTTTTTTTTCCTGTTATTTTGGGAAATGTGCTTATTGGTTTTCTTGCAGGAGGTTAGATGAGATTGACACCGGCCGCTCTCATGGACGGGTAGAAATTAAGCTACCACCAGCAGCTGTTACTGCTGGTTTCCAGACTATAGGCCTCCAAGATAACCAGCTGCTGGCTGCAGCTTCATATGAAATGAGTGGTATCGATCTTCTCATCTAACTCCCAGCAAGAAAGCGAATATGCATATTTCTTAAAATGTAAAATTATACCTTTGAGTATTCTTAATGATTAAACTGACGGGCTCTTTCGCCCCCTGGAGCTACAGGCTGGAAAACTGTCTTTGTGAAAACTTAACCACATGGTGAGGTCAGTGTGTGTTTGTATGTGTGTGTGTGTGTGTGTGTGTGTGTGTGTGTGTGTGTGTGTGTGTCTATATGCTACAGACTGTGTTATTTAGAGCCTCAGGGTAGTTAACAGACAAACCTAGACTGACCTGAGAAATGCTTTAGGGCTGAATGTGGAGATTCACTGAAGCTGGATGACATCCAAACTCTAAAGTTTCTCCACCACTGGAGCGTTGAAACATTCCTGTCACACTAGTGCCTTACGGGAGTGTCTGAATAACACTTTTAAGCCGATAACGTTTGATTCTGAGACTCAAATTGAGAAAAATGTGTGCAGGCTCACACACACACACACACACACACACACGCACACACACACACACACACACACACACACAGGCACTTTAAATGAAAAAATTAATGGTTAATCAAAATGTCCAGATATTTTCATGTGCTTTGAATAATTTATCACATATGGGTTGTTCTCTATTTTATATTTTAATTATTGCAAATGTAGAAATTAGTTTTTCAACCAGAACTCCCACAATTTTACATTGAGCAAGGCCAAAATGATCCCCAATTCATTTAAAAATATTAAAAATGCCTGATATCTCAATTATGTTCAACAAAATAACTACATTTAGACACTGCAGAAATGTTATGCTTTCAGTTTCAGTCAGAAAACAAACATTTCAGGTGAATTTGTTCAGTTATTCTTATTTGATTTCTGCTTGAATCTGAAGGAAATGTTGTATGGTAACAACATTTAGAGTGGAAGGTAAACATTTTTAATGTTTTGTGTATTTCCTAAATGAAAAGGACTGAAAAGCCATTGATAACATGCACATTTTGTTTATGTAGAAGGGTATTGTGAAGAGTGGCAGTCTTTACAAATTAATGTGTGCAGGGGAAATTTACCATTATTTACCATAACAATATATGCTTTTTGAACACAATTAAGGACAAAGAAAAATATGAGTGACAAAAATGTTACAAAACTATCAATTGAATCTAAAACATGAGCGTACATTATGTCCTGTAAAAAGACATGAATCATGAGTGTGAATGTGACACATTGGCACACACATTTCCATCTGTCTTCTTTTCCTCCCTAGAAAGCTGCCACTCAAAATACTAATACAAAATAGATATTAATAAATACAACAAACATGTCTTGAAGATTCATTTAAATAATAACATATGTTTCTGTGTGCAAATGTACAGCGATTAAAAAAAGGTCACACGGACCATGTTTGTGCCTTTAGCCTTCAGGGTAATACTTGTTCAGTTCTGGTGAAATGACTTTGTTGATTTTAGCTGTCCCCATAAGAAGGCGGATGTTACATAATGACTCAGTTTCTCAAGCGTCTTAGTGAGAGCTGACCGATCAGGGTGAAGAATAACAAATGTCATCAATATGAATTTATGAATGCATGTGTGTTTCGTTGACTCTACACCCTCATTTAAGCAAGATTTTACAAAATAAGGAAAATGAAATGGAAGAAAAGTACAATAAATCTCCAATATTGCTTCATGCCAAACGTCCGGGTCTTTCCTACATTTACGTGGAAATCAGAAATGCTTGTTCAGAATCAAAATCAGCTTTATTGCCAAGTAGGTTTACACATAAGAGGAATTTTCTTTGGTGCTTTTGGTGTGAAAAAATAAACATAGTAGAAGTGTAACGAAGTATAAAGTCACATGAAGCTTCAGGTCTACTGCAGGTCAAGAGTGGTAGCTATATAAATTAACGATAAGATATTAAAGAATCTTAAACCAAAAAATTACATATTAAAATAAATACTAATCGTAGAATAGAATATGTACAATATGACGACATGTGTCCCCACCACCGTTTGGACAGCTCCACCCTGATATTTCAGCATCATCTGAAGTAAGATGACAGTGACTACTGATCCCTGGTTTATTTAAGTTGATTTGGGTTCATGTGTATCCTCTCAGAAATTTCTGCATGCAACACAAATGTCTCCCTTGAATCGGTTTTATAAACCACTTTTGTCCCCTGCCCTGATTCACTTAAACAGCAAATAAACACTGAAATAAAATCATGAATTGTTCCCTCAGTTTTGTAAATTTCCCAGCACTGGACAGAACACGTTGATGAGGACCAGTGCCACTAACCCTGAAGTGTTCATCAAAGCCTCTTTATGTCAGCCATTATCTTGATTTTCGTCAGAGTGAACTTTGTCCCTAAAGGGAGGAGGGGAGTGGCTATATCCCCAACAGGTTTATGGCTGCCTGTGAGCAAGTTTCAAACCAGACCATTTGCATGTCAAAACTGGAATCCACACCCTCCATCTGCAGACTGCTTATCATGTTGAGACACCTCCTTGTCTTTGTTTCTTCCAGCTGGCAGACAGTAGCTTCTCCAAATATTGGACACAAGCTCAATATACATAAATCCAAGAGGGATATTCTGGGGGCAGCCGAGAGGATTTCACAATCTAAATGTAAGTTACTGTTGTTGAACACAAGATAATGGTTTTGTGGCTAGATCGCTGTGCTTTTGAAGCCTCTAAGAGGAATTCAACAAGAAGCAGCGGCTCTGTAAGAAGATCAAATGCCTCAGTTTTAAAATGATTTCTCTGAACAGTGGGAGGTTTGTGAAAAAATGTGTAAATAGATATGCTGTTTGTACAAGACTGTGATGTGCAGTGTACATTTTGATTAAATATGCTGCAACAACAGCTGCTCAATGTTTCTTTTACAGTTAGACATATCTATTTAAATAAGGCTCAGCAGAGTCAATGCTCTCAAAGGATCTTTGACATCCAAAACTTAGTTCTAAATGTAAATATATGATTGTATAAGAATAACAGCAGAGTCTATAAAAGAACCTATAAATGTTACCTGTATATAAAAAGGGCAAGGACGGCTGTACTCAGGGTTATTCATTTGTAAAGAAAGCTACATTTTTACCGGCGGTGAAACTCACCTGAAAGTGAAACGTTTACACAAACTTTCCCCTACCAGGTTCTCAGTTGTACAGTGCTTTAAATTCACAGAGTAATCTTCTTTCTCTGCTCTCTTCACATTATGGTGTATAAGATATGAGAGATAACATATCATGAAAAAGTCTGAATCTTTAAAATGTCACCTGTTTCTGTTTGACTTCAGTGCATGTTTGCTTTCCTCCAGTGAGTTTTGAGAAGATTTAAAATGCAGAATGTTTTTAGCGCCCTTCATTTCAAGTGAAAACACTTGGATTAAGGTGTTTTAAATAAAAATAGTGAAATGAAATCTTAAAACAGGTTCTATCCCGAATTAGGGTTTAAAAAAATGGCTTTTTGCAACCTTCATTGGAAGGTTGATAACAACTGTTTTATGTCCCAAAAAAAACATCTTGTACGTGTATGTTTGCATTGTTTTGCAGAATGTGCATGATTACTTTACAGATTGTAAAAGCTTTACTAAAATCTGACTTTATTCCACAGTAAAAATAATAATAATGATACATTTTATTTGTATACCACATTTAATGCTAAGATAGAGCCCAAAGTGCCTAAGCAAACATGATCAAATAATGCAATTACTGAAAACACTGAACTGAAACATCAACTATTTACTTCTCCGCTAACATTTATTTTAACTGGTTTTATTTTACCCCACCTTAACTGCAAAGTGCACTATAGGTGCAGCAATAACTTTTCCCTCCTGGGCATGCACTGCTAGTCATCCTTTAAGTCTTGACTGTGAACAGGTTCAGTGTCAGATAATGAGTCAGTTTTCATGATGTGGCTTGTTGGAAGCAAATCTCATACATCTATGTAACAGGGTAGAGGAACTGTATAATATAATAGTGTGCATTGCTGGATAATATAGGCCTCTTTACTGCTGTGGCACACACAATCCCAATGTAAACAAACACTGGAACCTGTACAAAAAGATACACACAGTCCCGTTAGGCTACTAACAAAGAAGTAAATAACTAATCAACTAACTGCTTATTAACAAGACGTTCCTGGATAACCTTGAATCGATGATTTAGATTTTGTGCCATTTTTCAGCCGATTAAGAGTTAATCACGACCAATATATTAAGAACGTGGTCAATATTCTGTTATGTTCTCAATTAACTTATCACTATCTACTATATAGTCTGTGATTCAGTGTTACTCAGGAACTGCTAGTTAGCTATTCATTAATCAGCACATAGTTCTTGTTTATGTGTGCACCTTATTGCAAAGTGTCACAAACTGTAACATAAATGTAGTTAATACATACCGTTGAAAAATAGGAGCATGGTGGTACTTTAATGATTATTGCAGCTTTTGGTGTTTTAACTTGATATTTGCCTATTGTAAACTATGTTACACAGTTTAATAAGAGCTCTCCGTGTACTATGTTACAATTTACGTTGCCCCATTATACTTAACAAGAGTGAGACTAACAGCTTTTTCCACTGTTAATATTTGTTCCTTGATCCTCTTACATCATGTCATTGATTTCCATTATCTATGACAGGTCCTACTGAAACAGTCTGGAGCGATGGAGTCGCCAGAGTTTTCCCTGCTGTCGTCTTTGAGGGGGGAGAGTAAATCAGAGGATTACATCCAACCTCACTATAAGGAGTCATATCGCCTGGCGATTGATCGCCTCGTGAGTGGTGGCAGAGACAGTTACCAGGAGTTCCTCAAGGGAGAACGTATTGGGAACTTCCTCTCAGAGGAAGAGCTTCTCTTCATCACTGAAAATGCAGTACAGCTCCCACCTCAAAACCACACAGAGGAAATAAATGGTCCACCAGACAACCAATCATCCTCAGGGACGTACTGGCCCATCCACTCGGATGTGGAAACACCAGATTTGGAGTTAGGGTGGCCAGAAATTATGCATGAAAAACTACAGACAAATATAGATCTGCTCTTTCATCCACCAAGACTAAACAACCCCACTATCAAAGACGTGATCCGGAAGCAAATTCAGGAAGCAAGACAGGTAATCAAAACTAACCGGGACAATGTGCTAACACAGAAAAAAATAAAATCTGTGTGGTGTTCAGACTGATGAATCTTTGTCTCAGCTCAGCAAATGGGCTCAGACTTACAGTTTCTCCGCTTTGTTAAGTTTGAGAATGGTGCTCTTTTGAAGTATGCCGTATGCACCTTTCCTCCTCAAGGCAGTTCCACAGACCTTTGTTGCTCTCAATTTCCAGTGGCAAGGAGTGTCTGCTAGGGTTGTTGAGGTCAAAATCTGGTTTTGCAACTTACCATCATTAGAAGGCAGTGTGGGAACCACATACATGTATTAGCACTACATTATAGTCATGTCCTTTGCACAACGCCTCACTTAGTTCTCAAATTGTGTCATAATGAATCATAAACTAGTTTTGTAGCTCAAAATTGTGGTTAGTAGACAATTAGTATTCTTCTGCACTGCTTTTTTACAACCTTGTTAATGGTTGTAAAAGACTTAGAGATTTAGAAAGAGAAGACTCCATCTCTTTTTAAAGATCACAAAGAGCTAATGAACCCCCCCTTCCCTCTTCCCCATAATTACAAGCAGTGCAGTGTAAAGTAAAACAAATTAAAATTAAATGCAGATAATGTGACGTAACAGCTAAAATGTCTCATGTCTGTGAAAATAGCAATTTTTGGAGGGTTGAATAATATTCATTTAAATGTACATTTGTTGGACGTTGCATACATGATTAAGAATGACTTACACTTCCCATGGTTCATCTGAAGAACAGACATTTTTTTCACAGTAACCTCCTACACAGGAAATTAAATTAGTCTAAACAACATGCAATGTAGTTGTATGCGAGCTAATTAAAGTCATCATTACATTAAACTGGAACACAATATGATGATGCTGCTTCACAACATATTATCAAACTGCACATTATCATGAACCTTGATTGCAGCATCACTGAGCCTAGTGAAATGAAAAGTAAAATCATATTGGCTTCTTTCACTGCATATGCTTAGTCTGTGTCCTTTTAAGATAAGAACTGAGTTTTATTTGTTATTGGCATCGCTCTGAGATTTTTATCTTGTCTCTTTATAGCTGTTGGACTCATTCATGTTCATAAATGATAACTGTGAGTGTGTTCTTAAATAGGTCAATCAAGGGTTTCAATAGTGTAAAGTGGTTAAATGTACTATACCCACTCTGGTCTTTGGCACGTTGAACTGATCATGATTTATTCACTTTGTCCTTGCAGGTCATTGCCATTGTGATGGACATGTTTACTGATGTAGATATATTCAAAGAAACTGTTGATGCATCTATACGAGGAGTCCCGGTCTACGTGCTTTTGGATGATTTCCATTTGAAAAGTTTCCTAACAATGGCTGAAAATCAAGATGTAAAAATTCAACAACTCAGAGTAAGTATATGATTTAAATATCCATTTGATTTTCTCAATTTGAACTATTTTTATGATGCTAACATACATTACAGTTACACATTTTGCAAAGTAATTCAAAATGATTTGTTTCTGTGGTTATCATTGCTTTTTAATGAAGCACCTAGCATCATAAGAATCTAACATTTGCGAATGTCATACAGTATTTTGAGGGTGACAATCTAAAACAACGCTAATAAACAAAAATAGTTTGACCTATACAATTTCTTGCCATGAGTTAGATGAGAAGATTGATACCTCATGTTTGTATGGTCAATATGAACCTACAGCCAGGAGATGTTAGCTTAGTGACTGGAAACAAGGGGTCCAAGGGTACTAAAAAATCCAACTCAAACCCAAAGCTCAAGCACATAATGCCCTGTAAAACCACAACTTTTACTCATATTTAGAGTTTTTTTGGTGTGGATTAGAAAGACAAGATATAATCTGTTGATTAGTAAGCTTAAGAGGAGCTGGTAAACAGATGTATTTTACTTTGGAGTAACCTGTCCTCACCAGAATAACGGCTGTATCGGTTGCGAATCACATGTTTAACGTCACGCCTGTCGCTGTTTTGGGAAACAGTCATATATGTCTTATTGGGAGTCATTGGCAATCAACACTTTCTGTCGTTTAGGTATGAGGATGCGTTGCTTTGGACAGAGCAAGGCTAACTGTTTCCCCCTGTCTCCAGTCCTAATGATAAGCAAAGCTAACCAGCAGCAGCTTCAAATTTAATGGCTAATCCAACTCTCGGCAAGAAAACAAATAAGCAAATTATCCAAAATTTTTAACTATTCCTTTAATGAGAGACTGTTGAGGGGGTGTAAACTGACAACTTTTTACAATTATATCTTTTCCTATGACCCTATATTTACATGCATACAAAGTCTATTAGAGTATATTTCAATACACTGTATTATAACTTCTAAGTCTTATTAAAAAACCTGGTTTCTCCAGTTTTTTGGGTGGAGTCATAATTATATACCTGAGCAGATGCTGAAGATGCAAACACACCCTTTAAATTCCCATCACTGTAAGAGCATATCACATGCCAGCAATAAAAACAACAGATCAGGAACTCAGCAAACAGAACTCAAAATCTTCAAGTTTATCTGCACAGTACATCTGTTCTTCCCAGATGTTTCTTTGATGACTGACATGACATACTTATTACCTTCTGGTGTAAAATGTAACAGTGAAAAATATTTTCTGAAATGTTCTTTTCACTGCTCTGACCACAGAACATGAAGGTGCGCACTGTGAAAGGTCAGGGCTATCTCTGTCGATCAGGAGCTAAATTTCATGGGGCAATGGAGCAGAAGTTTCTTTTAGTCGACTGCCACACAGTGATTTATGGCTCATACAGGTAAATAAAACTGCAGTACAAGAGGAGCTCCGGTTGAGACCACCGAGTGTGAACTAAATGCATTCATAACACAAATCATTAAATTTCTCACTTTCTCCAAAATTGCTGTCATAATTTTCTATTGATTTCTTTTGAAGCAGGTTGTGACTAAACTTTGTTTATAAATGTGAAAAAAACTGGATTCTAGAAAATGTGGCAACAGGTACACAAAACAAAACTAATTTTAGTACAAACAAAACACAAAACAATGTCTCTTAGATCTGAAGGGAAATCTTTTTAAATACTTATTTTGTTTTTGCTTTGTGAATGTAGTTCTTTGCCCTAACTGGATAACAAGTACAATTTAATGCTAACACATAAAGAAAGAAAAGTGTTATGTATCACCAGTCTGTTTTCCCCACATTCAACTGTTAAATACTGATGTTTTGGTGTTTGTTTACAGCTTCACTTGGTCATTTGAGAAGATCAATCTGAGCATGATGCAGGTCATCACAGGCCATCTGGTGAAGTCCTATGATGAGGAGTTTCGAACACTCTATGCCCGGTCGAGTGTGCCAGCTGAACTGTTTCTCCCGGAGAGTTTGTTCCAACGCAACGGACAGTTTTTGCCAAAATCCCATCCTGCCCAAAAAATTGAGCGGAGGGACCAGTTGAGGCATACGCTGGACACAGTCTATAGGAAGACCTGTGAGAGGAAACTAGGCACTAGGGACCACGAAGAGAGAATCTATGAAGAGGAACCTAACATGCCTGGGCCCTTGTTTGAGAATGGGATCGGTGCTCAGAACCAGATGACCCAATTTCAGTCCACAGAGACGATGAACTTCTTGAAAAGGCACAGCTATGCTGGGGAGCTGCAAGATGGATGTATGCCACAGAACATCAGGCCCAGAGCGAGCAACTGGAATATCTGTAGAGAAACAGGAAATGGAACAAACAACTACCCCATGGAGAATTATTTACAAGTGCCACAGATACACAGAGGTCAAAACATGCGTCAGTCTTACAATGGCAACGACAAAAAGGTTCTGTCCATGAAGCAGAACATGCCAACAATGGAGAATACATCCAACTCATTCATGCGCACATTGAGGATAGAGTCTTACCTCAAAAACCCTGACGTGCCATTCGGAGACTCTTGTGACTATTTAGACCAGTTTGAACCACTGGACAAAGCTAGCCCCTTCATGCAGGGAAGAATGAGGTCTTCCCTTGTTTTCAGGTCCACCATACCAGAGCAAATGGAGCCAAACAGACACATACACCATTCCTCCTCTGGTGTCAGCTCCTCAGTAGCACCAAACACTCCTTTGCACTACTCATCCATGCAGTGGAATCCAACAGCAGCAGCTGATAATAGAATGAATAATGAAGAGTTCATGTTAAAGAGGCAAAGTATGCAGACTTTGGATGACAGCCAGAATAACACAAGCTATGGCCCAGGTAGAAACGCTTACCACTCTGTATACGTCAGCCTAGGCAGAGCTAAAGGTGGACACATGATCACAAACCCTGACAACCTGACAGACAGTTGGCACAAAAGGCATAGCGTCGCAGATCCAAGATCGAACACTGAGTGCACACATAAATCCTCAGGTCATATGTATGGGGCTTTTTCAAGGATGCAAGTAAACAGAAGCACAACAGGGATCAATGCACAGAATGGAGTATATGGGTCAAATCTGAACGAAGATCAGAGATCTGTCTCACATTATGATGTCAAGAGTATCACAGGCACAAAGAGCCCTAGTTCTACCAATTGGCAGGAGCCCCCATCCAGGACTGTGTCTGCAGCCGCCCTGGAGATGAATAGAAAGGATTTGACCACTAAATCCAACAGCTTGGGCTCTCCGCACTTTCTACAGAAAAGTTCCAAGAAATTGAAATCCTTATTGAACATACCAGAGAAAAAAGAGGGAACCATGGGAACACAGAGTCTGAAGTCCAGTGGCAGTACAGACACAATAACAGCTGAGGATGAGGAGGGGATGTCAGATGGACAAGGAAAACTTCACCAAAGCACAACCAACTCTGTCAGGTCCTCCTCAGAGCAGCAGAGGATCCGACTAGAGGACGACCATCTGAAATCTTCAAAACCTCGATTCAGAACTGAGGAGCCCCGAAATACACAGCAGATCTCGCTCCCCAAAACTACCATGGAGAAGAAACCCAGCATTCTTGACAAAAGTTTGAGTTACGACCATGACACACGAAGCTGGAGGAGAGATCGAGGTGCAGAGACTCGCCTGTACAGCAGATTCGAACCTTTCTGCTCATTTGAAAAGAAACCCTCTATGCACTCTGCACATGGCTTTCGAACCACACACTCTCAGGAGAAACCCAAAACCCTTCCTAAAGGTGAGGCAGCTATTGAACACAACCTCACCCGGTCTGCACGAGGACACCATGAAAATAAGCTGGAGAAATTCATTCAAAGAGTGGGAAATCTAATACACAAGAACAAGTAGTGACAACTGCATTAGCATACACATAGTCTACACAGGTCAATTATTACTAATGCACATTTGACTGCGAATGTTTATGTTTGCAAAATTGGTCTCTATTTCTGTGATAACTTTGAAAATTGTTTTGAGCAAACACTGTTTACATTTTGTTCTTATTTTATTGAGTACAGATGCACTGATGAGCACCATTGAAAGGAAAATAGATTTTATATGAATACATGCTGCAGGCCTTTGTATAACAGAATCTTAAAATACCACCTCAAGCTGTCTCATGTCTGGCGTTAACCTGAAGCAATAAATTCAAACGCTGTCAACAAATGTTGCTGATGCATTAAGTAATAGTTGTGTCAAAATGTCAGAGAAGTAGAATTTATTGCTGCAACTGTAGGTATGTGCACATACCAAAGTGCTGTTGTTACTATACTCAAAAGATTATTCTGCTTGAATGTTGTTGTTAACCGCCACTTCACATGATGAAAACATACCAATAATTCACCACATCCTTGTCATTTATGTGTCAGACTGAGGTTTTGTGAATGAAATGGAGGTTGCAATCATTGTGTAAAATAAAAGTGTTTCCATAATACATTTCTGTGCCATTTTCCTTTGAGTTTCAGGAAAAACTAAGAGCACGTCTTTTATTAAATCTTTTTCATCCATCTATCACCATCCAACCAAGGGTTAATTTTATTCTATGAACAGTGTGCCTGCCTGAAGGCAAAATTCAATGTGCAAAATAAGTAAAATGAAAAATACACTACACCTGCCCTCAGTGGCCACTCAGGGATGATTCAACAATTTCATCTTTTGCTCAGAGTGACAGACTTGCGGGTAAACAGAGAGAAACACGGCCTCTAGTGTAAAACATTTGCACACAAAATAGAAGAATCCATGTATTTGAGTCATACCTTGTAAATATTCATTCTTTACAGTTAGGTACTTCGTATTATGACTGTGTGTTACTGGCCAGGCTCATTGGTTCTCTGTGTTTTGCCTCAGTGATATTTGTGGGAATGTTGTGGATATTTTAAACACAGAAAAGCCACTTTTAGTGTACTTTCTCTTGGTGATGCTTACAAAATGAAGACCATGGATGTTGATTCTTTCTGTCTGCCATCTATTGGTGAACCATGTAAATTATGTGCTTATTTTCTAAACGAGTTCAGCCTAAAGGTTCAAATTATCCAAGCTTCGAATCTCATCTTAACTCATATAGCTATAAGTCCAAGGGACTCTTCCTTTCTCCTCCACCCACACCCAGCTGCATGTCACCTGCAATCCATAATATCCTAAATTATTATAGGGATAGCAGCCACACATGTATGCAGTTCGCAAAGAACAGACTTTGTTTATTCTTCACCCAAATTTAAATAACATATTGGATCTGTGTATGTATACCTTGGGGATAAATAAAGTGTAAATTAGGCTCATCCCATCCCATCCTTTCCTATCCTATCTGTTCCATCTTATTCCATTATGCTTTGTCAGGGTTTAAACTATAATCTCTTTCCGCCTTGCCAATTCCCTGCAAAAAGCACAGAAGAATATCTAAATCTATTTTTAGATAAACATCATCAGTCTGCTTTCAATAACACTAACTAAGCTTCCCTAGCCAGCTTCCCCATCAATTTGTGTTCGCCCTTAATTTAACTTAATTTGACCGCAACTTTAGCCCTAATCTCAACTGCCCGAGAAATATCAGCCCTCATTCGATGCTGATATTCTATTCAACACAAAACCTTCACATCATAGCACATTTATTGTGAAGCACAAATAGGAATTAATGAATAACATCATCTTATCAAAGCAAATGAACAGATTCCCTCACTGTGACAATGCTGATTGAGTTCTGATTGAGTGACAGAATTATTGGAGACAAATAGCAATAAATAGAGGAAAACTATGCACAGGAGATTAATTTTCAGGTTCAGCAGGCTTCTGCAACAGAATGACTGTAGCACTGTTACCCCATCCCATCATATTAAAAAATATCCTATCCTGAATCCTTTTCCCGTCCTCTTGTCTGCATCTCGGAGGAAGACGAGATATCTTAGAAATATATTCACTTACAATAGCCTCAATATTATGTGATGCAATGCAACCACAAGACGTCCTCCTCCGCCTCTGTAGCTATAGATGCTCTCGCTTTGATGGCAATCTCGAGGTCAGTACAAAATGTGACAGTGAACTTTTGGAAATACCTAATGTAAACCTTCCACCTTCTGATAATACGCTTAACAATTCTGCTGGCATTCCAGTGAGCCTCATTGAAATGCAGCTCACTTCCTGCAGATGAATTTGCCACTGAGGTGAATAGATATGACCTGAATGCATTGCGAGAAGGCAGGGAAGTAAAGAAGCTCCCAGTTGCAGAGTCCATCGGCAGGCTCAATGTCTCCGCTCAGATTTGCTTTTGTTCACACAGCATATTTGGTCTTACATTACAGTTACAGCCACACAGAGTTGTTCAAAATGTTACACAGTTTCATATTAAAAGTGAGAGTTGAAGCCAAAAGTGTGTAAGACCACATGGGGCTGTGCTCCATAGCTCCACATTCTGGTTATAGGCTACTAAGTTGTTTATGTCTCCACCAACATAAACACACATATTTATACATTCAGAAACGTTTTGGTATATAACCAAATATTAATGACACTTATACATGACAGTGAAGTGTGTAAAGTGTGTATATAAACATTATGGGAACATTCACATTTTAGACACAGTATATGTATGTTGGATTAGGTTGTGCTGTGTATGTGTGATATTGCTATAAAGAGACTGACATCTCAGACAACTGTGTGAGCTTCATGGACTAGTGACTAATGGCTGAACTCATGGCTGCATTGTAATTACTGTCTGGACCATTTGTCTCTACATTTGGAATTATGCATTAATCATAATGCAATAAAAGGACAAATCTGTGATCAGATATGCACATATGCATGGTCTGTATCGTGCATCTGAGTTTAAACTACAACACTGAGACGTTAGTGTGTCAGCACTCTTATGTGAGAACCTGTTATTAATGATAAGGCTCAACTATCAACTGTAACACTGACGTAATGGAACAGAAGTCATGCTAGCACAAGTTTAAGTTCAGTCAGAGATCAGTGAGATACATGAAGTTTTGTCTCAGAGCCTGCAGTGTGATCAAGATTCTGAGATTACACTGTGATGAACAGCATGAAAGACAATAAAGGGAATATAACATTTACATCCACCTAGGAGAATCATGCTTATACATGCAGTCAAGGTGTACTTAAGAAAGAGAATTTTTGAGATTTGATTAGAACCAACCCAACCTGCAAATCATGCTTAAGCAAAAGAAAGCAAACAAAAAACCCATTAAACCAGAATGCTGATGTGATTTCACAATTTTCACAGCATGATACCTGCAGCATGATTACAGCTTTAAAGTTTCCGGGTACAGCTTTTTCAAATCTTTCCAGAAGGAGCCACAAGAGCATTTTCCTGTCCCTCTTTTCAGATATTTGTTAATTTAAATGCAAAGACATTGTGTATTATGTTTATTGTCCGGGCAATTTCTACGATTGGATAATTTATATCAATATTGTTCAATCTAGACTCTATTCATGTCAATAAATATGAAGAAATAATAGTAACAATCAGAAGGATCTTAAATGGTGTAAAATCAATGGTTTCATGCTTCTTTTTCCATGAAATGGAAAGCTTTGATGGAATACTTTATTGGTCATAATGAGTGTTTGCCCAAATGTATGGGCAGCTGAGTTAGGACTTAAAGCCTGAACGCATTATTCTAACTGAAGATATAAATAAATTGCTGCTTTTTTGTGATTATCTGTCAATGTTGGACTTTAAACTCAGTGCTGAGTCATATTTGTTTTCTCATTCTAGGCATGATACTTTAGCAAGGCACCCTAATCAATAGCAAACACACAGGCAAAGCAAAAGGAGTATGGATCCTTGGTGCTATACTGTTTGTGAGGAGCTTCAATCACAGATATTCATAATATGGTGTGCAATAGCAAACACAAAACCTTCCTGGGCTTTCAGGGACATAAATGGGGACACTGTGTCTGTATTATTTATTATATTTGAACAATAAACCAGAATTTTCTGTTTACATTCATTTGAAACACAAAATAAAAAATGCTGTGGTGTTAACATCAAGATTTCACAGCTGTGTCTGATCGTGATTGCATATAATCTTCATAGATTTAGTTGCAGAACAAGCTGCAATCATTTTGTCACCAGTCTTCCTGGGAGCACTCTGAAGGGAAGTTTCCCTGCATTGTGTTTGACATCTTTGCTTGGCTTTTTTGTTGTAAGTATACATTGGACTAAAGAAACAAAGATCTGCAAAATCAAAGTTATATTTCATGTCTGCTGCTCTGGAATATATTGACAATGGCTCAAATATAGCAGTTATTTGGTGGGCTATACTGTTAACTATCTGGGAAGCAGTGAGGAAGTCTGATAGAGACCTGGACTGTTGTTTTGACAGCTCATGCAAACTGATCATTACGGTGTGTGTCAAATGGTCGCATCCTTGGATTATTTGTGCACCTATTCTCCTAACAGAGTTCTGCAATGAATTCAAAATAGATGAAGCTGCTGAGGTTCAATAGCCAGTCAAGACGACTGGATTTATTTACAGTATGTTGCCCATCAAAGGCAAAAGTCATTGCTCTATAAAGTATTGAAAGCTTGATAAAATTTGAACTTGATAAAAAAAGCTCTTTTGCTTGATAAAATTTGAACTTGAATTTATCAATATTAAATATCTCTAGCGTACCTTTGCAGTGAAAAATAACAGCACACACAACCAGGACCAAGACCTCTAAGATTACCCCCCCCAGAAATCCCTCTGCTTCTCTCGCCCCCCCCCCTTTTTTTTTCGTTGAGGTTGGTTGTTGTTGAAGTAGCTCCTTGCTCGCTACTATCAGCTTTGATGTTGGCGGTGTGACCCTGCTGTGGTCTTGCATGGAGGCAGGGGAGAAATCAGCGCCACACCGACGAGGTCTGTCAAGCGCGTTATTATCGCACTATAGTGCCGCGTTACTGGGAGGCTGCTCACCAACCTGCGGTCACTGCAGACACACGGTTAACAGCAGGAATACGACAGACGCATTAAACACCTTGAAGGATGTCAGGGACCACAGGGAACTTGGATTGCGACGAGTGTGGTCAACGTGTGGCCAACAGCACCGAGTTACATCTGCACTCCGCTGTGGATGAGGACGATGAACTTCTGAGATACATCTGGAGCGAGTATTTACACCCCAAGCAGTATGAATGGGTTCTCATTGTGGCTTACATTATTGTCTTCTTCGTTTCACTCACTGGAAACTCGCTGGGTAAGTTGTAGCCTACCGTTGATATATTTTAAGCCCACTGATGGGTAATGAGTCCTGCAAAAATAAGATCAACAGAAGTAAAATTTCAACAACTTTTTCTGAGAACGTGAATGAGCTTATTGCTACAAGGAAAAGAAAACAACATGTCACAGTGATGAAAAATCTAAAATTGACCAGTTTTTCATTTGATGTTCAGTGGAATCTCCATCTGCAGATAGAGAAGGACCAAGTCTCAGAGCGCATCTCTCACTGCAATAAAAGTGCTGCTAGAAATGATCAGAAATGGACTCCCACAGATGTGTTTGTAGACAGACTGAGTTCAAGAGATCAGGGTAAAACCTTTTTTTCTTAATTTCCTCTAATCTGTACTCCCTCATTCTCCCTTGTTGGGCTTTTTAAAGTTTTCTGATGTATTTGAGAAAACCACTGACTCATACTCAGCATATGAGGAACATGCTGTGAGCAGAAGAAATTCAACCATTTAACTTAAAGGGAACTGAAATTGACCTTGCAGCTGCTTCTCTTGATTTTCATTGCCTTCTGCTTCAAATATATTTAGTAGCAATTTATTGATAAATTACTGTTTGGCAAGAATGATTTTTATACCAATAAGGAAGTCTACTGGCAATGCCCAGCAAAGCTCTAAAATTACAGCTATTACAACAACCTGCTAATTTCCCATCTGCGGTGTGATCCATCTCAATCTCATCTCTTAATAGCTTTTTGTGAACATTTGTGTTGTTCGTATCATTGCAGGATTCCCCCTCTTATCATCTGAAGCAAGTTTTCTTCACTGGAGCCATTTTCATCATCAATAACATTGCATTTTGGTCATAACTGATGTCTGAGCAAAACCAAGCACACCAAATGTATCTCTGTACACTTAAAGAACAGGATGCTGGAATAGAGCTGTGCAGATAGTACAGCTTTTCCCCCCTAATTGTATGCCACACTATCTACTTCAGTCAGTTTTTCTAGCTATAATGTAATATGTTGTGCATGATTCAGTTCCATAATTCAGAGTTATGCAAACTTTGGGTGAAACTTTGCAGCCCAAATAAACCAAAAAGCAAAATATTTAAAGATTTTACATATTTAAAGACATCTTCTCGCTGTGAATGAAGTATCTGCTATGGATAGGAGTCAGAAAAAAACTAGATATAGGGTTGTGATATTTTATAAGGAACACTAGTTCATTCATCAGTAGTGGCATTTTTCTATAACACATATATGTGAATAATGTTGTAAGTTGATAATATTTCAATGTTGTGTTTACAGCTTGTTTCTACTGCCCCCAAGGGGCCAAAAATCAGTTAATTCAGGTTTAATAATAATAAGCCAATTATGGAACTGCTAAAGTCCATGTAAAGCAATAATAAATATATGTTCTGAGTTTGTCAAACCACAGAAAAATGTATTAAAATCACCCATCCAAATTTCAATGATAAAAAAAATTGCCAAGTAAATAAGATAAGTTATCAAAATCTTGAAAAAAGAAGCAGTTTTATTATATATTATTATGTTTTATTATATTATTATTATGTTAATTATTTATGTTTAAGGTTTGTCACTGAAAAGACTTTTGCTTCAGGCAGATGACCACCTGTTGCACTTTGTAAAGATTGACATCACCTTGTACCAGAGTTCAGCCAGCAGCACATGTCAGCATCAGATGCATGCCTTTGGGTTTGCTTTGGGTTTAGTACTAAATTGCACGAATTTATTAATGACTACAGTAACAGGGAGATCAAAGAGGGGTTATGTCTTTGAAGTAGGTGTACACTGTTGCTGTGGTAGCCACCTACAGGCCACAGCACACCTACAAGAGTCTTAAGTTGATAAAAAGCCGATTATTTCCTTGATTGTAATGAGTTCATTACTTAGACAGTTGCACTTTATTTTACAGTACACTAATACCACGTAGTGTACCATAGTGGGACCATAATTTACTAAATGAGCATCATGCAGTATTGAAGAAGACTTGAAACTAGCGATTGAGACCATAAACTCATTAGAAAAATCTTTACGGAGGTAATATTTCATGTGTGAAGTAGGGTCATTTTCTCATAGGAGTCTATACAATTGGGACTTCTTTTGGTAACCAGTTGATTTTCCCCCCTGCTGGCCAATAGAAAGAATGCAGGTTTAAGGCACCTTTTCCCCGTTTGTTTGGCTCATAGACTGTTATTTTTGGAAGTTATTATATTTCGTGATGCTACAGGAACTTCATGTTTACACTGTTGATTGCCTTTGAGTTTGCATGCTACAGATGATTCCTAGCAACCGACTTATTTTTATTCCAAATAAAATTAAGTGTTCTATCTTAGAAAATCAAGACTAGGAAAAGATCAGATGCAGTGTGGACAACTCCTTTGAGTAATACTAGAGAAACATTGTTCGTCAGAATGAGGAGCCTTTCACTTTAATTAACTGATGAATGGCTTCTGCCACAAATTGGTATTGGGCCTTTTACAATCTTCTCAGAGTTTGTTTATGCTGTCATATGCAGTAAGATATACTGTAAGTAAATTTGCATTGCTCATTAGCCTGAAAATGAAGGCGCTGGGCTTAGAGATATAAATCAGACAAAAAATCCTGCACACTTACCGATTTCTGCAGATTACTTTAAAAGAGCAATATCTTTTTTCAGGCTTTCCAAATAAAAAAAACGTTATTTGTCAACTAAAGTCAAACCAAAATGGGCTTGAGGATGTGTACTCTCTCCACTCTGCTTGTCCTGGACCTGAAATTAAATGGCATTGAGATTGTAATTTTCATCAGTTGTATGACATGAGTTGAAATAGGACACTGGGGTAGGACTTGATTAAAGAGGCATTAAAAATAGGCAGGACAAAGACTAGTAATTGAGGATCAATCAACTCCTCCTTCATCCGCTGAATTAGCTGGATATGCCAATTAAATACAATTAAATAAAAAATTATAGTAGGCCTAGAATAATTTAAGAAACTTTTACAAGTCTATACAATTTTATTCTAAATGCAACCGCAGGGGGGC
>CM022471.1:15785753-15867305 GCA_011952105.1 Coreoperca whiteheadi
GATGGAGGTGCATGATTCGCTGTGGCGACCCCTGAAAGGGAACAGCCGAAAGGAAAAGAAGATACAATTTTATTCTAAAGGCCAGGGGCACATAACAGAAAGTTTTATTGTTTCTGGTGGAGTGTATCTACTCTCATTATTTTGCTGGTGCTGAGCTACACATATATATGTACATGTCATTAAACTCAATTTCTGACCACTGAATTTAAGGTATTACACCTTTCCTCATAATGAGCAGCAACTGTGTCGTAAACAGGATAATTAGCTGTGGTTAGCAGGCGCTAAACCTTGTCTTTCATAGGGCAGACATTTGAACTTGTCTTTGCAGGCAAAGCACAGGTGTAACTAATAACATTAATGATGGCTTGGCTGCCAACAATACCAGAGGACAGTGTCATGCCTGAATTAAATGCAGCCGTTAGTTCCAGCTGTGTTTAACAAAACTATAAATCTTGATGTCATTGACACATTACAATATAACTCCAAGCCACACAAACTGTAAATTATGGCAATGTAAACCTGTGGAAGCCTTATTTAGGTAGCATTTTTAGGTAGGAACTTTTGAGTTGTGGCACTGTCTCAGTCAAATTTTAATCTTGAGGATTTTTGTTCTGGCACCCCTTTTGTGGCAGAAGTTCACAACACGTGTGTTTATGAAAATTACATTTTCCTGTTTTCCATTTAAATGTTTTTCACAACATATGTACATAACAGTCCTACTCCTTAGTTGTATTATAGCTACAGTTTAATAGTCTATAGGCATAAGTAAGATTTGATATGTATGTATACACAAGTTCCAGAAATGAATCCAGATAACGTATTTTTGAGGGAATATTGTAATTACATTTCTGACAATTTTAGAAATGCAAACCAGACGGACATTTTACAAAACAAATGGCAAGAGACGGATAACACAAATGCAAAACAGGAAACAAAGCAACAAGCCGAACATTTCACCAGCTGAAATCTCTCTCATTCTTAATTCTGAATGAATATGGGTGGTCGCGCTGTCTTCGCTTGCATTAGTGTGAATCCAACCGTCCTCCAGGGATTTACTTTAATGTGCCACTCTTTCACTGTTCTAGTTTGTCTGTGGTTTTTGTGACAGTGCCTGTAGCAGCTTGGGGAGATGTAAGGGACTAATGAATGGTATGTACTCATGTCTTTCTCCAAGCAGAAAAAACATGTGCATCCAACTTCAGTAGCTTACTGTAACTGTTGATGAACAAAAGAAGAAAACTGCAGCCAGAATGTTTGTTTAAATTTCTGTAATTTGTTTTGCTGTGCCTTTGGACTGTAGGCAAAATAATCAAAAATAGACAAATTAATTAAACAAATGTGTTGATTGGCTAAGACATTATTAATATTACTAATAATAATAATAATATTACTTTTTATTAACTTTAGACCCTCATCGCAGTTTCAGTAATTGAATCATTATAGCGACTTCTCAGAACCATAATCAGTTTCATTGATCAGATATGTGTACAAACAAGGCATTTGACTCTGGTTTTAAGTTGCACTCAATGTACCTATACACAGAACAATTTACAGGAAAATAGAAATAGACATACAACTAAAAAGAAGGACCAACAACATATAGGCTAATAAAAAACAAGAGTTTCTGTAAATTGTAAACAAATACAAATGGTGCAAAGGAATAAATATTGAATGGATAATAGATTACTTACTGGTTGTCATATTCACAGTACTAATCAGATATGTACAAAGAGATCATTTCACTTGACTTTATCCTGTCTTTGATGCTGCAGTCAGTCTAGACTTTTCTTCCTGTTTATATAATCCACTGCAGGTCTACAGCTGCATTTTGAAGTGGTGACACCCCCCCTACAATGTTTGAAGGCTTGAACAAATAAGAAATATATACACTTTAATCTGACAGCAGTCAATCAACACTAGTGAAGCTACTGAATATGCAAAGGACTGAACTAGACCACAAGTCCACTGACAGTCAGATAACAGATTATAAAGTTATTCACATTTCATCATTTTAGCAGCCAGTTTTTTTCAAAGTGACTTACATTCACAAACCAAAGGCGCAGCTTCAGGAGCATTTTGGGGTTCAGTATCTTGCTGAAGGATACTTCGACGCATGGCTGGGGGATCAAACTGCCGACCTTCCAATTGGCAGGCGACTGCTCTGCCACCAAGCCACAGCCGCCTATTGTAGTTATTCTCCTACGCAGGTGTTTTCACTTATGTTGTGTGATAAGACCTTTTCTCAGGACTCTGTGGGTGTGTACAGACTGATTGACATGTCCAACACTCTCCTGTTCCAGCTGTTAAGTCAGTCAAACTTTCCTCTTTATCATTCTCATTGCCTGGTTTGTTGTGTTTGATGACCTAGTGTAATGTGTGTCAATGAGGAACAGAGCCAG
Organism: Coreoperca whiteheadi; assembly: GCA_011952105.1. Taxonomy (NCBI): domain Eukaryota; kingdom Metazoa; phylum Chordata; class Actinopteri; order Centrarchiformes; family Sinipercidae; genus Coreoperca; species Coreoperca whiteheadi. The sequence continues at coordinate 15,788,153 of CM022471.1, forward strand.
ACACATTTTATTAATTCAGTTTTTTTTAATCAAAAAGCACAAGTGTAATCAATGAAAGTAATGGTGGCTGAATGCCATGTAGGTGCTTCAGTTTTAGGGTCTTGAGCAAAACAGAGCCATTGTTAATGCTATTAGTAACACTGTGCTTTTCCTGCTATGACAAGTCAAAATGTCTGCTGTGAAAAAGGCCCATGTGCTGCCAGTTTGAGAGAGGGGGTGGAATAAACCTCTCTTTATATCCTTATTAATACAACTGCATGGGAAAATAACACAAACTGCAGAGAAGGGGGAAGCTGCTTTGCTGCAGTGAGTGCAAGGGCAATGATAGCAGGCAATGACAATAATGTGCTTGTTAAGAAGCTACATAATTAAAATATTGTTTATAGCCTGCACGCCATGCTGATTCTACACTTTATACTTGTAATTCTGCTCCACAAATGTTCCATTCCATTCAGGTTCGAAAGGATCCTGTCTCACATAAGTATGACAAACGTGCATACTTTAAATTCTGCTGGTTTCACTTTATTTGTAAGATATGATGTTAGTGCTACAAAACTCTCAAACTGTTCATAATTCACCTTTATGGACTATAAAACACTGTACTATGACAGTCCCAGCATGTATTGCCACACCAACACATTATAATGTAATTGTCTGCATGTAAATTCTGATTATTTTGCCAACAGAAACAAAGATGTGAACAGGATTATAATAGATAGTTAATTCAAACACTATGCAAACTCTATTATACCCTGCACTAATGTGACAAATATTTGCTTTTATTGAGTTTTTGGGTGGATTGTGATTGTGCATCATTTTCAGTTTGTTTTGCAGTGTGGAAAAACCGTCACATGCGCACAGTGACCAACTATTTCATAGTGAATCTGTCCTTTGCTGATGTGTTGGTCACCATCATCTGCCTGCCTGCGAGTCTTGTGGTAGACATCACAGAGACATGGTTCTTTGGAAACACTCTTTGCAAAGTTGTGCCTTATTTGCAGGTAAGAGATTAACCTTGACATCTGCTTTTCGAACAGGATATTAAAAATCTTGACCTGAGCTGAGCCACTTCGCTTGTAAAAGGTTTATGAAGCCAAGATCTTTGCTATTTCGATTATTCTTACATTTTTCTTTGTCTGTATTCATGAGGGCAAAACATACTTTTTTCATATCCCTTGAGATGTGCACTGTTTGAGACCTTTGATGTTATCCCATGGTGATTTAATGCCTCAGGCAATACTTTTGCTATCTCCACTTCTTAAATTTTATTGAAGCATCGTCCCCACTATGCCAACACATCTGCCAAAAGAAAATCATCCATATTATAGCACACTGTAGGCCACACTGATGTGGTGAACCAAAATCCTACACTATCCTGCATAAATTCTGTATCCTATACACTAAAGAAATCCTACTATTCTATACACACATCTATATCAAATAGAATTTTAGCTCCACCATATCACAAAGTGTGGTCCTCAACAACTGTTCTGTATGGATGCAGCTGTAAACCAAAGGGATTATGTTGACTAAATGTATTCCAAACATGAACAAAACAATGTGTGAATTATTCTGTTGTGCTGCCTGCCAGTTTACCTCACACACATCGCACCTCATGGCACCGGATTAAGGATCTCTTTGAAGGCCTTCATGGTCACATTCATCCCGTTTGCTGTTGTGTGTTTTGTTGCTATACTGTAACCGCTGCTGCTGCTACAGTATTTGCAAAGGCCACCTGCTGCTTTCATGAACCCAGTAGGATAATTTTTGCCCAAATGAGTTCCCACTTGGGAATTACTTCAGTTCTCTCTGCATTTTATGGGACATTTTGGTAGGTTTTCCATTCTGCAGTGCTGTATTGCCTCAGGAGGGATAATGCTCAAGAGTAGAAAAAGGGAAGTGAAACCGTACTGCCACTACCATCTGCAATACAGTATGTCATAATGACATAACTGAAAACTATGTCATGAATGAATGTTGAATTATTGAAATTACAACAACACAGATTAAGTTGTCAGTTTGTAGTTGCAGTTAATTAATTACTGTAGTAAACAATATGGATCAGTTCATGGCAGCAAAAAAATAAACTGGAAGGGTTAAGGTTAACCTTTAATGAAAACTTAATACTGCTGGCTTAGCTTGTCTTGAACATCTGTAATACTTTAATGGGTTCACTCCAGTGTGCAACAAAATCCACAAAATTAATATTGTTTTGGCCCAAACATGACATCGTGTTTTTTTCTCTGGCAATTACATTTGACTAAATGACTAAACATTTAAATGTCATTAAATGTTCACATTAACAGATTAAATGCCAATTATCTTAAAAACAAGAATTCCCTCCCATACTTGTTTCAAGCCCACAGTCTACAATTACACATTTTCTGGTTAATATACTTTTGGAAATGCAAAATATATGACAGGATTAAATGGTATTAGAATGAACCTTAAGTAAAACAGCTGGGCACTGTAGTTTTTTTTGCAAACATTACTCAAACAGGAGGAAATTGCACATTTGCTGGGGACTATTTTCAGGGGCAGGTTAATACGCATTCGGTGCACTAGTGAGTATTCAATCACAGAATGACGTATGTGGGATTAACTCAAAATAAACTACAGCGCCCACGTAGTCAACCGTGTGACGTTTTTTGATGTCTTTTAGACAACAATGGCACAGAAGTTATATCAGGCTTTGGCTACACAGCCAATACAGTACTTGTTAGTGGGATCAATTAATTGTTGGTTTGGGGCTTTTAATGAAATGTTGACTATAAGAAAATAACATATTATCACCAGACTAATCCTTTAATTCTTCTCCAAAGAAGAGCATGACTCTAAAATTGCTGAACATTGCTGCTTTTCCCACCTGCTGGTCCACTCTGTATAGCGGTTTCCCTGTGGATTCTATATTTGCATCACATTCTGCATTCAAGCCTTTAACATCACCTTCCTCAGTCTGTTTGAAGGCTACCATAACAAGCTCAACATAGCTGTCAATCAACTGTTGATTTCTTGTCAGGCAGAGGACAGTAATGTGAGAATGTGTCCTTTCAGCTTACAGGGCAATGTTCTCTCCCTTGAACCCACCAGAAACCACAGGTTTATTTCCCACATGAAATTGGTGGCATTGCTGTGAACTGAATGGAAATTCCTGGAGACAACCATCTGCCAACCCATCTGAAATGGGATGAGAGCGTTTCCAACATAGAAAGTTTCTCATGCTTCAACATGTCACATCTAATGTTGGTCAAGTTTCACAGATGCTTAATTGAAATCTCACTTCATCTGGTACAGCTCGTCCTAGTCAGGTGGCAGGTAACTGAGATAGAGGTGAGAGTACATTGCCATCCATCGGGTAAACAAGGAAGAAGGCAATGAAGATAGTCTGTAACCCCCCTTTCCTGTCAGACTAACTGAACCCTGCTAATCTGCACTCAGACCCACTCTCATGTGTGACTTTACAGTGCTGGTGGAACGCGGTTTGATTATCATAAACAATCATTATTGCTATTCTGATTTGCCTTGGAAAAAAAATGGATAAAGTCAGTCATTGTGTTGCTACATTTCCCACCACAATGTCGACCCTAATGCCACCAGTCAAGGCCATATTCAACATACTGTTCAATGACGTTTTGCTATTCAGGCTTTTTAATGCTGAATATCTTTTGTCTGTTAGAACTTGTTCTTATTGAGGACAAAATGTAAGACAATTAATTCACCTTCACCATGGAAAGTAAATTGATTGTATCCTCTAAGAAACAATACACGTATTCAGTTATTTGAATCTCTCTGTTTATCTCTAAATACCTCAGGTCTAAAAAGCGAAAGGACTGTGCTCTGTGGCAACTGCCTTAGAAAAAGAGCTGACAGTTAAATAGGAAGGCTAGTGGCTAAATACTTGCTTTACAGCCATGTGTTTAAAACAAATCCCCAGCAACTACACAATTTGTTACTCCTCATTAATGTTTACTATTGCCCATAATCACTCTAAACTATGTCGCTATCAAATTCAGGTGAATGTGCGTGTCACAGTTGTAAACCATGAATATAATAAGAAGCTATGGGATCTACTTTCTGGTTTCTGACTTTAAAGTCATGAAGATACCATTCCCAGAATAATTTTTCTCGATCTAACTGGTGTTTCTTTTCTATTTCCCCCCAGACCATCTCTGTTTCTGTGTCAGTCCTCACACTAAGTTGCATTGCCCAAGACCGTTGGTATGCTATCTGCCACCCACTGATGTTCAAGAGCACAGCCAAGAGGGCTCGCAAGAGTATTGTTGTCATCTGGGTTGTGTCATGCATCATCATGATCCCTCAGGCTATTGTGATGGAGTGCAGCAGCCTGCTGCCTGAACTAACAAACAAGACCAGCCTGTTCACAGTGTGTGATGAACATTGGGGAGGTTAGTTTGCACAAATCCACCTCAAACATATGAAAACTTGTGCCAAGTCTCTCACTTGCTGACAAATGCACAGGTTAAACTGAGATCAAATGACTAACTAAAGATTGAAAGGACAACTTTCAGTTACATTTGCTGTTTCAAAGGGATACTACCCTCAATAGTGCATTAGTCATCCTGTGGACTAAAATCAGTGTGCGTGTCTGATGCCATTTAGCTGAAATGTATAAGGACTAATAAAGCAGGATTAAAGACTTTTGCTGGAGTTCAGGGTGCCTCTCAACCCCTCACATTCAGTAGCGTAATTGAGGCAGGCTATCAATTTGATACCTTTTAAACACAGATTGCTTACTTATTGACACATGAAGTCAAGTCAAGTCAAGTCAAGTCAAGTCTGCTTTATTGTCAATTCTTCCACAAATTGCGTTACTCTCAGACCCCCGGTGCATACAGATAACACTAACAGTAGAGCCTATAATCTAGATCAAATATAAAATATAAGATAAAACTATACAATAAGGGAATATAAAAAGAAAGACATAATAAAAAAATAAAATAAAATAAAATAAAAATGAGGTTAAATAAGAGCAGCGCAAGGCACATGGCAGATAAAGTGCAAACCAGTGAACAAACAGTGCAGATAAAAAGATTTTAAGTGCATAAAAAAAAAATAGCTTATTGAGTCTGATTAAAGTAACAAAGGGCTTATTTTAATTAAACTGAAATTAAAATGAAGGTGAAGGTCAATGAAAAAAATGCTTTAGAACTAAATACATTGGAACTGTACTATTTAAAAATATCTCCAAGCAAAAGCTTTTCTCATAACTAACTCGTTTCGTAACTAAGCGCAGCAGGCCTGTCAAGCTTTGGATTTCTCCACATGCTGAAATGGTGTCCATGGAGCTCTTTTAAAAGTGATACTCAACATCGAAAGAGTGTGAAGGGTGGCATTTTTATCACCTCTCCAAAACCAAAAACACAAGAACAAAAGAGTAACGAATGCGCTAAACAGTGTGTTGATCTGTTTTAATGTAAGCTGTAAACATAAACATGCCTGGCTAACTATAGCAGTGCAGCGTTGTTTCCAAAGACATGGGCCTGTTATTGTCTGTCTGCTAAGAGCTGCATGCCGCTCGCAGGAGCGCGTACAGCTAAAGCAAAAACACCAGACAGTGTAGTGATTTTTTTAAGGCAAATTTCTGTTTAAAAAAACTATATATTCTTTTTCGTTGGGTCCATCAGTGATGACAAATTAACTTAAGTCTAGAGTTCATGAACATTTTCAGTTATTAATGTTTTATTAGACTGAGTAGAAGTAGCATTTCCTTATGATTGGTCTTAAATTCGCAAGGTTTCCTTCATAAATCTCTCAATATTTCTTTGGTTTTCTTCATTGATGTGTTTTTAAACACAGTTATACTGAAGTGTTATTCTAAAATGAGTGTGCAGATGTCAAATTCATTCTGTCAAGTCAACGTCGATCAAATAAAGTATGTGCTGGTAACACCATTGGAATCCTATCACAGTTTGATTTGATGTGTCCTTACTGAGTGTTAAGGAATGGATGCATGATTTGACAGAAGTGATTATAGCTGCAGAGTAATGCATCTCCTATCTTTTCAGCTTAGGTTATTATTATATGCATGAAATTCATACGGCGAAGACAAAAATATTAAATGATAACCACATAGGATTCCTAAGTGTCACAAAACATAAGAGAAACATAAGAGGTGGATGGATTACTGGCAGAACTGATTTTAGAGCTACTGAGATTTGCATTCCCTGTTATTTCAGTCAAGAAGATCGTTACATATATTAAATTCTCACTGTCAAGCCAAAGCCATCCAAAATGTGTCCTGTTAAAATTTGACTGGAAGTGTTTGGTTGCAGTATTCCACAGAGGTGGTCTTGCCTTTCATGGTGCATCCTTCATCCTCTTCCACTCTTACGTTCACTGACCTGTCCACCAGTTGCCTCCAATGAGTCAACCTCCTCCTGACTCGGTCACCTGCCTTCCTAGCTACTTTTCAGTCCCAGTATTTATACAGGGTAGCTCACAGTTAGCCTTTGACAGATTGTCTACGTTTCCTTTGTGCCTCAGAGGTCCAGCCATTCCTTCTTTTACTTCTTTGTTTTTAAAATCCAGAATAGAATTTATAATCCTCCTCCTCACCCACAAAGCCCTTAATGGTTAGGCGCCATCGTATCTTAAAGAGCTCATAGTACCTTATTACCCCACTAGAACACTGCGCTCTCAGAATGCAGGTTATTTGTGGTTCCTAGAGTCTCCAAAATTAGAACAGGAGCCAGAGCGTTCAGCTATCAAGCTCCTCTCCTGTGGAATCAGATCCCAGTTTGGGTTCGGGAGGCAGACACCCTCTCCACATTTAAGAGTAGGCTTAAGACTTTCTTCTTTGATAAAGCTTATAGTTAGGGCTGGCTCGGGTGAGTCCTGAACCATCCCTTAGTTATGCTGCTACAGGCCTAGACGGGTCTAGGTCTCTCTCTCCATCTGATTGCATACTCATCCCATAAATGCATGTTACTAACTCGACATAATCTCTCTCCCGTAGTTTTTTAGTCTCTCTCTTATCTCTTACTGTCACTTTCAGCAGGTATGTCTGCCTCCGGAGATGAAGAGTCTGTGATTGCAACCACTTGCTGGATCAGTGCTGCTGTGTCTATGGTGGAGGGGATGTGGTGTGGCTCGGGTCCTGCTCGGGTGGGCATCACCTGGAGCTGCTCAGTTGTCCGTCTGGGTCCATCCTCTTCACTTATGTTTTACAATCTACGCTTTTCATCATAATTACTGTATATATACTACAATTTCATCATTTTCATCATAATTGTATGTACTATGATTTCCTCTACACTGATATTTTAGAACCTACATTTTTTCATTATAATTGTACAGTATATAATATGATCTTCTCTTGTGAATATATTCTGTACACACGACGACTATTGCATGTCTGTCCATCCTGGGAGAGGGATCCCTCCTCTGTTGCCCTTCCTGAGGTTTCTATCTTTTTTTTCCCTGTTAAAAGGGTTTTTTTGGTTAGTTTATCCTTATTGGAATCGAGGGTCTAAGGGCAGAGGGTGTCGTATGTTGTACAGATTGTAAAGCCCTTAGAGGCAAAATTGTGATTTGTGATATTGGGCTATATATAAATTTGAATTTGTTACCTGCTTGAAATCTGTTTTCCTTTATTGATTATGTGTATACCCTATGCCTGCAACATGCCAGACTACCTGTTGTTTTACTGTTTGTCTGATTAACATGCACTGTTGCAGGAAGGGCACTGATTTGACTGCCTATCTGTTGCCAAGTCAACTGTACTCCTCCTTATTGCATTTAACTCAACCAACCATGTCACAGTGTCTAAATCTGGGTAGTGCTGCCTGCTACCACACTTGTGACAACTGGAGAGAAATGTATTCCCTCTTATCTTTGGCCAGTGAAGTCTCGCATGCATCAAAGTCACACTGTCAAGATGTTAATTTTACGAGAAAGTTAAGTTGTGGATTCATGATTTAACAGAGCTGAATTTTTTAGCTCCTGAGAAATGCACCCCTTGTTTTGTTGCACACACAGGGCCAACTTATCAAAGTCATTTAAACACTTTTGAACTGAGGGAATCTGGGCCGCACTTCGTATTTGGTTAAGATGTGGAAGAGTCAGGTCAAAATCTGTCCAAGGATAACCCCCTTTTTTCAAGCTTGTTTTAGGCTTCACACTGCCATCTATCAATTTGATTGTAAAAGATGTGTACCTGTATGGTGATCACACCATTTCAACATGGCACAATAGCCCTTCATTTAATTACTTGTTTATGACAGCAGAAGCTATGTAAAGCATAAAAACTTTTTTGGGGAAACATTTTTGAAACCAAAAAAGTGAAAACCACAGTATTCAAACTTCAAACATAAACTCAAATGATTATGAGTTGATATTGTGTACGTCATGTAAAGTCAAAATAAAATCACTTGCTCGCTGAGTAGACGCGTGGAAACCCAGACATTAAGGTAGCCTACAAGCGGGCAGGCAGTTGAGTACTATAAAATATAATCCTGCCGGGGCCACTGACCTCCCTCAGCAGGCTGCCTATATTAGCCAGCTAGTTATCCATGTGATAGCATAATATAAGGCAATATTGCGCGACGTGATGCAAACATGCATTGTTCAGAAGCATATGTGGAGATTTTCATTCACAGGCCATCCCTTTGGTTATACCATTCATCATTAATCATTACCACAACTTCAAAAGACTCACCAGAGCCGCCGGAGCCCTCACACAATGGCAACAATACCTAGTTTGGATGCTACCGTGTCACATGACTGGGGGCATAGGGCTGCCCTATCTCTGTGCCATGCCTGTGGCATGCCTATCAAAAAGTAATAAACATGTGGATGACCTGGCGATTTAATTTAACACAGCAATATTTAACACGTCCTTGCACGTGAATGTGTCTATCCAACATCTGCAAGGATTCTGTGTAAACTGAAACCTGTTGACAACAAAATGAATTTAAGTTACTGCTCAGGGACACAATGGGACTACATAACAAATTACAATGGTTTTTATCAGCGCATATTTTGGGCCATTTTGGTTCAGTCAGTGTTAATTTTATACATTCAATAATGACCTAAGCGGAAATAAAAGGAGATGCATTACTCTGCAGCTAAATCAATTCTCTCAAATATAGAATCCACCCCTTAACACTCAGTAAGGAGACTTCAAATCAAACTGTCACAGGAATCAAATGGCATTATCAGCACATACTACATACTTCATTTGATCAACTTTGACTTGACAGACTGAATTTGACACTCAACATTAATTTTAAAAACCTAACTTTAAAATATCACTTTAGTATAACATTCTGAAATGCTTAAAAACACGTTGATAAAGAAAACCAAAGAGTTATTGAGAGATTAATGAATTTCAGACCAGTTGCATCATGGAAATACCACAACTACTGAGTCTAATAAAACATTTATGACTTTAAACGTTCATGAACTATAGACTTCAGATCATTTTCAATCAAATTATGATGATTTGTTTTATTCTTTCAACAGCTGAGATCTACCCAAAGGTGTATCACACCTGTTTCTTCATTGTTACATACTTTGCACCATTATGTCTCATGGTCCTGGCATATGTCCAGATATGTCACAAGCTGTGGTGTCAACAGGTGTGTATTCCAGCACTTCAAGTTTTTTAAAAGTGATACAACAGCTCGTACAAAGCCATGTTTAAACAGCGAACTGATCTTCTTTTTGGCAAGTTTACAGCGTCTGATGTATGCACATAATTTAATCAACAGATTCCTGGAAGCACATCAGTGTTGCAGAGGAAGTGGAGATCCATACAGTGCTCAGCTCCGACTCCAGGGCTGGGAGAGTCCGTGAGGGTCAGGGCCAGCACAGTTTGTGCTGAGATCAAACAGGTCCGAGCCCGGCGCAAGACAGCCCGCATGCTAATGGTCGTGCTCTTTGTTTTCGCCCTGTGCTACCTGCCAATCAGCGTGCTCAATGTTATGAAAAGGTAATCATCTTTTCAGCGCTGCGGCTTCAACAATCAAAAGCCATTCAAATGCAGAGTGAATAACTATGCACCCAGTGATAAACCAGGGCTGACATTTCGCATTTCTTTTTTCATTAACTCATCTATGTAGTTAACTTTTTTATGACAATACAGTACATTTAAAGTACTGAATTGTTGCTTGTTTTCTTTTAAATCCTTATTTAAAATATTCTGATTTATAGCATAGCATTAAAAGCATGCAAACATGAATCTTTACCTGATACCATGTCATACTTTACCTGCAGAGTCTTTGGAACGTTCAAGAGCACAAATGACAGAGAGACAGTGTATGCTTGGTTCACTTTCTCACATTGGCTCATATATGCCAACAGTGCAGCAAATCCTATCATCTACAATTTTCTCAGCGGTAAGTTTGTAACCTGCCTCTCCACCTAGACCAGTTGTGTGGGTTCGTTACTGGCCTCTAGTGGACAGTTTGGCAACAACACCACAACGCACTGCTTTAAAAGGGACAGTTCACCCCAAAATCAAGAATACATATTTTTCCTCTTACCTGTAGTGCTATTTATCCATCTTGTTTTTTTTGGTGTGAGTTGCCGAGTTTTGGAGTTATCGGCTGTAGACATGTCTGCTTTTTTTTTGTTTTACTATAATGGGACTATATGGCACTCAGCTTGTGGTGCTCAAAGCTCCAAAAAAATACATTTGAAAAACTCATCACCGATGTCTCTTTCCAGAAATTATGACCTGGTTACTCAAAGATAATCCACAGATTTGTTGTGAGCTGTTTCATGTGGGGACTATTTTCTTTCTACTTAAAGTTCTAAACATGAATTACTAATAAAAGTGTAGTTCATAATGCCTCTGGAACTGAAAATGCTGTTTTTGATCCAAACCGTATAAAATGGTTCAAACTGAATGGTTTCTGAGTGGATTTCATGTTTCTCTTTTTCCACAGGTAAGTTCCGCGGGGAGTTCAGAGCAGCCTTTTCTTGCCATTGTTATGGAGAAGGCCAAAATCAAACAAAGAGGACAAGGACCAGAACAAGCACAGACAGCCGAAAATCCCTGTCAACTCAAGTTAACAACATGGACAATGTGTCACACATATCAGATCAGATAGTGTAGCCTTAAAATCCAGGCGGGGAGTTCTTCTGATCAATTCAAGCTTTAAAGGACACACTCATCATTAAAGTAGACATTAAAATGTTTAAACCTGATCCTGAACATCCTAATTTTTGAATGGAAAAGAATGCTTCAAAATTATTATTTTTTTATTTGATTTGTTCAACAAGGACATGAAGAGCTTTAGAACTGTCACCACCGTTTTCCGACCTCACTTCTTTTACACAATCAGGAACACAGTAGGACATGGCAACCACTTGTAATTCACATAAACTGTCTATTCATTATCAAAGGACACCATTTAATATTTACTAACTCATACCATATGTATCTTATGATACATGGTTAAGTGACATGATTTTAATTGTACATATTGTAAATGTACTATTTTCACTGTATAACTTAATGTTTAATTCAGTAGCCAGAATCATTATTAGAGATTATGATTAATTTTATCGCTGTGGACAGGAAGTGTTAATAATATTTATTTATTTGTAGGATTTATGAGTTTTTCAAACAATACAGCAGGTGCTACAGAGTCTTATAACTAACATTTGTAGATGTCCATCTTAAGTCTTCAGAGTAAATTCCCAAGAATGTGTGATTACATGCATTAACAGTATATAACAGTGTGTACCAGGTCAAACATCATAAACATGCATCAAAATTGAGAACTTTTGTTCACATGAATTGCTGAATTTTTCAACTCTGGGTAGAAGTGACATACAGTCAGTAAGAGGCGGCAGTTTTTTAAAGGTCCATTTTGAAATGCCCTAAAGTTCTTCTGTCAGTCACCTTTACTGACACCTTCAGAGCACGGGTCACTGTCCTGTTGGGAAAAAAACAGTGGATATCATGAAAACTAAGTATTTATTTTATTCAATGAAATATTGGACAAATTATCTAAATAAATCCATTTCAGGTCAGAAAAAATTTGCTAAATGTGGCATCCTATGAATTTGTTTGTAAGCATTAATGATGAAATAATGCTTATTGAACTACCACTAGAATTACATCCAATGTGTTAAAATGTCTCATGTTGTCATTTGTTTTTTATAATACATAATATTTTGGTTTAAATAAATATTTATCATGACTGCCTCAAGTAATGGTGAATAACAAAGCATGTCAATCATTATTAAAATCCACTATTCAAAAGAATCCCAAACTAGTCTGTTAGAAATCTTCTCAGCAAGTTTCACACTTTTATAACAGTATCTCGCTGTTTATAATGACCCTTTGTGTGACCCTCACTTTTTTATCACATTTATACACGGTTTATTTACCAAAATTGATTATCACAGTTTCATAACACCAAAATACTTAACTATCAGGCCTCTTGTTCTCCAGACCCAACCTTTCAAACAACCTTAATGAACACAACGTTACTGAGGCCTGTAAACAAATTACTTGTATCATATTTTGACGGTAAACCAGTTGTTGTCTCAGCATGTGGTGTTGCTAAAACATTGTTTTGCTTGGCTAAATGATTTTCTATCATAGAAAAACAAGTGAATTACTCCTCACAGCATCATTTATTTTGAAAGGCTAATAAACCTGTAAACATGCTGTGACAAACACACACACACACGCGTCTGGCACTCGTCCTTTTGCCTGAGAGTAAAGGTTTGAGTGTGAGCAGCAATATTTTTAGTTTTACTGCACTCTAACTTTGATTTGGCATCCAGTGATCCCAGTAAGGAAATGACTCTTCTGACATGTATAATATGTAGTGTTAAAGCAAATTTGAGACAATTCTATCTCTTCCAGGAACGCCCTGATCACACTCACAGTCACACACATCCACACCTGGACGCTGCCCAGTAAAACCACAGTCTGATCTGCCACTGAGCTGCTCCCCCAACTATAAAGGGCCTTGCTCAAGGGCTTCTGACAGCTGGAAAGGAGGCAGACACAATTTATTTTGTTTGTATCCTCAAGCACTAAACCTCAGATGCTGATTCATTAGTACTTTTGACTGTGGGCAGCGCATGGCGTTTGTGATGGCAGACAAACTTCTCTCCTGTCAACATTTATCAAACCCATATTTTTCTCTAGCATCTAATTCTACATGAAGATATTGTATTAAGATTTTTGCATATGTTTTGTAATGTATCATGTATATATTAACTAAATTTAATCAAAATTTATGGCAAACTTGGAACAGGGAAAGGATCCAAACGCAGACAGCTATAGGAGGATGATGATTACAGTGTTTAATTCCTGATTTACTGGTGATTTATTGTGTTGTATAATGATAAATAAATGACCTCGTACCTTGTAAATATGAGTCCAAACTGATACATCAGTGATGATGGCCATGATAACATGACTACTTCATGTGACGCATTTGTTTAATAAATTCTGTGCTGATGTGGTTGGTTTACAATGGAAACACACATGTAGTGCAGCTACAACAATGCTGCAGTATTTGATTTTGTATTTTATGAGGATTCCAGTATAATTTCAACCTTTGTCAAGGCTATTTGATGATTTTGTATTTCTGTGATTAGAATGTCAGTGTGCAAGTTCTGTCTTTCTTTGTTTCTGAAAGTTAGTATCCATTCTTATTTTTAATTAGTATCTCTAGAAATAATTAGAATTGAATTCAGTGTACTCATGGCTGCTAATGACACTATGATATGTCATGGCTTGTGGTTTTACAGGCTTTTGACAGACAAAAGCAGGTAAATAAGTGACTAATTACACATCCCTAACAGAAACAGCAATTGATTTGTAAGTTTCTTTTTTCAAAATGGTAATGGTCCTTGTCTACTTAATGAAGTAACAGGGAATGTGTTTCACTGATATTGCTGTATTAATTTTGCATCACCAGCTCTACAGAGAAAAGACACATTTTCAGATTGACCAGCATGCATTTTTTGTAAAAAAAACTCTTTTATTTTTGGAGTTTTATACAATTAATGGATGCAGAACTTGTGTATCAGCCAATGAAGCAGGATGTAAACCTCTAACTGAAATTAAGACAGAGTCAGGATGTTGACGACCCCCTTTTTGTGATGTTCATGTAGTAATTTATTTATTTGAAATCTAATGTCACCCAACACAGCTCCACCCAGTCACATCATCATGTGTCCTCAGCTTTCATTTCTACACTTTAGTTCGTTGGCTTTATAGTTCTGTTCTAGTGTATTTTCAAATTATTAATTAGTTGTCAGTTTATTCCAGTGTATGTATTGCTGCACATATTTTATCAATGAATAAAAGTATGTGCTTATATTGTTTATCTTCTGCTGTCTCTTTGGGTCTAGTCTCTCGCAAAAACACATAACAGCAAACTTTTGGCAGAAATACACCACCATAAAACAACATGGGCTTAGACAGGTAAGATAAATAGTCAGCAGCGTTAAAGTTCATGGCAGGACTGGAACAGAGGTTAGATTAGATGTCTTATTGTCTCTCCCTACCTGAGAAAATGTTACTCAGGAAAATTAAACGAGAATGAAGACTTATTGTGAATCAAAGTGGTGCACTCCAATTGCTCAGTTGCCAAGAGAAGCATTCGGTGTTGCCATGTCAAGCAGGGAACATAGGAAGTACTATAAATACTGACAACAAAAACTACTGACCAAATTTTATTTTGGGATTTTAAAACAGCATTTTAGAGGTCATAAACTGGCTTCCAAGCACAATCACACCTTAATTATGTATAAATACCATATAATATTTATATATAATATTTCCCATATTTGTTGTAGCTGCAAAAAACATGTTGATCCCAAATTCTTAAGTCATCAACAACCAATGCTTCCTGTAAAGAAATATTTTGTTGCTCTTTTAGGTCTGTTTTGTTTGGGAATGGCGAGTCATTTCATTACACCGTGCTCGGTACAGCCTCCACTAAGTGTGTTGCATCCTGTTGACTGTTGGTGGTGTATCCCAGCTTAAGCTTAAGGGACAGATCAGCTGCAGGAGAGCTTCAGTTGTCCACTAACAGCTATCATGCAACTGATACGTCTGGAAGCTGCAGTCATACTTGGTGAGTCTAAGGCAATTGTCACTGTAGAGTAACTGATTTTTGACAGTAAAAACTTGAATGAATTTAATTCATCTTAACATTGCTGTGTGTTGTCAGGGCATGTAACTAAAACTAAGGCTTGCATGTCTTGTAGTCTGTAATGCATGTACAGTCAACCAAAGTGTGTCGGCAAGCAGTGATGTTAAACTTGCATCAGTAGCTGTATTGAACCTACAGCTATATACAGTTTTTTTTCTATATACAGTAAGATTAAGACAAATACTAACAATATCTAAAAGATACATATATGAATATAATGCAATAAATTCTAATAAATAAATAAATTTTTGGAATGTACTTGTATTTCAGGGATTGTTATTCCTCAGATATTCAGCATCAGCATGTCAACTCCTTCTGACTGTTTGGCGTCTGTGGATACCTGCATGTCAAATTTATGCAAGAGTGAACAGGCATTTTACAGCGACATCTGTGAGGGTAAAAACGACACCAATTTGCCATTTATGCTGCAGGGGTTTGGAACGTGGTGTTTTCCTTATGTCATCTAGCGGCATTAAAAAAGTAATGATTAAATTTCCTCAGGAGGCTCAGGACATGAGGTTATGTAATTGGATTCCACTTCTTGCAGTGTGGCTTAAATGTAATAACTGAGGCAATAGCCTGGAGCAAAGTTTCTATAATAGAATAAAAAGATACTAATAAATAGGCCTTTAAAATAAATGTATTATGTATTATGATAGTGAATTTTATGTTGTCTCCAAATATCAGTATATAAACAGTCTTCACAAGAGAAACAATCAGAGCAGCAGGCACATGCTGTAGGAAGCACCTGTTGCACAAACAAGACCTCGCTCGCTTATGGAAAATCTTGTTTTCCCCCTCCCTCTTGTGCCTGTGTTATTCAAGATGAAGGGTGCCAAATGAAAGGCTCAGAGGTCTGTAACATGACCATCCAGACCATATTGGATGAATTTCCTTCACTGCAATGGTGTTTGTGTGCCTGGGAGGAGGAGCTATGTGACTCTATACAAGCGCTGGCCACACAATGCCACCGAACGCCAGGTGCAGTATTCTCAGTAGTCTCTGAGATAAGCATTTATAGGTGAAATTGTATTTTTGTTTACCAAAGGAGATCTGATGTACTGTATGAACGAGCACTATTGTGCTACAGAATGAGAGTCATGAACAACAGACTGGTTTTAATGAGCATTTGTTGGAGAATCATGTTTCCATTTATTTTTACAGAAGCTCAGCAGAAGAGGAGCACAGTGATGGACTGGCAGTCAACCAGTTTAATAGGCTATGGTAGTTATTTTATTATGGTTAAACCTCAACTAAAAGACAAGATACAATTCATCAGAAGATACAATGGTGTATTGAATTCAATCAATATCAAAGTGATGTTTCTGCAGTCTCAAAACTCAATCCTTTCTTTTTTGCAGGATATGACGGTGCCAGATCCTGTTTGGACCAAATGAGAGTTTGTCTCAGTGACGCAGTTTGCAACAGGAACCTAGTACCTGTTCTTCAGGAATGTAAGGCAGAGCAGTGCGATCATGACCGCTGTCAGCAAGTAACTCAGCAGTTCTATGGCAACATGCCACACAATGTTGCAGAGATGCTGCTCATGTGTGAGTGTCAGGCTTCAGATGAGGACTGTCTGCATGTGAAAACTGCTCTGCACAGTGGCACATGTGGAGAGGAGCCCTGGATCTGCCAGGATACAGTTGGCCAGTGTGTTGAGGACAGTAACTGCAGGTAACTTTTCTGTCTCTCTCTACAGTAATTTTAAACACCAAACGTTTATAGCCATGCTCGATGCTCTGTGAGGCTGTACTGGTTGTTGAGATAATAAAGTCTGCAGGTGATGGACTGACAGCTAGTGTGGCTAGTAAAAGTTACTGGAGAAATACAAAGCCAGTTATTGTGAAGAGCTGGGGGTAAGGGAGCCTGGTATATGTCTACATTTATATAGTACTTTTATCCAAAGTCCTTTACAATTTGCCTCTCATTCACCCATTCACTTGCCATGATGGCGGCAAGCTACCAAGCAAAGACACTTTGTCAGGGGGAGCTGGAATAGATCTGCAAACCCTTTGAAAAGGATTGAAAAATTAAACAATGTTTGTTTGTACAAAATAATAATCTAGACTTGCAAGATGAATTAGTGTCTCAGAGAGAATTACCACATACTTTAACAATGGCTTTTCACAGTGGACATGTTCTTAGGGCACGTCTCCTATTTGCATCTAATAAAGTTGAAATGTCCCCAGGCAGTTATTTAAAAAAAATGTCATGTTGTAATACATTTTACACTCTTTTAGTCACTTGTGCAGTTGGAGGCTCCTATTTATCCAGAGTCAGTTTTCCCACAATTGAAATTTAGTGACAAAATTAAATTGGAATTTTCATTAAAACAATGGTCTATCTAAGATGAATGTGCTGTGTGTATTTATTCTAAATACCCATAAAGCAAAACACCGACTAACATGTTTTGTCTTATTTGCCAGAGAACTGTTAAAAACTTTCCGAACCAAATGTTGGAGCCCTGAAGAAGCACAATGCAGCGACAGTAACCTCCATAATGACAATTGTTTCACCAAGATGGATCCGGCCCACATCCTTGGTGCAGATTCTGAATGTAAAATGGCCTTCTTGGCTACGTTGGGCACCGCACTTCACTTTCCTTGTACATGCAATGGAATGTACAATGATGATCTACTGACGTGCAAGATGATTCAAGATGTACTTCATAATAGATCACACTTCAGTGAGTAGGATTTTGATTTACAAGACATAAATTTGTTTATTGGAAACATTTGAAAGCATTTGTACGTGTATTTCAGTGACGTCTTGGAAAAGAAGCAGCGATCCTTCTAAATCTTCTGAAATTAATGAATATGAGCAACGTCACACATGGTCACACAGTAAGTTTCACTTTGAAATTCAGCACTTTATACTGATTGTGGTATGAATGAATGAATGAATGAATATCTGTTGGGATAGGCTCCCCATATCCATATGACCCTCACGGATAAGAAGCTATAGCTGATGGATGGATATCAATACAGTTTGAAATATATTCAGTGTTGAATATTGTGTCTTTTCAGATTATTCACTGTATGCTTTTGCAACTGTGCTACTTGTTGGAGTTGTTACGTTAATGCCTCTGGCTGTTGTCAGTACAATATGGTAAGTACATCAACATTAATTCGATGTGAAATATGTGAATTCTCTCTGAGATTAATTCTTTTATTTCTTGTGTCTTTCAGGGTGTTGAGAAGAAGAGATAAACCAGAATGTCAGCATCAGCAGAAAAGAAATTGTGTTGTTATTCTCTGATGTTTATTAATCTAAATGAACGTCATCAAAATTGATTAATCGACATTTTGTTCCTTTTTAACTCAAAATATTTTAGATGATCAGTTTTTTCAGTGTTGATAAGAATATACATCAAAACTTCTCCACAGATACGTTGTGGCAGCATTGTGAGATACAACATGATATATTTCAAATATTTTTTGTAGTGTAGCCTGGTCTTGGTAACAGATGACAACGTTGCAGTCAGAATGATCAGTCTGAATGGGGCTGCTTTATTAATGAAAATCGATTTGAAATAAGGGTTGATAAAACCAATATTTTTACAGTTATAAATGCCACACATGTAAATACTGTTGTGACAAGATCTAATGTATATGAAATTTTTGAGAAAGATGATTATATGTTAACTCGGGATTTTCTCTGGAATAACAACAGAAACCTTTTTCTCTGCAGTCATCTTTAGACTCGATCAAAGGTCTTCAGTTATTCATCTTTTCATGTATCACACTGACTTGAGCTGTCAATCATTATAAGAAAAAACAACACACCCGACACTTTTAAAATTGCTTTATGTCATCAGTTGTCTTTTTGTGATGATTTATTGGAGGCTTCCACTGTATTTGATAATAAACTGCACTCTCAACACCTTGAAGGCTCAGTTTGTTCAAAATGCCGTATAATTATGTAGTGAGAACAGCAGGGGGGGTGAATGTCCCTCTGGATTAGAAAGGAGGAGAGACTAAAGACATCATCTCCTCCCTTATCTGTCTCACACATACACCTCACACACACATGCGAACAAACAAACAAACACACTCTTTCTTCTCTCACCCCCTGATGTGATCTGAGATAAGGGTTGCCAGACACCGATGATAAAGGAAAGTAGATCCCTAAGTGACAGCAACTGTGATATCCTTGCTTTTTCACCAATTCTGAATGGACGTGAATTAGGTATTTGACCAATCATTAATCCAGATAACATCAATCAGCACATGTTTTCTTGATATGTCACCCAACTTTCATTTTTTCACGACATGAAATGAGCAAGTTATGAATTCAGGGAATTAACCTCTTTCTTACCAGGTGACTAACAGACAGAAGTCTCTGCAACCATTGCCATTACGGATCAGTTTAATATTGTAGCTATCATACTGTATTAAGCAAACTGTGTTGTTTAACCATATGCCACTTATAAATAGGGTTAAAAATGTGTGTTAAAGTTCATAAAAAGTCTCAGATAACTGGTTGAATGATGTGCTGAAATAGTTGTTGAATAATAGTTGAATAATCTTTCCTCTGAATGTTTTATGACCACTAGGCCTATGCCATTTTTATATCTCAAATCATGATTGTATGGCCATAGAGATGTTTGTGTATGTGATATTCTGCTCGTAAACCTTAAATTAAATTCACTAGTGAGAACAACATGAGCTGTGGTAAAAGTATTCCAATTTTTGCAACGTGGCCAGAGATATTTGTGACCCCGACATCACAGACTCAACAGAAGATGCTGGAAACCAGCTAACTAGATTTGTTTGAATGTGACTTGACAAAACCAGACAACATACCAAGATTACGAGTAAGCTGGGAGGTTTAATGCTGTGGTCTGAATAATATAACTTTGGGTTTATTCTCTTTCTGCAAGAGAACTTTTTTATTCCCACAACATTTTTATTTTATTTTCACATTTGAACACATTTACTCTGAAAACAAATAATAAAGCAAAGTAAAAAAACCCACAAAAAACAAAACAAATGAAGAACAACACCCAGAACAAGAAAGCTCTTCCTGTTCCAGCAAATGCCAGTCCATTCCAAATTGACTAAAACAGTCATAATATATGCAAAATAAAACAAATATATGGTGAAGAATAACATAAATTCTATAAGATCATAAAGTGCATTGTCCACATAGATTAGTCATCCAATTCTTAATGTAATTAATTTAAGGACGCCATATGTTTTCAAACATATGCTGTTTAGCCTTTAATATGTAAGTTATACTTTCTAATGGAAGGCTTGACAACATCTGCCTTATCCACTGATCAGTACTTGGTATGCGAATCTTTGTCCACAACAGAGAGACACATTTTTTTGGCATAAAGCAAGCTGAGGTCTCTAGATGCTCGCTCATTACTACTACAATTTAGTTTCATGGGTATAAGCCCAACAGAAAAAGCTTAGTGTCCAGTCAAATGTGCTGTGAAACAATCTTCTCAATTAAAACTTTTACCTCTTCCTAGAAGGATCTTTCTGCATTGCCAAATACAGTGAAACAAAGTTCCTCTAGCTTCCACACATTTTATATCTGGTATGTGTTTATTATATTTATTTAATGCCACCGGTGCTACATATGTCAGCATTCACCATTCATACTGTATAAGTTTAAGGTGTGTATTTTTAGTGTGAACATTAGTTTTCCTTCCAGTCAACTTATATTGTAAATTTCTCTTGTATTCTCTTATTTCTTTGTCATCTTTTCCACTATCGATCTGTCCAAGAAGGTGAACCTGTTCTCCTCCCAGGATGTCTTGTCTCTCTCAAGTCACTCAGGGCTTTGGGCTTCCTCTCACACAAGGGTTTTCCTCTCAGAGGTGCTGAGATCTTTGCCTCGCAATCTCCTTACACAGGATGATGTTCTGAGAGGTTAGGTTCACCCTCATAGCGTCACTTTTTTTTAATGATGCCTGCTGCTGGCAGCACTATGGCAACTTGTGTGTCCACTTTTATCTCTTGGCCTTTTGGCTGAAGGTCGGAAAGTTTTTTTCAGTCCTGGTTTGCACCCTGCGTCCTGACCGGCTTTCCCTCTGGCATTCTAATCAGACTGATTTAATTTGGGATATAAGATGATTGCAATTATCTATCGTAATAGCTGAATAGAAAACCAGGGGTACCCAGAGTCCTGAGGACCTGGATAGAGACATCCACAATAGATTTGCTTTTCGATCTTTCGTTTTCTTGATTTGGATCATCTTAATTTTCCACCTGATAACTGATATTACGCACAATATCTACGGTGTCTTGCTTTCCATGAAATCTCATAAAATTCGGTGTCACATTCCATTTTTAACGTTGCAGTTTTATTAGGTTTTACAGATTGCACTGTGGGTTGTAAGCAGACACGAGAGACATGAGAAAATACATCCACATTTGACTTTACACTCACATTGACGATCCTTACAGACAGTAGCTGATGTCATGGTAAAACATTTTTAATGGAATAAAGCGATTAAGGGGCACTTCTTGAATGATCTTTGGCAAACCCGAGGGCAGAAACTCTCCAGAGACTGCTTTTAAATGGTTATTTTTGTCGTAGTTTGAGTAGTTGTTCAATTGCTATTCACACAGGATCTGACCGGGTAGGAAAAGCTGAAAAGGTCTTTGGAGAAGTAAAGTGCATAAAGAGATATTCATATTTAAAAAGCAGCAAGGAGCTTTTTCTTTTTGCAGTTTGTCTTCTCTATTTATTCAAATCATTATCACCACAGGTGTTTCTGTGATAAAAATTCAGCAGTTCAGCAGGTAGTCAAAGCAAACTAAATTCCTTTATTGTATAAGGCCACTGAGCTATGTTTAGTAATAAAAGTGGCTGACCTTTACTGGGCTTATTTGTTAGAGCCAAATGTCTATGAAGTTTTAAAATCGCAGTGGATAATTCAGCCTTTAAAAATGCCAAAAAATATTCACCACTCCAGCCAATATGACCTGTCCTTGCTCTTTTGTAATGTGCAACCATACAGAGCAAAAAATAAACCATTTTAGATGATTCAGTCTTTTTATAAATATCCTTCCAGGCCTAACAGACTCCAAAATGTGGAAATGAATTGAAAGGTAAGGAACTAAACTTAAAATGGCTGATTTTGGACTACAAACCACAAAGCTGAAGTCTTCTGATGATTCTTTAGATTATTTGGATGAGATATCTCCGACAGTTTAGAATAAGGAACAATGTAATTCAAATACAGAAGCATAGGCAACACAACTGAAGGCAGCAACAGCAGGGGAAGCATAGTCAAATAAATACTTAAATATATTCCTTTACAGAAACACATCACAGTGCCCTGCCTCTTGCCTGGGAAACCTTGGAGTTTGTCTGGCGACATAAAGCATTGCATATGAAGTCACCAGCCTCTATAACTTTGGCAAGGTTCACCCCCTGCAAAAAAAAATCATTGTAGTATCAATTAAAATGAATGTCTCCAACATGAACAAAAAGTGTCTACTTAAAGGCAAGCTGCTCATGCTTTTAAATGGATTTGTGCACCAGGTGATAGAAAGCTAAACTGTAGTGACAACATTCCACCAGCAGGGGTAGGACTTGCTAAATAAATTGTTCCTGAGAGGAGGCATGCAACACTGTGGGCTTGTGCAAGTTGTGTAAAACCACTGATATTATAAAATAAACATGAACAGAGCCGTATGTTTGCAGAGTGATCTGTTTATGTAAATGAGCTCTCAAAGAAGTTGGTTCTTTGAATTTGTTGGGATTATAGAGACATAAAATACAGCAGGTCTGTCAAAGCTCACTGTGAAGACATACTTACAGTTTCAATGCCCATGCCATGGAGCATGTAGAGAACATCCTCTGTTGAAACATTGCCAGATGAACCTTGAGCGTACGGGCAACCTCCCAGGCCAGCTACTGCAGAATCCACCACACAGACCCCCATCTGCAAGGACACACAACAGAGACATTCAGCACCTCCACCACGCAGGCTTCACCTCAGGTAAAATCCAGGAACAAAGATCCTTCTTCTGTTGGATTGTTCTGCCCCGTGCAGTGTGCCTTGCCAAGGCTGCGGTCGTGTTTTACAACTGTTTAGGAGAACTGTGGGCTTATGTCTTGAAGATGAGTGCACAGAATGTCCCACAGTATGGCTTAGTCATCCTCTTTGTCAGCTTAAACCACTAGCTCCACAAAATTACAACCTTGTTCATAAGAGAGGAACATTATAAATGCTGAACAGAACATTTCATATGTTTCTGATTCTCCTGGTTACTCTTGTTTGTACAGCACCACTCTGCCCTTAAACCATGGGGATTCACTTTCTTGCCACATTGAGAAGACATTTTTTCCACGGCTGGATGGTGTCCTCTTACACCAGGCCAACAATACAGGAATTGTAACATTACTACACAAATGTGCAGTTGCTACAAATAATCATTAATGTCATAAATTATTTCTCTGATGACACTGGTTAAAAATATGCCTGTCCTCTGGTGGCCTTTGCACACAAAGATGTAAGCATATTTACACCTGCAAGAGATAAAGAAAATTTTGTTTGTTAGCTGCGTTGGCTGCTTACAATCAATATAATTTTTTTTATTTTGTGGGAAAAGTTTCTTTCAAGACTCTGGCCTCCATATGAAACTGGAGGTTTCAGTTGTTTTATTGAAGTTCAATGCTTTCAAACCAAACATTTTAAAATGTTGCTTAGGAACTATTAGTTTATATTAATGCGGCAAGCAGAGTTAATTTATACAGATATATTTTACAATTTCTCTAAATGTACATATTACATAGACAAAACTGCAGTTCTTGCCGTGGAAGTGTATAACCTAACCACGAGTATAAACTTTGTTTTCACACCAAAAACGATGAAGCCAGACCTTCAGTTTTTCATAGTCATTACGGACTAAGGTCTCGGGATGTTTTCCACATGTCCTTGGGATTGTCATGAGAATATTAAAGATGTTTTCCAGCTTCCGTGGCAGAGCCAGATGTCAGAGGATCCCACAGTGAGACAAAATTAACACGCTGATCCTCTCAGTGGCATCGGGTCATGAAGGACTTTCATCCCGTAGAGCAGAATCAAGAAAGCTAAATTAAAGAATCTCTATTACCTTTTTCTTTTTGAACAATGCCTCTAATTGGTTGCTTTTCCCCCAGACAAGAACCTACTTCTTTCAGTCGCTGTCTGAGCCAGCCATAATTGCTGTTTGTGTTGGCAAGGGGAGAGGAGGAGGTGGGGTAGAAGGAGGAGGAGATCTACTCCGATGTGTGCAGTGCACGAGATTTCCAGACCTTGGTTAAAGCCAGAGCAGGATATTGTACTAGGCAGAATTTTTTGTAGTATAAACACAGAGTTGTAATCTACCATGCCAATCCTCTCGCTTTCAGCTTCTAACCGTGTAAGGCCAGGGGTCTTCAGCATAATGTTTCTGAGAGGAACAAAACGGACCCTTCAACGGCGTGCCCTGTTCCTCTGGACACTAATCGCGCAGGAATTGGTGGTCAGCAGCTCAAGCTTGCCAACGCTCAGTTAGCTTCACACTGCCCAGAAACCAGATGTTCACTCAGTGTTAAAAAGCCATATTCAGGGAGCGGTGGCCATATAAAAACAATACATTCTTGGGTAAAGACACAGTGCATTTTCAAACTTGCATGATTTGGGAGAAGCTTGTTGACATTCTACACTCTGAGTGGACGAGGCTGAAGATGGACATGCTCCCATTTTGGTTTTATAACTGCGTCAGAGAAAGAAAAGAAAGAGCGTGTATTCACTGAAGGATGTGAAGCAGGGAGGCTTTACCCACTACTACATAAACTGGGAAGCTGAAAGAAACTGTCAAAGATTCACTGCTGACACATATATCACCTTCCAGGAATGCATAAATAAGCTCCCCATTGGAAAGCAAAGCCACAGATATTGGAGGGCACCTAAGAAATAGACAAAACAAACATAAAGAATAAATACATTTTTACTTCATGATTTATTTGAGCATAAAAATTCTGAACTATATATTAAAGTCATTCACAGTTTATATCAAGGTCTTCATCGATTACTGAGTTCCGTGAATGCAGAACAACCGATAACCACGACAGTCAGTCAGATAGTTTATGAATACTATCAAATCAAACCATATTCAAAAAAGGAAATTAATTTGGTCAAAGCTGTCAAAAATACAGAAAAAATGTACAGAGACAAAAGTACAAAACTCCAAATGGCATAAACACTGACCATGCCAAATGCATCTGTTCATATGCTTACTAAGTCTTAATCGTAGTTAAAATGTCTATCCAAAAAAAACAAAAAGACAAAAAAAACCAAAAAAACATGGTCTAGTCTGTTATTACTGCATGTGCTTCTGTTCTGTACATATTGTACATGTATGCTTTTAATGTTTGATTTATGTCCTTTACTCTAATACTAAAATATTCTGTGCTTGTATTGTGTTGTCTAGGTTTTTTTAACTTACTGAGTTTGCCTTGTAAAACATCTGTAAGTATATAAAAAGGGGCTTTATGAATTAAATGTATTAACTGTTATCAATATTATTTTTTAATATATAATATAATTTGATTCAATCATACCTACAGAGTGTAAAATTGTTCATTATTGGATTTCACTGTGTGGGTTTTTCTCTAACAAACGGCACAACAATGGTGATGATCATTAGATCATGATGTTATGTTATAATGTAAAGAAAAATGTCATATTAACATATGCCAATGATAAATCAAAGAAATACATAAAATCAGGCCAACATAAAGTTTAATGACGTTATCAACATAGTCAACACACTAGTAAAACTAAGTTATTAACACTGCACAGCCCGTTATGGTTGAACATTTCCTCACGGAAAGAAAATACTGAAGATGAATGTTATTGTTAGCAGAGAGCTCAAGTGTGAGCACAAACAGGTTATACTGTATTCCCCAGCTGCAGCAGTACACAATACACCAAAATTGCGGTTAAGAATAAATAATTTCCCTTGCCAAGCCTGTGAAATCTAAGTACATACGTTGTCATTGTGTGACCTGCCAGGAGTAGGGTTGTAACAAAGCCCCCCCAGACTTCCTGAAAAAAAAAAAAAGAAAAGGTACAAAGACTGAGGAATGTCTTTATCAGGAACAAAAGAAGTGACTCAGGGCTGACAGCGCTAGGGGAATTCATTTCTCTCTCAGTTGGTGGTGTGGACTTCTGGCACACAGTAATAAAAACCAATGATAAAATCTTTCATTTCCATCTTGTTTATGGGTGAGCAACTGGTAGGCTAAATATTCCCGGCTGCTATTATTTTCTGTGGCCACGGGGCAGCTGTGATGAATCATTCTAAATATGATCCGCAGATGAAGTTTACCGTCCCTCTGCGGCTTTTCACACTGCTGTCCAAAATCAAAGCTAACTTTAAAAATATTTTCTACTTTACACATGGACATTGTTGAGCTTTTCTTAATGTTGCCGTGTTACAGATGAATAGCACCAAAGATAATCAAGAGAAAAGCATCGCTATTAGGGTAAATCAAACCATGATTTGCTCCAAATAAATTCTTCACTGTGTTTTGTGTCCTGACAGAGTTGACTATGACAAATGTGCAAATGTACACTTCTAAAATAATGTTCATTATTCCCATCAATAATGTGAATGTAACTCACAAATGAATATTAATTTATAAATGCTCATGAAGGACTTTCACCTCATGGAGCAGGACCAAGCATGCTAAATTAAAAGAATCCCTGTTGCCTTTTTTTGAACGATGCGGCTAATTGGTTGCTTTTCTTCAGTACAATGTTGCATACATAAGCATGCAATCAAATTTTATACTATAGAGGATAGTATGTAGTAGACAGAAATGCAGCAAGCAGTGATAACTGGCCTACTTTTGTCAATTTCAAAAATCAAATATACAGAAATTAATGTGTTTGAAATGTGACCAATGTGCTTGAAATCTACCAGCTACATATTTGGTAACTAGTTATTGGTATTAACATTAAGGTGCTTAGTCTTTGGTGCGTGTGTAACTCTTGTTAATTACATGTTTCCAGGTCTTGATACTGTGCAAGAGCACAGAAAATTAGTGACATTACCAAAGTAATTATGCAATAATTTACGCAAACTTAAAGACAGAAAGCATAATCATCGTCTGCCCACCAGATAAGTGCTACCGGAGTTTCTAGAGTTGTGTCTGCAACGCCATTCATCATGTGCACAGCAGCGAGTGAATGAAAGGATCATTTTCCACTGGCCTTTAAGCACAGCATTGTCAGAGAGTTCAACAGCCAAGCGACAGATGAGTTAGGAGCCCCCCAGGGCCCTTCTATCCACCTAGCTCTCAGTTTGCTTTGTCCAACAGACACTGAATAGGTGAGCCTTTGTGCTGACCCCCTCACATCTGTTGACCCACCCAGCCCCCAATGAGCTTCCTCCTCTGCAATGACAATGTACTCCAGAGAACTGATACAGCCATATCTGCGTTACTCTGTTTTATGCCAGTTTTACACTCGCTACGGGCAATGTGGTGAAAAACACCCCGTCGAGAGCTCCTCCCCTGGGGTTTACAACCTAATTACATTTTTGTGAGCTGCATAAAAACAGAGTATATTAATGTAATAGTCCATGACATTTTTTCTTCACTACAATGCATGTGTGCTGTGACGGAAGGGCCTACTGGAAATATCTTATGTTCATTAAGATTCTGGGATTTTCTTTTCCAGTGGGCAGTTTGTGAATCATCTTGTTTTGTGGGGAGGCTTAGATCAAGTTTCTTAATGCCCCTCTTCCTTGTTGACTGATGGTTCCTGGTTTTCTTTGTGTCCCATTGTAACCTACACATTTGTTTTGTGCTTTCTCAATACTCTCTAAACAGAGGATACATTCATAATGTTGTAAACGGACACATTGTCAATAAAGCTCAGGGCAGATTCAGGTTTATTCAGTGAGTTTCATAAACACGTGGACAGCGACACATTATTTTTGAGATTTATATTAGATGAACACATATTATATGTGATTATATTCTTGTAAGCTCTAAAATACATGAATTTGCCTTAAATGGCCAAAATAAATTCCCATCAGGCTAATTGAAGATTTTTATAGGAATTTAACTTTTTTTTGCATGATTCCAGTGGAAAATAGACACTACTTATCTTTGCTCATTGTAAAAATTAAGAAAATATGTTATCTTTGAATATCCTTTAACATCTGCCTCAAAAATTGTCTAAAAGAGGGATTGGGGGCAGCTTAACATATGATTATCCCCAGCAGGAATAATGATTTAACAGTCTCAGAAATGACTTACGATCTCCAAAATGTTGGCAGTTACTTAAGGAAGTTGAAAGATATCCTGGAACAAGAATCACCACCTCGCCTTTGCTTCCACATCTGGTTGCTCCTCTTCATGTCATCATCAGTAACAACATTGATTTATGCAAAGGCTGGGCATTTATCCATAATCGGCCTGCGGTTCTCCACAAGAGTGTTCATATTCATCGTAAGGAGATGGATGTGCATATGAAGGAGAAGGTGCCCAAAGAATCCTCGCCAAGCCACTGCGAAAGCAGAAAACTGTCAAACAATTTAACATGAGAGGATGTGCAGATCAAGAGGATGATGCATTACTGTCTGGTGCTTGTACAGAGGAGAATCTACACATCCAACTCTGAGGTAAATGGGCCTCCTCTTCTATCCATGCCAGTAAGCCCCGCACAGAAAGTACTTTTCACATCCCTCACACAAATATCAGGAGGCTTTTTCATACTTTTATTTAAATTAGAAAGGTGTGACTCACAACTGTCCTCCCAGAATTATCACAGCTCATGTCTTCCTTTTCTTCAGAGAGACCTCAGTATTATTCAGTCTTCCTTCTTTTGCAGAGATGTCAGGTCTCTCCTTTTAATCTTCAAAGATGTCTGTTTCATGTCTGCTGTGTTTTGAAAAATTTCAAGCTCCTTCCTCGTCATTTCCAAAAATTCACAGGTCCCTCCACCCGACTTGTGAAGCAGTCTTGGAGACGTTCCCCTTCATTTTATGAACTTCCAGAAATGCCAGGTGCCTTGAGTGATTCTTACCCAGAGTAAGTTAGCACAGTCTTGCTAGAGAGAGCAGCACTTGTGTTTTACTTTATATAGTATGTTTTTGCATTAGTATTACTGCTGCATTGATGTGTATGTTACATTTTACTGCTATAGATGTTTAAGGTTGAGTTAATTTTAACTACTTTATATACTGCTAGGTAGTTTAATCTACAGCAATGCATCATATTCTATAAGATCTTCATACGTTTGTAGCGTCACTGTCCTGTGAGAAACACGTATCTCTAAAAAGTCAACTTTTCATAAGCTCAGAAAAACAGCCCTATTTTTAGCTTGGTGACAATGTATTTTCCAGCTAATCCAAGGCTATCCAAATATATTATTTAGCTTAAGAAGTAGGAGAATTTCCCAACCCATAAAGGAAACACTTAATCCTTCAGTTTATCATAAAAAGTCTAATTCAAAATGTATATAAAAAAACTATGAAGGAACACAAAGTCAAAGTTGAATAAGTTGATGCAGTTATGCAAAATGCAGTACATGTTCTGGATTCATAGTTTGGCTAATATTTGTTGTCAAAACAATAAAATTAAGTCCTTATTTGTAAGTCTTAACTGAAATATCAAGAGCCTATTAGCACTGCTTCTGCTACTACAATACTACCTAAATGTGCTGCTTCCTCAGCTATTGGTAATAATAATTATGATAATAATAATGATCATAACATAATAAACTGTTATGGTCAGTAGTAGCAGTAGTTTTGAGATTACTCTTCATACAAGTTCTTACCTGAAGTGCAGTAAGGATGTTGGGCAGTGCTTGTCCATAAGTGTCATGGCAGTGAACTGCTACAGCGTTGGGGGGCACCTCCTTCATCACACTCTGCAACATCTTAAACATGGAACCTGGAGTACCAACACCAATGGTATCGCCCAAGGAAATCTCATAACAGCCCATTTCATATAACCTCTTTGCCACCTAAAGAATAGTGAAAATACAATAAATTGCTTTCATTAAAAGGAAATCATATAGTGAATGAACAGTTAATGCTTATAAGATGCAAATATCATTTTAAATTTGGTTTAGCATTGAAATGGAAGAGAATATACCTTTTAATTTGACAATTCTTTAACCATGTATTTTTCATTGTTAATGACAGTTCTATCTGT
The DNA here is from genome assembly GCA_011952105.1 of Coreoperca whiteheadi. Classification (NCBI taxonomy): domain Eukaryota; kingdom Metazoa; phylum Chordata; class Actinopteri; order Centrarchiformes; family Sinipercidae; genus Coreoperca; species Coreoperca whiteheadi. The sequence continues at coordinate 15,818,473 of CM022471.1, forward strand.
AGTTACGGTTAGATTATGAAGAACTCGCTCAGTGGTTGAAACCAAACAAAACACTCAGCTCTTTGAGTCCCATGGCAAGCCATGACAATAAACTGATGACAAACAAGGGAGTGAATGTATTAATGCTAGAAAAAAACAAAGACACACCACCCTATCCCCAGACAATTACACATACTGCTGAGATAAGAGCCTGCTCTTCTGTGGTTTCATAAAATGAGCATTATCTCATAAATTCATTCTGTGTGGAAAGTGAGAAAAAAATGTATTTCACCATGACAGATTATGAGGGGAAAAGGTATTAGCTCTTAATCTTAACCAATGTAACTCTTATGTCTACAAAACCTGTATTTTGTTTGAATGTTTCAGAAGGTTTATCTCACCTCAGCAACTTTGGAAGGTTCAATGTGTCCCTCGTGGGGGCATCCAAGGGCACAAGAAACATATCTGAAAGAGGACATTTGAGAGAATTTAAATGTGTTTTTGTAACATTTGATGTTGTTGCCTAACTGTAAAAAAACTAAACATCTGCTGTGGATGCAGTAGCAATTCACTGTAACATGGACAACTTCAAGCTTCTGATTATTTTGGTATTGTGGTTTATGTAACAGGATTATATGTAGGTTCACTGAAGTAAAAATCAAGTATAATATTTAACCGTTGCCTCTTGTTTGTCAGTGAGATACAAAATGATTTACATGAGATTTGGTTAAATGATCGGTGATTAGATTTTGGTGGTGATCCAGATCTTGATTCTATGCCATTTGTTAATTATCAAAAAGCATCTGGCACTTGGAAAGTGACATTGTTTACATTAATTCTACTAACACTATTTCTCATGTCTCATCTTTTTTGGACAGAGACGTTCATATAATCTAAGAAAACATGCATCACAATTGTGCAGCAGTGGATTGCTATAACTATAGACCCTGTTTAGTTTGCTTTAGTGTCCATCTGGACTGGTGAAACAAACTAAATCGTCTTCCGTTCTGGTGTCCTGTAGAGGAAGAGCTTTGCGGTTTACTAATGCATAGATATAACCTGGTGAACATCTGGAAGTTTGCTATCATTACTGAGTTGTGTGTTTTCTCCTACATATAGAAACTATAGTATATTCAGCTGAAGTGAAGTGAGTAAGACATTAGATATGTGTTTTCACTCATTGTAATTGACAATTAATATCCAGAGTACAAACCCACGGACTGGAATTTGTCCCTCTTTGGCAGTGTTAATGACTTCCTCAAACCTCTGCATGCTTTCATCAATTGAGCAGTTAATATTTTTTTTACTGAAGGTTTCAGACGCTGACCCAAACACCGCCACCTCAGTAGCACCAGCTGCAACCTTAAAAAAAACGGAGAGAAAAATGAACTTGTAAAACCGTTTTGAACACTCTGTTGGAGTCACACTTACGTAAGTGCAGGAATTATGTGGCAAAAAAGAATGTAGTGCCAACAATTAATTCAAATTTACAGGCATGGGTAAATAGTTATGGTTTATAGCAGAGATCCTTGTGCTGAATTTAATAAAATGAATGCTTACAGCATCCTGGAAGCCTTGCATGTTAGGTGTCAAAACAGGGTACCGAACATGAGGTGATCTCTGTATTCCTCTGAGTACATCAGTGTGGTCTGCCATCTAAATGAAGCAGGGGGGTGCGGGGTGGGGGCATATGATGTAGAAAAATAAACCTTTAACATCATCTCAACATGTTCCTGAGAATACATCATCTTGCACAAATATTTGTACATGCCTGAAGGCAGCAGACATTCAATAAAGGAAATAATTGCTTTTTCATGTCACATTAAACAAAACATAAGACATGTTCTTATTAATGTTATTAAGAATATCTTAAAATATATTTTCCAAAAGCATTTCTGGGTCCAACAAGGATGCTAGAGGAGCAGGTTGTCCTCAATAGTTTTGCAGACAAGAAAGAGAGCCTACTAAATCACTCAGCACTCTTTTGCCGTGCACAAAGAAGAGTTATTACCTGCGGTACCCACTTTGAAGAGACAAAGCTGGTGGCCTCGATCACAGGCAGGCCTGTCCCTGAGAGCATGTCTATCAGCTGGATTTTCACCCCTGTTGGAACAATTTCCTGGGAAACAATGAAACTGAAACAGCTCTTTCTGGATTTGATTCCACTCAAGATGGGAGGTAAAACAAGTAGATATCTAGCAAATTTTGTTTTTTTTCTTACGCTGCTTGACAATCACATTGATATCTACATTCACGTGCTGAATCTCGCACTTGTTGAATATTTTGAGATCTCTCAAAATATACAATATTTCTCATGATAACACATTGTGGTAAATAAAATCATATCTGCAACCCATGTAATCTGTAAAACTACAGGCGTGCAATAAGGAAATGATAAAGCAGTGACATGCTAAGCAGAGTAAACTAAGCCAGAAGCCGTGTCATCTTTCCTATTCAATTTCAAAGCAAATGTGAAACATATGCTCCTGGCAATTGTGGCACACAACACATATGTTATGGATTGTTTTAAGTATGAAAGATACAGGAAGAAAATGGGGGGTTCCCGGGACAGTCATGGATAGTATGCAAAACAAGGGTGCATATAAATATAAATGAGATTCGTGACTGAAATGACAGTGTATACCTTTTCATTTTGAAGTCCATCTCTCGGCCCAACTTCAACTATTTTAACAAACTCTGGATATGCATGTCCTGTAATGGTCTGGAAAAATATCAAAGAGAATACAGAGAGGAATACCACTCAACAGGACACTGAACACAAGCAGACAGTCATCCTTTTGGCATGGGATGCTCCAGGACATGTTATTTCTAAAATGAACAACGCTCTATGTCAAAGCCAGATGAAACCTGAGAGGCAAACATAAGCCTGTCATGCTATTAGGATGCAAACTGTGGAGATGTGTCACAGTGAAAAAACGGGGAAACAAGATAAGGGTAACTCCATTGAAACCACATGGGATATTGTGTGGATTAGGGTGTTTTTTTTCTGGTTTTAGCCATAATTCTAGAGAAAAAGCCCTTATTAAGCTCAAATGTAAAACCTCAACAGAGATTGAAGATTACAGAATTTATATCACGTTAACGTTAGCTAACAACTTCTTCAACTAAGTGACAGTGACATTTTAAAAAACACTATCCAAAAAATGCTATTCTATCTACCGTAAACGATTTGGATCCACTACTAGCAGAGAAACAAAACAAGATAACATATGGGCATTTTATTAAGTCGTTACAGCTAAAGTTAACGTGTTAGCAAACAGTGCCTTCTTTCATATAACTTACAGCAGATAATGGAGCAACATTAGCATTTATTTGGAGTCTTTTTTGTGTCTACCTGACAAAGTTGAGTTTAATATTCACAGTTCTTTTGCCTCTGTTTTATTCTCTGCCAACTCTTGCCAATATCCAAATCGCATGAAGCTGCAATTATTTGTAAAAGTAAAATGTGTGACAAAATAGCTTTTTAGTAAAGTACTGTAGTGCTGCAGAGATGCCCTGGCCTACAAATCTTGTTCTCCAGATGTAAGAAAACATGTTTGTTTGGTAAAAACCCCAACAAATGTCATCATGATTTTAACTATAATGATGTGACATTTATACCATAAACAAAATAATGTTCTTCAATTCAATTATTATCAAATAATAATGTCGAGGCAGCCTAATGGAGTTACACACCACAGAAAGAGGAGAATCTATTCTGCATCTTTTGTCACATACAGTCAGTTCAGGAAGATGAAAACCATTTATCATTCATATTTACAGGGAATGTAATGCATCATTAAAATACAGTAAAAGTAGAACATAATTCAGAGGACCATTATATAAGCAGCACGCAGCATCAGGACTGTCAACAGTGGCTGGCTGCTGTGCAGCCTCTCTGTCATGAGAGAGTCATGTGGCAGAGCATGTGCAGCAGATTAGAAACAAGAAAAAGGACACCCACCTTCTCCTCCAGCAGCCAGCGTTTTAGCCATGGGTAGTCCTGGATGAGTTGCTCATAGCTCAGGCAGTGCTTCACTGTAGTGGGTACGTTACCCATCCGAATGGCTGCTGTTCAGCCCGTTGCACCTCTGTGTCCTCTGAGAATAACCCGGCACAGACTGCTGCAACTAATATAGCAAATTGAACCGTCAAATCAATATGCTAATGCAGGACTGACGATGGAGGGCCTTGCTGCATGAGGAGATGGCATTAGAGGACGGCTGCAGACGGTGGAGGATGATTCAGCAGTTGCCATGGCAGCCACATCCCTACCAGGGAGGGGATCAAAACAGAGAGGGATGGGGGGATGGAGTCTAAGAGAGAGGAAATGGTTTGAAGCAAAGTGGCATATGAAGCCATATGGGCGATTAGTGCTGAACTTTAGACTGTGAATTCTTATGGAAGCATTTTGAGGAAAGATATACAGTAATACTGTATGACTGTATGTGCATCCAAAAAAGGGAATGCAGGTGCAGGACAGAAGAAATGAGGAAAGAAGAGTTTGTACAACTGCAAATCTGCTCCAAATAAGTACTGACTGCTTTCTTCCCCACGGAAGCATTTTAACCAGTATTCACTAAAAAGTCTCACAGCTGATGTTTTATATCTTAATTCAACCAGATTAGATACACATTCAACTCCCTATTCTAGTGAGAATTGAATTCTTCAGGGAAACAGGCTGCTTTGATTGATCTCCTGTGACCTAAACAGTTGAGGGATTTCCATTGCCAGACGTGACACTGCTGCCAATGTCAACTGCATGGTGTAATAAAATCCCTTGTTAAGCCAGGGCAACATTTACCAGAGAAAGAGCCATTCTTCTGAACCCAGATGTTAACAATAGAGGGGCTTAATGAAGTCCTAGCATTCAACCATCTCACCACACTAAACTGCTCTGTGATGAGAGACCTCTACCTCTCTCAGGGGAGGAGGCCGACTCATATGATCAGCCCTGAAAAAGCCTTTTTTGTAGCAGACTTCAAGGTTGATGTCTATCAGTTGCCACCCCCTAAAATTTTAAATGCCTTTTGGCGTATTGCCTCTAATTACTTATTCATGGTCCTCTTAGGCACAGAAAAACAAGGAGTGCAGCAGCAGTCATGATTGAATTTTGAGGTATAGAACTTTTAAATAAAATTCTTAACTTTTTACATGAAACCAAATCAGTGCTGGTCATTTTTGCCAAAAATGAATGAAGGGAATTTTTTGTTGTTGTTATATTTTCGTGAAAATAATAATTAATTCATATGAAATAATTTCATGGTTTTAGAGGTTTGTTGGGCTTTAAATTCTTTTCAGATGTCTGTAAATATGTGCTTTAAATGCATCAGTAATAATGAAAACCGCATTTTTTAGAAGCACTATATTAGTTCAAATAATAAGTCTGCTACTATAGAGCATAGTGTTGGGTATTTGTACTGTATGTAGAACCTTTAAATTATATGTTATGGACCTAATTATAATGTAACAATTCCTTATAATACCACAAGTAAGGTTGAGAAACCCTATTTCATTATCCCCATAACAATTGTAATTCATCATTTGTATTTGCTGTCTATTGTCAGAAAAATCATGACTCTTCAAGGAAAGGTTGCTTTCTTAATGGCTCTTTTTCAGTCACTGATAACTGCATAAGTCGATTAACCCTAACTGGCCTTTTAACATTTCTACTTTCAAGGAAACTCGGCAGCTATGGTTTATCGCGACAAATACCAGCTCCAGAGGGTCACTTTAAAGAACTGGCCTTCAGGGGCTTTCCTGTGTTTAAGAATCAATGTGATGCAGGTGAGTTAAAACTTTAAAGTTTAAGATGGTATGTAAGTATAGGAAGAGTTGACATTTTACAAAAAAGTACTATAAAACAGTTCATCTGACATGTAAGAAAAGGAAAAATTGCTTTTTTTGTAAGATATTAGAGAAATATTAAAAGTTGGAGGTGGTTTTAAGCACTGATAACACTGATATGTAAAGCATCAATAACAACCTTTTTAAGTACATACATTTACTGTATGTGGTATAAGAATAAGACAATGCTCAAAATTGCTCTGAACGTAATTGGGTCTTACTTGCAAAAGCAACTTTAAGTAACACATAAGCAATTTTGATGTTGTAAATTTCAGTTTTTTAGAGTATACACAGGATGGAGGATTTTCAGGACTCTCTGTGTCAATCAAATCAGTGAAATCACTGCCCACATGTACGATTAGTTCAGCGAAAATAGAGTAGAATAATGAAGTTTAGTTTTGAAATCCAGTCTAATTATTAGGCTACTAAGAAATTAAACAACTGCACAAACTTAAAGGTGTCCTACTAGGTTAAATTCTTAAAACAGACGATACTCTTTATGTTTGTGTAGATTAGGCAAACAGAGATGCCTTGACAGCAAAAAGGATGTCGCTGCACTAGTTTGTCTCCTGAGAACAATATATTTTATACATGAGGATTTTGGAGACCAAGCAGATGATGAATGCCTCAAAATATTAAATAGAAATCAAACAGTGCAAAAGTCACAACATGTTTCTAAACTGGAAAGAGTTGCATATAAAAGAAAGAGAGTTCTCTTTTTTGTACTAAGAAAGAAACAGATGTGAAAAACAATACTTTATAGAGTGCAGGTTTCGGCATGGCACGAAAGACGTTTTAAGCTCGCAGATATATACTGAAAACAAAGTGGAAGAAAGAAAACAGGAACCAGATTAAATCAATTTTCATCCTCCACCCGTCTTCAATTTCTACATCATGGATTTAACTGAACTGCAACAACAAGTGAGTCCTGGTGCTGAGCGAATAGCACACTATCATCACCCATAGTCTTTCATACCCAGAGAAGATGGAGTGGTTTGTTGGATATATAGTTAGAATAATTACACCCAGTTCTACAGCGACAGACCACTTTATGGTGTATATTTGAAACTGAATTATGCATAAAACATGCTGCACATAAAAAGCAAAGAATTTATGTATATAAATAATCTTGCCCTTGTGTGAGGAAAGGCATCACCACCCCATCTCATTTCCATTATATTCAGCTATACCAAAAGGCAAAATGACCACAAACATTTTCAAATGTAAAGCCTTTATAAGAATAGCAGCCTGCCTTTCAGTTTCTTCAGGAAGGCTGGCCGCTCTGAGCCAACTTTCCACAGCTCCCCGTAGAGACAGCATGTGTGTTAAAGATTATCCTCACAGTAATCACACCACTGAGCGCCCTGTGGCTTTTAGTCACAAGAGCGACTGACCTGTATGTCGTGTCCACACATGATCATGACTGTTGAACATTGATTTCTAAAATACAATTTCTCTGACTCTGCACGTGTAGGTTAAAGTAACGCTGTGGGGCTCGTTGCACATGCCAGTTCAGAATGATGAACGTTACTCTATACCTAATAATTGTGATTAAAAACACTTAAAACTCCTCACCAGTTAATAATCAATTGGCTGCAATATAACCATATCATTGATTCTGACATGCTACAATCTTCATTTTCATCTTCACAAAGGCACTACTTAACACCACTTTGTCACAGATACTTTGAAGCGGATGTTTCTAAGCAGCCAGATATTTATTGTGCAGATTTTTATATTGTACCGTGGAGGACTTCATGGCTGAATTACTGCTCCGACTGGCTCATAAACTATAGAGATTACCTCCAGTGTATCCATACCCTTGGTGGGAGAGAAATTGAGTTTCACAGCAAAATGTACAACAGCCAGAATACACACGAGCTGTGTTAAGTGGCAGCTGTTGACATCTCTATTTGCTTTCTAAATTGGCACAGTAGCATGTTTTGTTCATTATTTGTGAGAAGATGACGCGACAGATACACATCAACCTGATAAAGTCAAATGCGTTTTGCTGTAGGGCTGAGTGTCTTTTGAAATGTTTTGATACTAGTGTCAATATGCTACCTTACGATAATTTTTTTATACCTTACTTCTTTTGAGATATAACATATTTTTCTGCAAAATCCTGTTTTTAATTTTAAACAACAGAGTCAGAGAAGCCAAAGTCCTATAATGTTCAGTGTTGTCCAAACACAAACACAAGCCATACATATAGTATCGATAAAATAGTGTCAAAATGGCAAACATGGCGATATGAACTTATTTCAATTGGTACTCTCAAATCTTTGAAAATACCCGATGGATGATAAGGACATGACCCTGCATGCTAAGAGTGAAACACTGTATGGCTAAAGGCACCAAACATAGCCTGGGACACAGGAAAACCTGTATGTGTTAACCTCTCAGTCCTTTCTCCTGACACTTCATGTAGTGTAATGTGCATTTAAGACAGAAAATACCTGAAAAATAAACTTCAGATAATGCCACATATTGGGTTAAATATTTGTTCTTAATTCTGAGCAACTCATAATGCACTTTTGTGAGACATCTACCCAATTTAAGTCCATACAAAACCAAAGAATGTTAGGTTGCATACATAATTAGGTTAGCTGTACATAATGTAGAGTATAAGAGGCTTTCAAGTTTTCATTTTTCTACAGACCAGCAGGTTTTATTAGAAAAGGTTTACCTTTACAGAGTGAATTGTGCCTTTCGTTCTTTCCTTAGTTCATAATTGTGCCCAGATATACCTAGATTCTTCTGAAGTACCCTGTTTTGGCAGCATATTTAACAGTGGTTTGAAAGCTTGGTGATACAGTTAAACAGTATGATTAATACAGGAGAGAGACATCCTTGGCCTGAGAAACTGGTTAATATCCTGTGCATCTGCTGTGGTTTGTATTTTTCCTTTAAACCTTTTTATGTGTTCTTTGACATAAATTGTACAATAGATGGATGACAGGAGGACATAACTAACCTGTACAAAAATAAGAGAGAAGACATTGTTAGCATATCATGTCAGAAGCTTTTTATTTCTACTGAGACAAACCCACAAAAGAATCTTTAAAGACTCACATGTTTTTCTGGATTCACATGGAAAAATACGTTTCATAAATACTGCATGCAATAGAAAAAAGAGGAAAATGGAAAAGCCAAACAGGATTAACGTTAAAAACAACTACATGTAAAAACATGTTATAGTTTATCCAGTATTTATTAAATCGTCTCAGAAAAGCACTGCTTACAGTATTTAATGATAGAATTCACATAACCTATACATTTTACTGCATGTGTTAAATCTAGACTAAATGTACAAGATTTCAAAATATAGAAATGGTTTAAATGCACAGGTGCCACTTCTAATGGTAATGGGAAGTGACAGTTGATTTTACAAACAGTCTGCTGTAACTTCGAGAACCCAAACCCCTCTCTTCTCCGGCTGGGGAAGCTAATGTGCATATGTGAATAACAAGCAAACATAACAGTGTTTCTGCGTTGCCCTCTGTCGGGACACATTCCTCGCTGGTCCTGCTGCAGCCTTGTCATACCAAACAACATGTAAAAATGTGACCCATATGGTCTCCCTTTTCAAGAGAGACTGATTGAGCTGTATGGAAGTCATAGCCCACCCACAGAATACAAATAAGGAGAACCATATGTGGGGAGATGAATTAGGTAAACTGCACAACATTTTTATTAGATACAATTTCAGTTGCCTTGTGGATGGACTGCAAGGTGACACTTTGAAAATAAACTTTGAGCAGAAAGAAAAAGCCCTCCGGTTAACAGAGTATAAATTGATGAAACATGGAAATACTAACCCAGATGAGCAATAACTATTATATTTTGTAGTTGTATTAGATTGACCAAAATGTGATTAAAATAAGCAACATATCAATCATCTAACCTGCCTGCATTAGAGCTGACTGTACCAGTAATTAAGCACATTCAAGTGTGCCTTTAGAGTACCTGTCATATTAAACTCTATTAAGACTTAACAAATGTTTAGTTTCACAGTTTATAGGTATGTTTGTGTAAAATCCAACTTTTCTTTCATGGACTGTTAAGCACATTTGATTTTCATTTCAAATACAAATATCCCTCATAAAAAAATGAATAACTACTCAAAATACTTTGAATACACTATAAATAAATCATTATAGGGAATAAAAGTAAGTGTTCTACAAGGCTGGGAAGCCTTAAAGAGGTTTAGGAGACATTGGCATAGAAAGATACACATGCTAAAAATACGAAGGAGAGTTTTTATTCTTGGTTGCCCATACATAATAAGGAAAAGATGCTTTTCCCTTCCAATATTTCTAAACCATTTTTGTTGCATGCTTTCACATACTTACATACTTAAAAAACTGTAATTATCTTGAGTCACTTTGAATCTTAGAAGTTTATAGACTATTTAATATGGATGACTGAGGCATTACTCCACTTAAAGTGGGCTTAATGATTATGTAAAAAGAGAATAGAATATAAAATATTATAGCTTCTGTGATTTAATCTGACAACATCTCTGAGTGGCCTCCAGCACAAACACCTCTGTCGGTGGCTCGTTACATCTGCTCGTGATGGTTTGGGTTAGATAAAAATGACCTGACTCATCATGCATTTGCAACTTTTGACAGTCAGCCAGTCCTGGCCTGCTAAGAGATTCAAGATGATCTCTCCTCACTAAATATATCACATTTGCTGAACAAAAGAACATGTCCTTAACAGCCGCTCACATGGACACGTCTGTTTTCTCAATCAGGTTAAGAGTATAAACATGTTTGTAGTAGAAAAAATGGTAATATCAGCACCTGGAAACACATCCTGACATTTTGTAACTGTGTTTATCTAAAGTCAACAGTATGTTGTCACACATACTATAAACCTGAGGGCATAATACGTGAATAATTCATATGAAACCCTTCATGAAAAGTAAACAGCAATGGGTTGTGACCTTTTTCAAGGGTGTTTCAAACAAGTGACCATTGGAAGTGCTGATCTGATGAATGTCAAGGCACCTCTGACACAATGCTGCCTGTTTTTGACCACGGGGGTCTCAGAAGAGAAAGGGCCACTACATTAATCTGCCCCTGAGTATGGCAATTGTTACCCTATCCTTTCATGTGGTCAGGAGATTGCTGTCGAGAGAGCTGTGTAGTTTTGGAGAACTTAAATAGAAAGCTCATTCATAGTAGCTCCTCCGTTACAGAAAAGGAAGAAATGTAGCTGAATTGGAAAGAATCCATGATATTAAACAGTAGATGGAATTGTGAAGTGCTAGGAGTAATCATGCCCGGCAACAGGCCGCAGGAATGCAAATCACCCCTCAAGCCAAGAGTTAAGTTAGCAGGTGGCCTCTTCTATTCACTGAATGTCAACACTCCTTTTAGATGGAGCCCACATAACATCTGGGCAGGCCAGCCACTGCTTTTAATTAAGTGAAATACAGTCACTCAATGTTCTGCCATGTCAGAGAGAATTTTTTTTATGAAAATGGGAGGGTAAAGAGAGAAAAAGTGCAACAGTACATATCCTGTGTTCAGTGAAGGTCAACACAGTTGTGTAAACAAATATTAATCCTTAACCTAATCCCTAGATTTCCAAGACTATTGAAAATAGGTGCGTAACCAGAGTACTTCTTTGGAAATAGCACGTTCTCTCGCTTTTTCCTGGAAATTGGGCTTATCATGAATGAGGAGGAGATGCAACAACACTTGCTCAGTTTAATTTATGGTCTCCACTTTTTTCCCAAGGGTGAATCTTAGCTCTTAGCAGATGGCAACATCTAAAATATGAGTGTACAGAATGAAAGCAAGCAGAGATGTGCCGTACACATCACATAAATCATGTGATGGATGGTATCTTTCCCCATAATCAGGAAGGGATTGCTTACAAAATGATATACCTTTCTCTGGCAGCCTCGTGATAATCACCCTTTTGGGCTGTTTTGGAGGTCAAAGCCACTGCTTTACTGCTAGCACTGTACCACTAGCATTACCACTCCCCGAGAGCATGTCAACAGGCTCTGTGGGTGGACCCCTAGTTTATATCATACTTGTCAAACATTTATAAAACTGAGACGGTAGTCCAACAGCAGTGTGTAAAACATCTGCAGAACTCTAAACAGAAATACAAACGGACAACTTGAATTTGAAAAGGCTGGAGGACCTACAGCTGGAGGAGGGGAAAAAGCTCCAAGATTAAATGCATTTCCGCATATAGTAGGGTGATAAATGAAACAAGAAAAGCTGTGAGGTCAAGTAAAGGCAAAGCAAAATAGTTTTTTTTCAAGTGGTACATTTATTAAAATACACAACACTCTACATTAAGATATACTTTCCCCAAACGTAAGCTAGAATCAGTGTGGAGCAAAGACGTTTGCAGCTATGACAGTCAACAGAGGAATGAGAAAACAGTGTTTATGGAAGAGTTTCATTCCCAATTGACATAATCCTCTTCTGAGGACACACTCTCAAATAAAACAAACAAAAAAAAGCTGGCTTGGAAAAGGCGAAACAGTATCAGTGCCGAAAGAAGGTGACAGCTTGAGAATAGCTTTGGCCACTTTGGTTTAGATTAGAGAACACTCACTTTTTTTTTCCAGTGATCCAATTCGATTTACAAAATTTTCAACAGCCTGTTCAAGTTGTGATGTTAGAACTAATAGCATCACCTTGAGGTCTCACTTGTTGATCAAATTATGATGCTGCATTATTTTATACGTATCAGTCACTTATAATTGTTGGTCCATTATGGAAACAAACTAATTACAAAATTAGCATTGAAGAAAAACTTATCATATACTGACATCCAAGTATAATTCTACATAACTCAGAAAGTGTATTGTAAAAGGGGAAAAACAAGCAGAAGGGGAAGTGATCTTAAGTATCATGATGACTCCAGTGAACAGTTAACTCTTATAAGTTATCATACAGACGTAAATAAGAGAGAGTATATGCCAACGGACACAAAAGTGAAATGATAACTGACATAAAGTAAAAATCAACATTTTGCCCTAGTCATTTAAATCACAATATTCAGTGCTATTTAAAAAAAAAGAAAATAAATTAGGTAATAAAACTTTATATACATAATACTGTACATCACATCACACCTGCAGCAGATGTGTTTTCCAGCTATTCCCATACCAGATAGCATAAATTAAAGTTAGTCTGGCCACTAATGGCAACCACAAGACCTAACTACCATATTTCTATATTTCTTGAGGATAACGTTTGAGCTGTCATCAAAGTAAAGTACTGATATTGCATTGAGCTTGGTTGGGGCACAGCATGGCTTTGGCACATTGTCAGGAAACATTAAATGGACCTATAAATGGGAGAATAAAATAGGTTTAAAAGAGGTGCAACAACAGTGACTTTCAAATGAATTGTAACTGCTAAGAACATTATGGTAGCTTAAACATGATTTTATTACAATATCCTATAAATAATACATACCAGGGTTTGCACAATTGCATGATTTGTTGCATTCATGTGTGCGTTGAGTGGAAAAGAGCATTCACCATCACAGTAAAAAGCAGCATAGCCCTCAGGTGCAATGATCCAATCCTTGACAAAAAATTTGCTTCTGTTATTTATGTTTTCTTAGTGTCACCTTATAATTTCAATAAAAATGTGTTAATTGTGTTATTGATATGAAGTAATTGTGTTATACCTGCCAGCCCAAATCTCGAAAACTGACGTAAAGTTCATGCTTCTTGCAGGCTTGCTTCTGTTCACTTGTGTTGTAATCTGAAAACATAAAAGGTTATTAATCATGACAGAAAGTAATGATTGTTTATATATAGAACAATAGTAGCATAGAAGTCTATAAAGCTCCTGAACAAATGCACTAAAAAAACACATACAGTACATATATACAGTCCATAAATAGTTAAATAATCTACAACTACATTATTGTGATACATTTGAAAGATTTCTATTAATGTTCTAATGTATCTAATGTTTTACTATTAAAAAACAATGGATATTCCATTAAATGTTTACATTTTGGACTTACAGGTCTTTCCCACATCAGTGTGTTTGGGTCAGAAATCTCTAACCAAATTAACCAAGAGGGTTGTAATAATCCTAAAACCTTTACTAGGTCATTAATTATTCCATGAAATAATTCAAGAATAATGAGATGTACAGGACAGGTCAGGACAGGGCTATGCCACTATACATTGTACAGTATTATCTCAATCACTCTCAGTACTTATACTTAACAGTCATGTTATCACAGTTTAATACAATTGACATGCAGATCAGAACGTAATGCTGAATAAAAATCACAAATCTGATCCAAATATCATATTGATGTGTTGTTTTCTAGCCTCCAGAGTAGCATTTTTAAAGAAAATGCATTGGAGCAATAAAAGCTTAAGATTAAAAGTCTAAAAATACAACAACATACTGTTCGACATATTAGGAACCACCAGTGATAGGGCTAAAAATGTAAAGTTTGTTTTGAGGTTGGTACCAAAGGGGAGGAATGCATACGATCATAAAATCAAAAGGTTTCATCCTCATTGAGGAAGGTGCTCAGCACATTTCTTGTCAATTAGCTACAAGTAAAAACTGTGAACTGACAATCAAAAAAGAGGTCTTTGACAAAATTATTAAGAATCATTGCGTGGGGACCATGAATATTCATATTTGAAATTACTTTTCATTTCAATCTGGCCAGTAACTGTGAAGAGAGAGTTTATTAGTCTGACAAATGGATGGACAGTCTGTTGGAACGATGGCCAGATCGTTAGCAGGTCAAAAGGATGTGGTTAAAATGTATCTAGTGTAAAGATCGGATGTGTATAGACTAAAATAAAAAAAATCAAACTATTGTCTTAACGTCATCATCATAAAAGTGCACATACTGTACCTCCAGGTTTTGGTGCCCTAGATGATTCTTGTTGATTAGTAGATTTATTGCGATTGTGGTTCTTTTTTTTCCCACCAGCAGCTCTGACAGAGCGAAGCAACACCCCACTGGCCTTGAAGAAAGCAACCAGGAAAGGCTGTTTGGACTGGGGCCCGTTCCTCCCAATGATTCCAGCAGATTTTATGTTGATACTTCGTCCTTTAAAAAAACAGAAAGTAAATAAAACTTTCAAAATAAAACTAATGAAAAATGGGATATTTTACAAGTTTATGACTGCTTTCAAGGTGAGTCTGAGGTCCAGCACCTTTACAAATACTAGATCAAGCCATTAATCTTTTTTGTGGATTTATGGCCATTTATTAGAGGTAAATAATGACTGAACTGAAAACCGAACTTCACTTGCCATCTACAGTCTCCACACAGAGCTGCAGACCAAAGTTTTGCTGTGGGTTCATCACCCAGTGGTTACTGGTGGCCGTGATGTCAAACACTAGCCAGCCCCCATCAGATGCCTGGACCTTTTTTGAGTCGAGCAAGAACGTCTCTGCATCTCTGAAGATAAAGAAAAAAAAACCCAATAAAACAAACCTCTGCAATATATCGCAGTTAAAATGATGACCACTCAAACAGCCAGTACATAAATAAAAAAATTAACTGCTATTACAAAACACAAAGATACAGTATGTCTTATGATTATTTAAAATATATCATAATCCAGTGAATATTACTGGGTGGGTTACTCCTGCTTTTCAGAGCGCTGCCGGTCAAACAGATGGTGAAATGAATATAGTCGCTTTACTGCTACACTATAAACAAATTTCAAAACCTTAGTGCCTGCTACAGTGCTCTAGAACAAATAATAACTGTCTGTCCACCTTAATGTTGCATAGCTTTAATGGGACACAAAAAAGAAACCATATGCTTCTTTGAGGGCATTTAGACTGAATCCAAGAGGTCTTAACCAGTTAGACTGGAACAGATAAACAAGGTATCACTGACTGATCACAAATGGATGCTTTAGCCCAAACTCTGTAACAGAAGCCAAAATCTGAGTGGCTTTTATTAGTTTCTTCATCTCTTTATCATATTGAAACCAAACATTCTTCTCTAAAAAGGCCTTCAGTATGGAAAACTGGTGAGTAACAGTAATTTGGTCATTATTGTATGCCAGCTTTGTACTGGAGATAGAAAGAAAGTAGCGCCGCTATTGTTGAAGAAGCTGTGACTTGTAATAAACTGCAGTATTGTGTGGTTAAACATGTGCCAAGATTTCAGCGATTGGCAAAACATTTCAGGAGTTATGAATCGTGTATATCAGCCCTTGTGTATTTTTAACATGAGCCTGACATAAGGCATCAATCAACCCTAAGTTGAAAAAGCCCTGCTTCGCAATTTGCATTGGATTCCTTTCAAGTGGCAGATCGGATAAGGCAGCGCCTGTTCAGTTTTTGTGGTTACATGGTGATGGTTGGAGAGAACCAATATTTTCCATGTGGCCCCAATAGTTCAGGAATTATTCATGTGTTTATTACAGGTGAAATAAAACTCGACCTCATGTGGAATTCCACATGTGGAAGGTTAATCCTTATGAGTGACATACTGCTGAACTTCCTCTTTGAAATGTACAGTATTAAGCTTATATCCTGTGATAATTTAGTTTGTGTAGGTAAGAATTCACTATTCCCACAGCCAAATCCAAGAGGAAAATCTTTGTCCCACCCCTTCATCTGTGATTACTAGATGTACTGTTCCATGGAGAGTGAGTTAACGTGACTGGATACCAGGGACAGAGGTAATTCCTCTTTTTAGACAAGTCTGTCTCCTGCGAATTATGTTCATATGCCACTATTCTTCATTAGGAATTTATTTTAAGTAGCAAAATTCAGTACCAGTGCAGAATGTGGTGCGACGATGATATAGTGGAGTGAAAGGAGGTCAGGTTGGTGCGTAGTTGTCTGACTTTAAAGGTACCCTGTGGAGTTTTTGATCACTAGTACTGTAGCTATATAAAGCCATATGTTTTTAAAAGTCCTCATTTGGTTTGTATCTTGTGCCGTTCATGTGCACAAGGACGATGGGTTCCCCAATGGACAGTTAGTGGTAGTAAAATACTAAAACGTGTGTGTCAATGTGCCAACAAGGGCATGGAAGTAGAAAACTACAAGCAAGCTAATATGTATATATGTAAACCCTTTAGGTTTCAAATTGTACCAAAAATTGGCTCTGCAAAAGTTTTTAAATAACATAGATAAATAACAATAAGAAAATATTTTGCATAAAATAACAATGATAAAATAACCTTGTCGTGAAAAAACTCTATAGGGTACCTTTGACACCAGCATATCGAGTTCAATCTCATACTCAACTTAGTAGAAAGTAATAGTTTACTTATATAACGTAACCCTAACAAAGTGAATTTTAAAGAATTGACAGGAAGTGAAGGGAGAGAAAGCAACAAAAGTCTCTGGCTGGACTTGAAGTGGGGACATTGGTATTAATGCACATGGTCACTGTCTCAAACCCTTGAGACACCCCAACAAAGTGGTTTTAATTCATTACTTAAACCATAACTTTTACGTATACAGTATTAACATTCTGTCTGATATGTTGATGAAAAACAAAAACTATGTTTACAAACTAATAGTGCTCATATTATATGAATTCGTTATGGGTTTTTAAGTTGAGGAAAAACTTGAGCAAACTGATTGTTTTAAAATCACACATTCCAGTATTGTTTCTAAGATTTCTCACATTGGGAAAGAGTTGTTCTTCTTTGTGAACACTAAGCAAAACATACTATTCCCCTTGAAAACGTGTGTGAAAACTTAAACTGAGCACTCTTCCCCTTTAAGATGGCAGAGTCCATTGACTTGGACCTTTTCAAAGCCCAAGAGGGCCATATCTCCCCTTCAGTCACCCACACACATTTTGGCAAGCAAATGTGGGCCCACTTTTAAGTACACCCTTGTGTATTCAGCTATGTCATGGTTTAAACTTCCGGAATATTGTTAAGACAGGCAGGTGGTGGGCATAACAGTGACCACGGGAGCACCCGAGGGAGCCCCCTCCCCCCTGTTATGGGCCCTCATGGTTTCATCTGGGACACGGCCAGCTTGGCAGGCAACACAAGACGAGTGATAACTGATGGACCTTCCAAGCTTCGTAAGTGGCCAACTCACTAATGGAGTTCTCTTTATCCGAGAACTATATTTGTAAGGCAGACATGGTGCGAATGAAAGAGAACAGAGTTGGAGATAGAAGGCCGTTGTATGTGAATGGAAAGTTTCAACCGTGCAAGACAATAGCTATTGGACTATTTGTCTTTTTAACTATGAAATAAGACAACTGCATGGAACACGTGTGTACTTCTATCTTTATTTCAGTGAAGTAACAGCTATTTTTGTTTGCAATTGCAAACAGAATGGAGTTTGCAGGCCCTCAGCCTATATTCTTTTTTTTTGTTGAGATTTTGAAATCCTCTGGGACTGATTATATGAGATCAGATACATTTTCTGTCACATGTCAAAGATCAGCATCTGTTTATCCTCAATAAAGTGATATAACCTTTAATCAGTGGAGCAAGAAGTATTGAGATCTTTTACTTTAACTTCAAGTAAAAGTAGCAATATCATTCCATTTAAAGTAAAAGTATTTTACTCACACCCACTTAAGTAGAATTACAAATTTATTAGCAGCAAAATACACTTAAAGTCTACATAAAAGTAATGTTACTCATTGGGGGGCAGGATGGCCCCTGTCATGAGTGTTACTAGATCACAATTACTTTATTAGAAAGCAGAATTTTAATGTTTTAGCTGGTTGAGTTAGAGCTAATTTTAACTACTTTATATATTGTTTGTAGTTTAATTTAACAGTGTGTCATTTTATGTAATTTGTTCATGTTTTGTATGTAAAATCTTAATTTGGAAAGTAACTAGTAGCTATATCTGTCAGATAACTGTAGTGTAGTAAAAAATACAATATTTGCATCTGAAATTGTTTGGAGTAGAAGTATAAAGTAGCAGAGAATGGAAATACTCAAGTAAAGTGCAAGTACCTCAAAATTGTACCTCAGTACTTGAGTAAATGTACTTAGTTACATTTCACTACTGCCTTGAATGTATGATTTTGCTTGATTAAGTACTTACTTGTTTGGATATTCCTTTATGACTTGATATATAGAAATCTTCAGAGTAATATTGTCGTAGCGGGCATGACTGCGGTCCTTATAGATCCGAAACTCTGCAGCAGTCACCGCCTCTCCGTCCGGAATCTGAGTCAGATCAAAGCGGAACTCCTTGTAGTGTCTTCGTTGGTGAGAAAAATCTTTATCTTTCTCCACTGGGAAAGAAAATATTTTATGATGAATAAAATTTTTACTGGCAGCAAAGCTCACACTGATAAAAAAATATGACTTCACCTCCTGAACCGCTGCGTGTGTCGCTCAGAAGAAAAAACATGCCGGCATTAAAGCACAGAAAAAGAGTAATTTATCACATCTTCTTTTACATTCCAGGTCCAATCCAAACATTTTGACTACCAACAAAAGCACTTTCCAGTTCATTAAATCAGTCAACTGAATACAGGTAGCAGTTCCCAGACAGGCCCTCTACTGTGTGCCTAACTGCATTCTCTGGCCATGATGAATGGGCTGTCAGTTAAGAAAAACAGGCTGATTTCAATTAAAGACACTTTTGTCTGCTCCTCATGTGAGAGAAAAGACCAGACAGGATTCTTCAACGTCATGTGAGCGTCTACTCTGACCTCATTTCTGACCTCATACTGACCTCCTGTAGGTTTCATACCATGCGCTCAGAGTGTTTAATGACCCTTAACCTTTAAAACTAAATATTTCTAATATGCTGAGCAACTTAAGATATCTTTTTAGGCTTGTCATATTTGAAATACTTTTAAAACTCATAACGTGTGACTATTTTATATTTTGCTGCATGGAAAATAAACAAAAGATATGTACAGCTTGATTTTTAAAGGTGTTTCATCTATTTTTGTAGATAAAATAAAGCCCCTCAAAGATATGAATTTGATAACAGCGTCAAAGAGCCCCAGTGTATCAACATGAACATGCTGACAAAAGATACTGTACTTTGATGCTACTATAAAGTGGCCGCCAATTGTCTCACAGCCCTGCCTGGTAGCAGAAATGAGGCATGTGGCTGTGGTCAGTGGATTTTCTGACATCCGTGGTGATATCATGCAGTGCATTTCCCTGATATTTTATCGAGAGTGAATGCCTGCGGTTATTTAGCACAAACAGGTCAGAGGTCAGGTTTGACTTTTACCCACTGAGTGTGTTCTATTATATTAGCCACTGGCAGTAATCTGAAGCAGACGTGCCACTAAGAGCATACAACATTTAACTTTCAAATAGCTAAAGATGAAATAATAACAACTTCGCTCCCTGGTAAGGGTGAGCCGCATGCATTTTTGATGTGTTGTATATTAAATGGACTCAGTGTGTTCTACCAGGACAGTATTACTATTTTTTTAATAAGATTAATAAATGACTGGGGTGTTTCATTGTTAATACTCTTGCATACGATCTCATGTATGTGGGTGGATTTTCAATAGCTGACTTCTTATTTATATATTGAAAGTTCAAACGGTTACAGCAAGCATATTTAAGTGCATGAAATGCCACATAGACGTTTCTAAAACAGTTGAGGTCAGTAGCTATATTTGAGTGTACTGTAATAAAGACAGAGCCCCATTGAACACTTCACTGACAGTCCCCAGAACGAGAGCAGAGCTTTCAAGGCTGACAGTGTACATGCCCTGGTATAGTGGTAAGTGGAAACAGATGGGCTCAAGGTGAGGGATTATACTTCCAAGCAACTCTACACAAAATCACTTTTACATGTTTTCTCTGTATTTAAGAAAATTAAATCCTTAACACTACAATATCAATATTATGTAAAGTTTATGAATGGAGATTTTTTTATCATTCATTTAGGGTTCTGTAATGCTTCAACATAATTAATTTTTAAAAGTAACTTTCCATGTGGCGTGCTTAATATTTTAACTCTTGTTAAAGAACAATAAATGCTACAAATAACACAATTATGAACAATAGAGCTATTGCATTCTCTTAACGACAGAACTTCAAGATATACAGGCATCAGTCAATATCACTCCCCTTTTAACAACAGGAAATAATTTAGACCAATTTTCTCAAGGTCAGACAGTCATCTGATAAGTTGCTCTGATCTGCTGGGTTAAGGGTCACAGCTACTGAACAAACACAATCATTATACAGATTTTTAATAGAAGGCAGCACAAATTGAAAAGGTCAAAATGCTGGGCCTAATTCTGTTAAATACTAAATATTTCATACAAGGATAAAGCGACTGAACACCCCAGAGGCCAGATGATGACTGATGTCTGAAAATGTACTTACATATTCACATTAGTTTTCTATAGGTCAACATAGCTCAGATTATTTAAACAAAGTCTGAATATGCCAAATTCTTTAGACAAAATTAATTGACTGCATGTGCTGATAGCAACATAACACACATGCCAAGAAATATATTAATGAATTAAAATAGGCCTAAAGCTTGAAATACAGGGATGAAGGATTTAATGCTGTTATATAGTTGCATGTCTGCAGGGGATTGTTTAAAAAATTGTACGTAATGCACACAATATTCTGGTTATTAATCAAGCACACAGATGAAGTGGATCCAGGTAAAATTCCTATTATATCTTATTAATTTCCTCTACAGTGGAGGGGATGAAGATGAAGAGACGATTTACAGAAGGTCCTTTTTCTAACTATGATATGTGGATTTTGAAATGTAAGTGCTGCATTACCCCTGCATACCCCTAAATAATACTGAAACATGGCCTGATTCATTACTTAACTTTGATTTAAGTAAACCTGCTGAGAAATTAGTCCACTTTAATGCTACTTACCTAAATTGACAAAACTCATAACCATGTCGGCATCATTGAGAAAGTTGGTGTCCTGCGCTGAGGTGAGTGCGGGGCTGTGGCCTAACAGAGGGGCCGCGCGGTAAGGCTGTGCCACACGGGAGTACCCGGCATGCTGGGGGCTGTAGTAACCCTTTCTGGAGTGTCCTTGAGCCTTGGCACTGAAGCTCTTCCCTACTTCATGTTGCACCCCTCCTCCTCCTCCTCCTCCTCCACGGCCATGGCGTTGTACAGGTCGAGCATGAACAACGGCGCGGAGGACGCCTGCTTCCCGGGAGAGAAGGGCCGCGGACGGTGGGGCAAGCCCAGGATGGAGAGGATCTCTCTCTGGATCTCCCTGCGTTCGTGATTGCGCAACCTCCTGTAAATAAAACTGGAGTGCACATGGTTGTCACTTAACCCGCAATGAGCGCAGGACAGAAAACTCAAGCAGCTCCACGCAAGTCCAAGCACAGCACGGTTCAAAGGTGTAAGCGCTGTCATCTTGACAAATAGTTCACCCTGGGGTGTGAAGCTGAACTACATCGCACTCTGTGAGAAAAATAAAATAATTTATATCTCTGACAATACGGAATCATAGACTTTCCATATCAGACGGAGACACCGCAGCTTTCACGGTGGTAACTGAGGAGGCTTTTTACCAGTCGGCCCTTCTACAGATGAGGCGTCAGCTTGCAGAAAAGTCGCCGCTCCTCTCCTGTGTGCGAGGCTCCTCCAGCAATATTTACTCCTCCAGGATCCATCCAAAGTCTCTGCCACACCAAGTATTTATGGAGCTATGACCCCGTCCCTCACCTTACTCCTCTGTGATGCAAAAACACGTAGGTACGCCCATAACGTCGAGGGATAACCCGGAGTTTCCAGTGGGTGAAATGTGTTGAACTGTGTTACAAATGAACAGAGTAGCGACTCATGCCGCGGCTCGCATTTTTCTTTTATTCCCCCCTGAGAGAGTTTTGGGGCTAGTTGCCCTCTGAGTCCATCCCACACTCAACTTTTGTTTTTGCATCCACCTCTAGCGGCCGCAATAAAACTCCAGCCCGGTCCCATGATGAATGTGGCGGCTCAGGAGTGTAAAAGGAGACACTTGAAATCCAAGAGCCCGTCTTAACGAGTGAAAGAATAATGACAGAGCCTTTTAATCACCTCAACTTATTGAAGTCCGCGTGTTTATAGGAGAGGGCTCCAGCTGCATTCAGCACCAACAACAAGGATCCTGTTTTTATACTCTATGGGCTTAACCATGATCCACTGGGATGCTGTAAAAAAATATGTTATTAAATGCACCAACAAGTGGGCCAGCTTGTAGGCTAATAGTTCCAATGTAGGAATAGATCAGATACAAATAACACAAAGAGCCACTGCGAGTCTCTATCTACAATGATATCCATACCTCAAAGAGCAAAAGCTAGAAAAGATAATTTAAAGCAAAGAGCCTTAAGCTCCGCTCTCAGAGGAGCATTAAGTAAACAATATGTTGAGGTAAGAATGCTGGGATAATTAAAAACATAAATAGTCAGAGGTTTCCATGTGATGGGTGGCTGCTGTCCAAAATGAAAAAAAGGAAGCATCCTTCTTAGGGAAAGCAACTCCTGCACATGCTACCACATAGCGCCATCTAGTGTGCAAAGCCAAAACACTTAAATTGTTATTTCTGAAGCCTCCCTCTCATACACACACACTCACACACACAAACCCCTAGCCAGAGCTGCACTTGTATCCAAGTTTCCCAGTGCTGCGTCCTTAGAGGAACGACCCAGGTGATGATCTCTTTATTTTGTTTCCATGGCCATCACACTTCATCCTTTTTGATGCTGCAGTAAAAAATGGAAAACGTTCACAGCACACACCACACCCATAAAGACGAACAATTTCCAGGAGAAAGTTGAGATTAATGATGTGAGACTTCTGAAATAAACCTGAAGCTTAAAGCCCATAGAACAAAGTTCACAAATCATAAAGATATTTTAATTCTAGTAAAAAACAAAAGAAAGATTCATACAAAAAGTCACCTTAACACAAAATAATAAAATTACAAGAGCTGTTTAAGACATGTCACTGCTGAAATACACAGTTATGACTCTTTTATAAATAACAATAAAATACCTGCTACAGTAATGAAGGTAAGCCCCTGGAACATAAATGACACGACATTTCAAACTAACATGCTGAACATGCTGACATGTTCTCAGATGGTAAAACTTACAACATTTTACTTACTAACTGGAATTAAATGGGATGAGAATGAATGGGTATTTTGATAAGGGGGGGAGTATTCATTTATCTTAGGTGATATACAATATTAGCTTTTGTAAAAGGTTTTCATAAAGAGTTAAGTGCTTAACAGTCAAACTGAATGCTTTATAAACACAGGCTTACAGCAGCTCATACTCAGCTACAGGAAATCAAACTCACAGTCTTGTGCTGAAACGTGCCAATTTCAGACATCATTTATGGTGAAATAATTCACTGAACATGGAATTTATAGATTATAGAAGTTGTGTGGGTTTTTTTTTTAACAGAAGATATAGCGCCCAACCAGAGTGCAGTGAATATTTAGACAGCGACATGTAACGAAGCAACACCAGGGGGCAATATTGGAAAATGTACCAGCCACACTGGCCAGAGAGGGATCCAGACATACATGTAGTACTTGAGTTCAAGGTGCTCAGATGAGAGGCGGTAAATGGAGCCAATTATTAATTCTCTTAACCTCAAAGCATGTTCAAAGACATTTGAATTAGATAAAATACCAACAGAGAAAATGTGATAGGATCTAGTTCTGTTGACTGTCTGAGATCACATCAAAGGTGTTAGAAGAGGTCCGTTTTGTTTCCACGACAGAGAGGAACTGTAAAGATGAGATCTTCCTGAGAATGGCTGTTTGTTCCGCATCAGCTCTAGACTGTTGCCTGCAGTGACGCTGCATTACATCAATAGTTTGGCCCTTTGCTGTAAGGATCCCGCCTCATCATGCTACCATAGCACATGGCTGGATCACACACCCCAGGCTGACCAGGGATGCCAGGATTACCACTTTTGCCCTCTGCTCCATTTAGACCAGGGGGTCCAGGCTTACCTGGAGGACCTGGCTTACTGTAGCCCTGGGGACCCATTGGACCTGTGGAGATAAAAAAAATACTAAGCTGAGTTCACTTAACTGAACAGTACACGACAGTAAAAGATGACAATAATATCAGAAATCTTTTGAAAGGGCCCCAGCAAATTAGCTTCCACATGGCTTTCTGTAAATAAAGCGAATAATTAGTGACATTATTTACCTGGAGGCCCGGGTGGCCCTTGGTCTCCGATGGTGGTTCGACCAGGGCTCCCCTTCTCACCATTGAAACCTGGTTCTCCTACAAACACAAGTGTACTTGCTTGAGCATTCTGCAAAACCACTTCAATAACAGCCCATTGACTTTGACGCTGGTTTTACCTTTCAGTCCATTAATACCAGGGCGCCCTGGCCGACCAGGGTGGCCCAGCTGGCCCCTGGAGCCACTTAGTCCAGGAAGGCCCCTGGGTCCCTGGGACCCAGTTGGTCCTGGAGGACCAGGAGATCCAGGCTGGCTTTGACATCTGGTACAGCTACTCTGCTGGTTGCCCAGTAACAATAAAGGCAGCTCAGCTAGGATGATTAACAAAGAAAAGATTTCAGATGTGTGGTGAGAACACACAGAAACACATCATCAGTCAGTCTATACTGATACTCACACTGAAGAATCTCTCTGCAGATTTGCCGAATGTGATTGTCTGACATTTCACTTGCCTGGAATAAAAATTATGGATCATGTGGATTTTCAGTGACTTTCCACTCAATATCAGATATAACATCATAATTAAAACCACTATCAACAGGCAACTGTTGCACAATGTGTAGCGCACATACAGATCTTCCTTCAGGTCCCGGTGGGCCAGGTGGACCTGTGTCCCCCTGCAGCCCTCGGGGTCCCGGTGGGCCTGACTGACCCGACTGTCCAGGCCGTCCCACTTGACCTTCTTGACCTCTCTGCCCCGGATCCCCTGCTGTCCCTTTCTGGCAAAAATACCACCCCAGTGTTAGCGAAACACACAATAATTCAGATTGGATGGAGGTTCCGTGAATAATGCATTCAGCTTAACATACCTCTCCTTTTAGTCCCATTGGACCAGTGGAGCCCTGTCAATGAAAGCCAGAAAATATATAAAAACCAGAAAGCACTCAGAGAGCACATATTGTACCTCCAACAAGGTACACAATCCTCAAAATGTGTTATTTTGTAATAATAGATAATCAGCTTCTAGATCAAAATGCACAGTGACAATCTTGCTGATTTCTGAAGAACACTTCAATCTTGAAAATATTAGGGTTTAATATGAATGAAAAATTGACCACTGAGTGGGTATCAAGCAGCTCTAGCACCACCTGTTGGCTAAATAGCATCAAATTCTGCAGTATCCTTGTTATGTGCCTATGTCTTCTAAATTTGGTTACAGCTGCACCTGCATTTGCTCAAAAATTATGGTAGTTTATGTCAAATAGGCCATGCCTTTAAGAACTTGACAACAAGTTATAGTAAAAGGCTCATACTTACAGGGTCATATAAATATTCTATGTACCAAAAATGGTGAAGATACAATGAGGAGTGGTGGAGAAAATAAGAAAACAAGTTCAAAATGCCAAAAGATCCCTGCACATGAAAATGGACCTAGCCTATGTGGATAGATTAGATATGTAATGCACCAAGGATTCCAAGAAACAGTAATTTTGTTGCTAAGCTTCACAGTTCAGGAGTTATGAGTGATGATTTAAAATGTTTCATAAATCGTCACATGGTGGCGCTATCACCAAACTAAGCTGGCCTGCTATGTAACAGACAAAAAGCCAAGGACCATTCTTGAGGGAAGTAATTAATGTATTGTATATTGAATATATTGTCCAAGTTTAGCCTAATATGGCCAACGTTAAAAAAAACCCATTTCAAAACACAGGTAAAATATCTAGTAAAATATCTTAGCCATGTCCATTTATCAGCTGATCAAAGAAACTCACATGTTCCCCTGGCCGACCATGCTCTCCTTTTTCACCGTTCATTCCCTGGTGAGAAAATCATTAGATTAACGTCACAAAACCACATGAAATCAATGATTCAAGGCACTTTTGATGGTACTGCAGGTTAAAACATCCATTCAAAACATGATGAATGATGCATATTTTTTAGCAGTATTGCTGTGTTTAAATGCAACACATTAACACCCATTAGATTTTATTACATAAATATGATTACACTTCCTCATTGGATTCCTGAGTTGATTTTGTTTTCATGACCTGAAATTGATCCACATTAGCGTAATGGAGAAAACCATGTTGGATGTCAGCAGAATGGCAAATATCCAATTACAGCTGACACATGATTGTTTTCCAAACCCATAACCAACATGTGATAAATGAGGCTTTATTTCCACTGGATTTTTGAAATATATTGATTTCTATGTGAAATGAATTAAAGACAATATATTCCTCCACTAATAGAAGTACCTACTGACAGACTGCGTTTGGTTTTGAATACAACCTTACAACAATTAACACACTATGATTTTAATAAAACAGACCAATGGTAGTGATTTCTTCTTTTGGACCAAAGTCTGTCTTAATCCATCACTCAATGGTGAAAAGTTACACTCATATTTATTTAAAGCGGATGAGGTGCTCTCAACCTTTCAGTTTGAGTTATTATTTTAGATTAGCATTACAGAGGTCAACACAATCATAGTATCATCTTCTTGTGTGACTAAGTAAGTGTTGATGGCAGTGTAATTTTACCGTCTCTCCTCTTTCACCTGGATTTCCTCTTTGTCCCTGATTTAAAAAAATACATGAATTATAACCTTATAGTATGTTTTGTGCACACTTCCAGATGATTTACAGAAAAAAAAAATATTGCCAGAATACATCTTTAAACTTTATATCACAGTGAAAACCTCCTACAACTTATTTAAGCATTGTACAAATGTTCAAAAATAACAGGTGGTAATTAAATCGCTGAGAAAGGCTACTACAGTTCTTGCATAAAGATTTATTGTGATGTAAGTCTGTTGATGGTATGGAGGTTGAATCATCATTACAACTGGAATTTCTGGGAAACTAATGTACAACTAAATATCAATGGACATGAATTTTACGTATGACCCCACTGGGTTAACCCTGACCAGTAAACAACAACAAATTATGAATCAAAACAACAAATAACTCAATTCATTATCATAAATCATATATCTGAAAAGACTGGATGAAAGGGGGCGAGACGGCAGTGTTGATAGTAGAAATACCTTGCTGCCTTTTAGGCCTGGCATGCCAGGGTGCCCTGGCTGACCTGCTCCTCCTGGTTCCCCTGCACTCCCCTTTAATAGTATTCAGTTTAACACCAATCATTAAAAACAAGAAAACACTGTGGTACATTAAACTTCAAAAAATACTTTGTTTTACATTGTGGATAAACACGTTTTTTACACTCTCTGCTTTATTGATTCAGTCAATGATTACACGATTTTAAATCAGACATAAAGTCAACTGGTTCATATCAGATTATTTAAATGGAAACATACCACAGGCCCTGGTGTTCCTTGTATACCTGGATTCCCACTTTCGCCCTTATTCCCCTTGATTAAGACATAAAACATGTCTTATGTTACAGAAAACATACAATGAAATAACATCCAAACCACATCATATCACTGACTGGACTACAGCATACTTTCATGAGGTTTGGGTGTATTGAAGCTTGACGTTTAATTGTGTCTAGTCGTATACTTTCTTTTCCAGTTAAACAAGCCTTAGTAATTGCAGTCTGAAGCTCAGCCATAAAATCAAAGTATTGCCTGCCTGTCTATAAACTAGCTTTTCACTTGTGTGCCATTTACCAATATACATTGGCTTGTTAAAGGCAGATCAGCTAATGAAAAGTGATTAGGAGACAGAGCGTCCAGACCAGACAAGCCCAGACTGCTTACATTTCCACTAAAGTTTCCACTGACGAAAGCACTAGGGCCGGATCATGGCTTAATTTAGCATTGCCAGTGTGGCCAAGAGATCGTTACTGGTGCTAAAGTGTATTTTAGAAAAACAGTGACCAAACAAGACATGCAATGCTGCTGACCCAAGCAGCTTTCTATGCATTTCAATCTACTCTTCGTTTAGAAAGCTTCACAGATTTAACCTTATCCAAACTAATGACACTGTGCACTGAATTGCATTTTGTATAGGCTGGACGAGAAAGGGCTTGGGAATGCAATGTCATATGCGCCAGAGTGATCTACTGTACTTGTTAACAGCTGTTTACCTGTACTACATTGTGCTTGGACTCAACTTAAATCATGGCATGCAGCTTGACGGTCGCTAATGCCAGCTTCGGTGGATTTATCCGCGGTATCGACTTTTCTGGGTCATAGTTTGAGTCGGTGCGCTCACAGCCACAGGGGTCTAGAGGGGGATAAACTCGCATTATATTTAGTGCACAGTT
Organism: Coreoperca whiteheadi; assembly: GCA_011952105.1. Taxonomy (NCBI): domain Eukaryota; kingdom Metazoa; phylum Chordata; class Actinopteri; order Centrarchiformes; family Sinipercidae; genus Coreoperca; species Coreoperca whiteheadi. Next base: position 15,847,635 of record CM022471.1, read on the forward strand.
TATCCATTTTAAGGACTTAATTAAATCGTTTTGATGTCTGTTGGTAAGATGAAAGTAAGTCATTATTTCTGCTAGCTTCATTGTAGCTTTGTAGAGCTCTGCAACAACACAGCTGTTTGAAGAAGCTCAAAGGGAATTTCCTAACAGGCACAAATGATTACCTTGTTTCCAATTGGTCCTTTCAAACCAGGTGCACCAGGTAAACCCATCTCGCCCTACAGGAGAGTGAGGACATCGTTTTGGTAACTCTTCAGATTCAATATTAACACTTTGATGTGCACTGAACCTACAAAGAGTCCAACAGCTGTTAACTTACAGGTGGTCCAGTCAATCCTTTGAAGCCCCTGGGTCCTGGCAAACCAGCTTCTCCCTTAAATGAGAACGGTGTCAGTCAAATATGATCACAAAGAATGATGCAAAACCATTGGTTGGTTTATTTTGCACAAACAGTAGGAACTTGTTCCCTGGGAAGGAGCTCACCTTCTGACCATTCAGGCCTGCAATTCCTGGCAATCCAGGCATACCCTGGGAGCAATGAAACAGATTATACTGTATTGCAGATCAATATATTTAAGAAAAAAAAATGACATGGAATTGTTTGTAATGTTTCTGTTTTTCTATTAATCCAGTCGTGATATTATCTACTGCTAGAAGTTTACAACACTTAAAAGAAATTACATTTTTAATAAAGGTCTATGTTTTCATAGGCGTTTCTGAACCAATACTAAAAACAGATTCCAGTTTACTTACTTTCACAGTGAAAAAATTGCTTCATTGCGTCAGTAACAATTGTAGTCAATTGCCCAATAAAAGAAACTGATGGAAATGTATTGGCGCATGAAGAAATGTCCACCAATATGTTACACTCCCCAGTTGGCTAGTTGTAAACAGGAAAAGGTGGAGGAACATAGTTGGGGGGCTTTGTGATGCAAAATTCTTGATATTAACAATTTTGTAAATATATTCACTCCAAAAATAGAATATTTCATTTCATTTTCATGTTTAAACTATTTCAGTCTGTGCAGTAGTAGAGCACTGTCTAAGGTTTCATCATTGTGTCAAACTGTACAATCCTTAGATGAATCGTATGTCCTGCAATTGAACTGAGCACACGTGTTTTATTTTCTGATAAATGCAATAATAGAAAAAGTAGTTGCTGTTTAAATTGCACTTAGGAAAAGGAATAAAAGCAGATACAAATTTGTAAATAAATACATTGAAAGGTTATGTGGTTCAACACATGCAGCAAAACTACCCTGGAAAACCTCTTTAGTTTTTTGTTTTAGTCATTTTTTTCTGAGATAAATGCTTGCAGATGCTTAGTGGTTGCCTCAGACTGAAGTTTGAGTAACATATGTGCATAGTGAATAGATTAGACAGGCAGGTATCTGTCTATCTAATATAGATAGAGCCACCCAGGCACTAACACTCAACCTATAGGTGAAGAAATCCCCGTACTGGGGTCTACATTAAAGTGCTATCTTCGCCTTGTTTTAACTTGAGGAAGTACAGTACTAATCCTGTCTCCTTGGATACATTGCTAACTCTATTGTTCTGGTGGGGAAAATGGCTTACAGCCTTGTGGAGCAACTGACTCATCCTTTGTAGACCCATCACAAACTTTTGGACAACACTTATAATCATGATCAGTGGGAAGGCTGCCCAGTTGAAACACTTTCTTCCTAAAACAGATTTGCCAGAGCACCAGAGCATTCTCTCGATGAGTTACTTTCACTGCCTTAGATTATAGCCTGAGCCTGCTTGTTACATAACAGGGTTATCCTGGGATGAACTACAGGGGAAATACCCTTAATTTAGTGGCTGTCAGGGGTATTCTCTGTACTGCTGACAGTGTGTTAACACACTGCAGTTTTACTACAGTAAAAAAAAACGTTATGCCTGCAAATCTGTGATCCATAAAATCCGCTCTTTTAGAGTATTTGCCTATTTTACTCTTCTGTTACTTGCAGTATCATTTCATATCAACTACAATTTGTACGGCGTTTGTCTGTAAACTGTAATGTAAAGTACCGCATACATAAAGTTCTCCTTTTCGTCTTTCAAGATGCTTTGCTGAAAAGTTTACATCACAACACAATATGTACATTTCATGTTACTTTCATGCAAATTTGCATAAAATCCTCATTTTCTAGGATTCCAAGTAAAGATGAAAGACAATAGCAACAGCTCAAACAAACTACAAAACACCAAACATGTACAATGAGTAATGTCTGTCTACGACTCACAGGATGGCCTTCCCTTCCATCAGCACCAGGAATACCACTGGCCCCAGCTTCTCCCTTATTACATTGGAGAAACAAGAACATTATTAATACATTTTATTTCCATCCAAATTCCTAGTGATGAGTCCTACATACACATCATTGTTTCGTACTTCTTACATGTCAAGCTGGATTTATTGAATAGAATTCTATCTAAAACATGGAGAACGCCATTGATGTTTACAAAAGCTGTCAAATGGGGTTTGAAAAAGACAAGGGGGACACCAGCGCTGTATGACCACATTTCCATGGTTGCCAAACATCAACAACAGCAAAATATTTTAACAATGAGCATGCTTAGGCAACCTCATGCCTCTACTATTATATTAATCCCTGATTGAGCTTTGTAACATGCTGTTCTGTATTGTCAAAAAAACAGACCTTTTGACCAGGTCTCCCTGCAAAGCCATCCTTTCCGTCTCTCCCAGGTAGGCCCTGAAATCAGAGAAAAGGACTTTACATACGATTATAGAGGCACATGAGCTCTGGATTTGATTCTTTTTTAGTTTTTTTGTTTTACACATACAGGTTCTCCTGGATAACCCGGTGGCCCAGAAGGTCCCATACTTCCTTTTTCTCCCTGGAAATATTATGCCATCCAGTTAAAATAGTTATATTTCTTGTGTCATGTTCAGTGACTTAACTGATTGTCTGCACCCTTACCACTTGACCAGCTTTTCCCGTTAAACCTGCAATTCCTGGGGATCCTATTGAGCCCTGAGAAAAGTGAAAAGATTTGGAAATGATCATTAATTGTGATCTAGAAATAGCTCGTACCTTCCGTGGTCCAAGCTGGCCTGGCTTATCTAAACTTTCAGACAGTGATGAACCTGCCACTCATTGGACAGGATCATCAATTTATGTAATATAGAGACTGTAGCACACTGTAGCTAGCAAAACACACAGCTCTTCGTCAGTCAGATCAGGAGGCACAAGTTATACAGTGTGGGAGAAGAACGCTTCATAGACCCATTGTTAAGTCTATGTGGTCACACATATGCAGTCAGCAGTGGTCTTGTTTTTCTGGGATAGACAATGACTATCAGCTATTTGGACTGAAACTTAAGGGAGTGACGTATTTCACTGGATCATTCTGGCATTTTAAAAATTGCACTGGTTGACTCAAAAATAGACTTTAATTAAGTATCTGTTGAACGGTGCCAAAACTTGGGAGAATGATGCGTCACTGCAGTTTCATGTTTTCAGAATTAAAAAAAACAGCATTTGGAACAAGGCGGGACATTACATCATTTATTTTCTCAGATATTTGCATTTCATCATTCAAAAATATGCTAATCATCTGAAGAGGGAACCAATGACTGTATTTATTGTATTACCGGCTGGCTCAGGTGACAACATTTTTATTGTGGCTTCATTTGCAAAGATATTTTGTACATAAAAACACATTTTAGTCAAAGTGAAGACAGTTTCTTTCTTTAAGTTTGAGCTGAATTCAATATTCAGCTAACAATCAGGTCCCAGGAACGTGTGTTCATGTTCCATTGGTATCAAATCATGTATAAAAATCTCTCCAGCTGTGGCCATCACTACAGTTCTGTTTGCTAGGGGAATTCCAGCCCAAAACAAACAAGCTACAGCAAAAGGGATTTAGAGGCTCACTGGAAGTGCTGCAGCTGGGCCAGTAAAGACACAATCGTGAAAGCCAACTGGAAGGCTAGTGTTTGTGCTTTATTTGTCTTTATACTGAAGTTTTACTGTGTTGTTAGATTGTGTTTCAAATGCTGCATCGTGGTGCATAAAACATGGGGAGCTGCTAGTGTAAGCAATGACGGGTGTGTTTGTACATCTCAGGTGTGTAGGAAAGCCTGTTTTCAGTAGGCAGATGCGATACGGGGCTTTCGCTAACAGGCATGCTCACTCCTGAAGCTGGACTCTGAGTTTCCTATTAGGAACACTGATTTCTGTCAAAATGAATGCTGCCAATGTTGGTAGAGTGTTAATTAACTACAGAGATTAATAGCACAGACTGGATGCCCACATAATTAGTAATAAAATGTTCCTTCAAAGGTGATGAATGACTGTGGTCATGAACAAGTACACAAACATAGCCATTTTTTGGCAAAGTGGCTCACAGCCTTTCTTCCTCTTGTGTCTTTGAATTATGTACTGACTAAATTTAGCAGGCATTTCATGTTTCCGTTCTCTACATCTTATGCCAGGAAAATTAGACTACACCCTTGGGCGGTCTTACAATATGGGAACAATTTGGAAAGGTAGATGGGGATTCCCTCTAACGTAAGCTTAAGTTTCTTCCTGCTCATTGAAGACCTCTTGGTCTTCAGAGATTGTTCTGTGGTGCATGGAGGGTCTTTAGCTTTCCTGGAGTGAAAACACCTCTTGACCAAGACATGAGGGAAATTTGTAACTTGACCAAAAAATTTGGACCATTTTCCCTTGGCTTCTACAAAGAATAATTTAATGTTGAATGCCAAATGACTAGAGTTTGAATTGTGGAAGATCCAAAGGCACGAGAGCTCTTTACTGTTTCATATAAAGGGGGTGCTTTACGTATTTTGGTAAGCATGTACCTGCTTAACATCAGCATGTTAGCACTTTCATTGTGAGCATGTTAGCACTTTCATTGTGAGCATGTTAGCATCCTGACATTAACATTTAACTCAATGAAACACTGTCTACACTGCAGCCTCACATAGCTGCAAACATGGCTGTAGACTCCAGATGGTCATTTTGTTGATGCATTTATTGTTGTTTTGGGATGACGTAGTGGTTTAATGTGACTGTGATGTGTATGATTATGTGTGTATGCAGATGTAGAATGTCAAGCAATATTTCTGTGAATAATATTTGTGTGTATAACATGTCTTGCATTAGTGTAGTAGTATTATCCTCAATGTGATTTACAGATATATATTGACCTTATGTCCAGAAACCACACTGGTCTGGTTAGTCTGAGACTAATTAGATTAGAGTTAATTCTCAGTTTAATTTGAACACATTTGACTTGTCATGCAAGAAAATATGTACTTTATTTACAGTACTGTGAATATTTGGACCTATTTTTATTTGATTAGAGCTTTTCTGAACTTGCTCTCTAACATATTTGGCAGCGGCCTTGCTTTGCCATGTAAGAAATGATGGAAAATGACTGTCAGTGCACCTTCTAGACACTCATCTCATCATTCATGATGCCTCAGACAATTACACTGATTTGATGTCTAATTATGGGATTTTAAAGAGCACTTTGACAGACCAGTAAAAGCCATGGCTTTTTCATGTTTTAAGCATAACTGGTCTTTAGCAGTGCCGTCCCCCATTGTCCTCTCTCTCTTTGTGTTTTTGTATGGCCAAAATCCAAAGTATTTGACTTAATCAAAGAAAGTTGAGAAGACAGTCCAAGCACTAGTAAAAACCTAATTTGATATATCCTTGAACTGTGAGTGAAACCATAATAATGGGACAGATGGTACAGGCAGATTCACTCCAGGTGCAGACATGTGTCTGCAGACAGCTGAGACAATTTTCTAAATGACATTAACTGCTTGAATTGTTCTCCACTTCAGCCATCTGGCAGGGGCTCCCTGTGGTCACACTGATTACAAAGTAGGATGACATGACAGGGGAGAAGCAATCTAGAGGGGATGCATTACCTCACTGTACCTCCAAAATGACGCTAAAAGCAAAATGTTGATCAGATGAACATCTAAGCTATAAGAGCAATAAAAATGTTCTGGATAAAGCTGTAGGACTGTCTGCTTGAGGCTGCTGTGACTGAGGTTTAGGCCTTTCTAGTACTGTCAGTTTCTCCCCTTTGTGTGGATTACTGTATCAACTTAGTCCACTTTCGTTTGGACTGTTTGTGGCAGCTGACGTGTTTCATCTCATAGGCGCTTTCCCCTTGTGGCACATATGCTTTAGCCTTCTTACCCATTGTTATAATGACAGCTGCTAGTAACAAGCAGCATCGCCTGCATGTATGTTTTCTAGTCTTTGTGACAGAACATTGGGAGAGGCAGTTATCTAGTCTGCCTTTAGATAGCGTGTTGATTTGTAAACATCTCTGAATTTGTTTTGTTGTCATCTGCGGCTTAGAGATTCTCACCTTAGAGATTTTAGCCTTAAAAGTTAAAAACGTAGAGCTGGCAGGTTTCTTCTGATAAAAAAAGATTCATTCACGTTTTATTTTTAATCCATTTATGCACCTTCTCCTTAACAATATAAGGACATATTGTAGAGGGAAGTGTGCACTGAATAACAAGGTTTTATTTCTAACCGATAGCCATCTGAGACATATAGTCCTCTCTGTGGGGGTGTGCGATCTGTTTTCTCTACTGGGTTTTCTGAAGAGTGATTTTCTTTTAATGTATCTCAGGATCTCACAGATTTGGAATCATGCCTGTTGCCTTGATTGACATGACACTGACATTGATTAACATGTCTTCCTTGCATCTCTCCCTCAGACCTTACTGTAATTGGGAGGTTTAGGAGCGAGGAGGAGATGCAAGGCAACAAGAGGAACAAGATAGAAATAACAAAGAAAGTACAACTGTTTGAGCTTTCTAAAGAAAGGGCAGAACAAAAGTCAGGAAATATGAAGACATTTAAAAAGTCTCGGATGGCCTGCATGCTCTCTCTACAAGTGTTTTTGTCCCACAGTATAGAAGTTGTATTTTTACTCTCCCAGGGGATCTGCCTTTATATTCATAACATATGGTTCCTAGAGTGATTGATGCAGCGATGTTCAAACATTTCAAGTTGATGTGTCTAGCAGGGATTTCCTGCTAATCCTACATTTGATCTCATAAAAAGAAGATTTACCTTGACAATTCAATGTATGTTTTGTACCTTTTGATGATCACTTTCTACGGAAATTGTTTTCTCTCTGCTTTGGTCAGTCAGCGCATTCAGCAATTTTACTAACTTTCCATGCGGATAAATAATACTGAGCAACATCTAGATACCGCATTATCGAGCAGAAATGCAGTCACCACATTTGAAAAATGAATCACATCACCTTCTCTCCTGCTTGTCCAGGTAATCCTGGTAATCCAGGCATACCCCTCTCACCCTGAAAGAACAGACTTTTATTACAAAATTAGTTTTTAGTGGTCATAAAATTAGTGCTAATAATGAAGCCAATTGTGCCACAATGTGCTTCTTGAACTTCCTACCGAAACACCAGGCCTCCCTTGCTCGCCTTTGTACCCATCTGGCCCACGTGGACCCTGACAGAAGTAACAAAGGAGATAAGCTTAACATTTTCTATTCTTGATGCTGAATTCAATGTACGCGTAAATCAAGTGAAATTCTCTTTACCGCTACTCCTGGTGGACCTGGCACCCCTGGGCTTCCTCTACTGCCAGGGATACCCTTAAAATGAAAAAAAAAAGAAGACAAGAGATACAAACACTTGATTAAACATTTGAATCCCCTCAACTGTGTGCATGTTCTCTAAGTGAATCTAGGCTGCGGGCTGAATTCTTTCTCTGAGGTTTTGATCATGCTGTAGAGCATGTGGTTCACTTTTGGATGGGATTCATCACACAAAATCACCACTGTGCTGCCACCAGTGGTATAATCAGAGATGTTTTTTATTTACCCATTGGAAAAATAAGTAAATAATTATATTTACCACTGTGTTTTACCATTCTGAAGCAAATCCTGACCACAAAGAGTGAACAAGCACAGATTGTCATACATTAACTCAATTTGTTTTGTTTTGGCATTTTCTCAGATGCTGCTGTGGATGCTGCTGGGACAGTGTTGTTAGCGGGTATGTTCTGTATGTTTGTATATTGAACTATGTAGTACTCACAGGCTTACCATCAGCACCAATAGGTCCAGGCTGACCAACTTTGCCAGTGTTTCCTTGTTCACCCTAAAAAAAGTGGAATGAGGTAATTTAATCATAAGTAACTAAAACAAGTTGTTTGTACATCTTTGCCGATCATGTAACTGAAAAAGCAGAATACATTAATCCACTTGAAACATCTCTGGTAACAACATCCTTTCTCATGCATAGCGTGTTGATTTGATTTATCTATAAACCATACTGAGCAAGCTAGTTCATATAATGTAAGAGACTCTTGAATACTATGTGGGGTTATAAGGAACATCTGCAAGGCAGCAATGTTCCCAGGATTTTGGATCTATTACTAACTGTAGTAAAAGCATAGCAGTGATCTTATAAACACAAACATGCCTGAACCCATTTAGGTTTCAAAGATTTTTGTTGCTATTGTAATATGTCTCTAAGGTCCTTGTGTAAAAACTTTCATGGCCAGGGCAGTTATTATTTGGTTGATGTCCTGTGATCAGTAAAAATACGTAGATGTAAGATTTATTCCTTCTTTTGGTAATTTTCCATTCACCAACCAGTGTTTGTCTTAGGCAAAGGTCTGGTTTGCTTTAAGCAAACAGTACATGATCTTACAAGACTAACTACAACTTACTCACAATGACAAGCCGCAATTTGCCTAACTGAAGGAAAGAGGCTATTTGGTGTGTCCATAATTTGTAAAATTGTACATTTTAAGCAGGTAACTGTGTATTTAAGAAATAAAAGTGCTAAAACCTCCCACAGAGCACTTTTTCTGGCGTAAAGGAAATCTGTGTTTACAGGTGGTGATGACTGTAGTTGGATTTGATCTGTTGGTAAAGTGCAACCTCATGTGCTCGTCACATAATTATCCGACACAGAGAGCAGCATTTAGACCAGCACACATTTCCTCAAGGCAAAGCTGTGAGAAAGAGAAAGTTTGTGCTCTGTCTTCCAACAGAAGCCATTTAGTCTCTATGTCATTCCTGAGTTTACACATAAAATCAACATTGTTAAAGATTAAGTTGTTTTTCTCTTATTTTATCTCAACAGAATACCACTGTTTAAAATAAATATTTAACCAACTGTCTGTACAATGAGGAGCTAAACAATGTAGAGCTCTGTGCCAAACCAGAAACAGACTCTTCTCTCTAATATCTCACAGCATAGTGTGTGTGTTTTTGCATTTCATTTCTGCTAGTAGGATGTTTTTCAGTGTGGCAGTATAGTAGTAAGACAAATAATGAAATAAAAAATATAATAAAAAGAGGAAACATTTTTTCAACAACTGACCTTTATTCCTGGAAGTCCAGGGGGTCCAGGAGGGCAAACACAAGGTTCTTGAGTTGGTTCACTGTAATCAGGACTGTTGGAGCACTGCAAAGAACAACATTAATAGATAATAGACAAGACCAAACATTGAGTGCACATACAGAATTACACATATTAGAGCTGCAACAATTAGTCGATTAATCAGTCAGTAGACAAAAATCCCCAACAATTTAACAATCAATAATTCTCTGGTTCAAATGTGAATGTTTGCTGGTTTCATTTAAACTGAATAACTTTGGGTTTTTTGACTATTGGTTTGACAAAACAAGCAGATGAAGATTGTCACCTTGGACATATTTCACCATTTCCTGACATTTAGAAAATGTATCAAAAAATTGTCTAATGTTGGTAAATTTCACAAAGATCCAACACTGAAACCTGAAAACACATGAATTCATTCACATTTAAATAAAAAAGTGCATTAACCATTTTCATCACAAAAAATTAAAATCTGTATGTTACTTTGAATAAGCAGATCTTTCTGCTAAAATGTGCACTGTAAGCTGGATATCTTTCTATTTTTAAATCCAGAGCTGTGGGAGTTTGCCAGAAAGGCATCTGATCCTCCTTTCAAAAGGAAATTGATAACTGAACTTTGAGATTGCATTGCAAATAAACCATTGAAAAGCACACAGAGACAGGAGAGAAGCAGTGGTACTTGGCAAACATTTGTAACTTTGGGCTTCTCATCTTGTCTCTTTTGATATTTTTATCCAACAACCTAGCATTAAAAATAGTAATTTGGCACTGGCTTTGTGATTCTAGCAATTTCTAAGCCAACATAACAATGAGCCACTGCTTCACAAACACAGTTGGAGCCAGCAGACAATTAAAATATATATTGAGTGCAAAATGTTTGAAGCTGAGCCATGGGTCCCCCTCCAACAAAAGATTTTATACATAAGCAGATGTGATATAAACTGAATATGCTAAGTTTACACTTTCACCTCACACTATTGCAATACATTAACTGTACTGATGAAACATAAAGCAAGAAAATTATTTTATGCCATGCAGCGTAAGGTGTGGAGTTAACTGACGGTTAACTTTTTGCGGTGCATTTCAGAGTAGAAACAGATGTAGTCGTACAAGGTGAGAAGTAGGTGAGAAGAAGTTATCTTTGTTGCTTTTGGACTGAAAGTGCAGAGCCAAGCAGACTCTTGTACTTACAACTCCGGGTATTTCACATGCAGTCTCTCGGGTATTCTGCTCAGGGTCACAGTAAATGCGAAGTTTCTGAATTTCAAACTAAACGAAAAAAAAAGAAGAACTTCTTGTTAAAAACACAACGTCCGCTGGTGGAGATTCCAAACAAGCTAACAAAAACAAACAAATTGTAATATGGGGGTAATTTTGCAACATTTAGTTCAGTTTTATTAGTGCTTTGCCACTAATAAATTGAAATTGCCATTGTATAACTGTTAAAGGAAAGATAAGTGCCCTCATTGAGCAGTGAGCAGTTGGAAGTTGCCAGACCTCCCTCAGTTTTTAGAAGTGTTCTGCAGCAACGTTAAACTATTCATCCATTATTTTTTTGGCGTTGGTGGTAAAATGGCTCCAGAGTGTTTCACTTCAGTTACCATATGAGCAGAAAGATGATCCTGACATATGATTTGTATTGTTTCTAGCCTCATGAAAACATGAGAATGACTGCATGGTTGGGGGGCATAAATCAATCTAAAACAATATAGTTTGCATTTTGTTAATGATAACAGTGTCTTTTTATTTGGGTTTAAAAACGATAAGGATGTCTCGTCTGGTCTGATGGTTCATGCTAATGTAATGTTATTTAACATTGCATTGTGGTTTACTTTTAATTTAGAGGTCAAGTTACAAAAATCTGTTTCCAGTTACAAGTGTGTTTCTCCAGAAATTTGGATAAGTACATTCACTTTACGGCTTAAAGCTACATGATCCTTATAACAATGGATCAGTACAATAACATTCACCGCAAAGCTGTGGTTCATGTTAATGTCCACAGATACAATGATGTGTCAACATACTGGCTGGTATAGGAGATGTAAAAGTCATGAAAGTAGTATGTTATTTGTCTTTCTTTTTAAACAAAGGATATTCTGCACAGACCCAGTCCTAGTATTTCTTATGTTATGCAATCCTGTTAGTGATTAAATCATGTTTTTCTTTATATAGATTATATTCTAACACAGCTGCATTATTTGATTTTGATTTTAAGTTACATGTATTTTATTTCATTGTCCCTCATTATGGCCACAAATACAACAATGCCAAACCTGCCTAGTTGCCTACATATGTGTCTGAGGAATTTTAAATGGTCAATTTGCACTATTGTTTCATAATAAAAGGTGTTACATCAACATTGACAATTAGAATAAAATGATGCATTGTTCAGAATGCAGTTATTCTTCTTTTCCATCTTGTTATCATTACATTAAAATGGTATGTTGTGTTTGCAGGGATTTGCATCAATGTTAAATAAACTGCCCGCTATATAGCCTTCTGCAGAGCTAATAAACAACATAGCACAATTATGATTTATTACAAATTCAGCATTTTTGGCCCAATGTGCCAATTGTGACAAATAAAACACACATTAATAAGACCTTGTGGACAAAAAGGCACATTTTTGCCAAGGATTTATTATCCACAGAGTTAAGCATGTCTCTTAGGAGGCTGTTTTATGTTGTTTAAAACATATATCAGTACTGAGTTTGCTCAACTCCTCATTAAACAAACTGTTCCCTCTTTCCATAGTCAAGTTGACGTACTGCTGAATTACTTCTCTGCGAACTGAGCAACATATATTTTATGAAAATGGTTGTTGATGTTGATAAACTCACTGGCACTGTTGTTTCCTTTCTGACATATTTTCCAACTTGGGTTTTTCCATTGATGAAAATGCCAACAGGGGGCTCCAAGGATAGGGTTTCAATTTCCAGGTCATCGACATAAAGAGTAACATCCTCTTCAGTGACCAGCAGCCGCAGCTGGTGCCATTTCTCATCAAACAGCTTCTTTTGCCATAGACAAAGAACAGGAAATAGTCATTAATACAGCTGTACATGCTGGTAGTGTGCTGATAAAGACATTAGCAAACAAACAATAAAATAGTCTGTCCCCTGGAGGGGAGTGTGTACAGTGCTGTAATTGTTGTTCAGAGCAGGAAGCAGGAGGTACTCAGAAACTGATTGGGGCAGTTTGAAATATCAAAACCTGGACAATACAAAGTAGCCACGGTTATGAAGCATTTATTTAACATATTGTGGCATTTAAAGGGAAAACCTCCCTCAAGCTCAGAAAAAGCAAGGTCAACATCACAATTTATATTTTGATCATAATTGATGCATCTGAAACACTTATCTACTATTAGGAAATAGTAAAAGAAAAAACATAATCTAGTACTCCTTATTTGGCAATTTTATGTACTATATTGCCAAATGTGCTATTACCACTTTGATTCTGATGATTTGGGCTGTATCATATATTAATAACATCTGTTACACAGCATCCAGTTTCCAGATTAAGACTCCATGTGACCAAATGATGATTACAGTTCAATTCAATTCAGTTAAATTTATATAGCCCAATGTCACAAATCACAATTTGCATCAAAGGGCTTTACAATCTATATGACATACGACACCCTCTGTCCTTAGACCCTCTATTCTAATAAAGAAAAACTACCCGAAAAACCAATTTAACAGGGAAAAAAATAGAAGAAACCACTGCCATTCATACAGATATACAGTGGCTTCTACTTTTCATCCATCCATCCATCCATCCATCCATCCATCCATCTATCTTCTTCCACTTATCCGGGGCAGCAGTCTAAGCAGAGACACCCAAACTTCCCTCTCCCCAGACACTTTCTCCAGCTATTCGGGGGAATACCGAGGCGTTCCCTGGCCAGCCGAGAGACATAGTCCCTCCAATGTCTCCCAGGTCTTCCCTGGGGCCTCCTCTCGGTTGGACATGCGTGGAACATCGCCCCAGGGAGGCGTCCAGGAGGCATCCGGGACAGATGCCCGAGCCACGTCCGCTGACTCCTCTTGATGTGGAGGAGCAGCGGCTTCTACTTTTGTAAAGGTAAAATAGACTTCTGAAGCTCTACAGGTTTATACAAGCTATAATGATGTGAGAATAGGAGGATTAGGGATGTGTGGTTGAAAGAAAATGCTTTAACCTTGGTGGTGCATTGCATTCTAACAGTTTCTGCCACAGTTGTATTATATGAAAAAATGAACAGAAGAATATAGAAACAGGCAACTAGCTTTACCCCGATGTTGGCAGCTGCTCTCCCAAAACGTACTACATTAAATACCTGTATTGTAGAGTATGAGTATCTTGGACAATTACAAGCATTAATAGGCTACTGAGAATTTACTGCGTAAATGCATCAATCAGACTCTTACTGGTGTACTTCAGCAATTTAGCATTGCAACTCACAAGAGACAGATTAAAATATAAATGGTCAAAATCAAAGCAGTGGAGGCCAAGATATCCTAACGTTTAGTCTCTAGTATGTGTCAACCTCCAAAAATGCTGGATCATATATTTCCTGTAATGCATCTCAGTAGTGTCTCCTCTCACCCACATCTTTGAAATTCCATGCTCCCAGTTTGTAATGTAGGCTATAAAAAATGTGTACTCTCCAAGCCCAAGCAGAGATAACCCTGATGACATCACATGTGTAGTACTCTCTTTGAAGAGTAAACTGATCTTACTGTGTACAACCAGTGGAGTGACTACTACTAAGACTATTTCAAAGAAATAATACAAAGCGTTACTTTACCCGTGCTGTCTGTTGTGAAAATGTAACTGTTTGAGTTCCACTTGGCGCTTCACTGGTTGTGGTGAACATGACGGTGCGGTCCAGCCCATTTAGAGTCACCGCCATCTGAGGTTTCCCGTCGCGCGTCTGTATTCTCCACACGTCCCACTCCTCCATTGCCACTGATCCTTTATACCTCAGTGTGGCCACAAAAACATATGATGGGGGCAGCCCATCAGGAAACAGGGTCCTGGGTGATCAAATTTAAAAGTCAGTCAACTTGTGAGTACAGTGGTGATGATGTAGAAAGAATTAAAGCAAGATGGTTACCGTGTAGCTTCACTCAAGTCGACATGAGGCGTCACTTCGTAGGCCTTGGTGCCATAAAATGCCCCTTTTGTCTTCTTTGTTTTTTTAGCCAAGTTCAAATGTAACAGAATATCAAAACCCTTTTCATCGCGGGAATCTACAGGAATTCGTGCTGGACAAACCGTCTCTGCAACAAACAAACACAGTGAAATAGACAAACTTAGGGACAAATATAATGACAGAGAATAATGGAGACATTGTCTGAGATGAAGAGATACCACTAATACTGTCATGATAATAATATATTTGATCTAATTTGACCTCATAACTCTTTTAGCTCCAGACATTGATAAGCAGTTGCTTACCTTCACACAGTTTCTGTCTTATGACCTGTATGATCCTGGAAATAGCTTTGTAGTCCTCAACAGAGAAGACGTAAGTTGAAAATGGCTTGTTTGCAATGTCCCTCAATTCGGCGTCTTCTGTCTCTGACCCAACACCAATTGCAAACAGAATGAGTCCCTTTTTCCTTGCTTCCTCTGCTGCTTTCAAAACCTCATCTTGAGACTTCCCATCTGTGAGAACAACAGCAATTCTGGAAATGCCTGACGGGCCGCGCTCAGACAGGCCAAACAGTTTGTCTGTAGCAAACTTAATGGCTGCCCCTGTCCTTGTGTTTCCCCCCATGTACTCAATGGACTCCATCGCTTTGATGAGGTCTTTGTTAGAGGAGTACATCCCCAGAGGTATTTCTAAAACGGGGTCATCGCTGTATTGGACGACTCCAACCTGCGTAAACTTCTGTCCAATGTTGAAGCTTGTTGTTATGTTGACAAGCCATCGCTTTACTATTTCAAAATTGACATCTTCAACACTCCATGAGCCATCTAGAATAAAGACCAAATCGCATGGTGCGGTCCTACAACCTGAAGTAGACAGGAAATAAACAATCAGCAGTATGAAATAATGGTGTAAATAAATGATGTCTAGTTTGGTTGAATACATAAAATAAAATGCATTTACGGTACTTGAAATCACCTTTGCCAGTTGTATGCATTTGACAGATTTTAATGTATGGAAAACAAGCACAACAAAGTGTGAGAAAATGAAGACAGAAGTATTCTTACTTCTTATGTCTTCATCTTGAGCTGCACTAAACAAATGGAGAAGCATGAAGCACAGGCACCTTAAGACACAATGCATGGATGTCGCTTTGTAACCCATTATGCAGCAGTACCAAGTTCCAATTGTGCACCTACAGGGAAAAGGGAAAAGGAAAAACATGCTTTGTATTGCAGGGAAAAAGAAAAGGACAATGCAAGCAATTGTGACACATGGTCCCTGTGTTATTCTTGCCTTGACAGAAGTTAACATCTCAGACTACTGTTTTTCGCTGAAAAGCTCAGTAGAGCTGAGGGAAACTGAAGGGAATACCTTTTACATTACACAGGTTTATGATTAATTTTACATATAAATATGTAGTTTAGAACAGCTTTAAATTCAGAGTGAAATGCTTTTCATTTAAAGGACAGACATTAATAGCAGAACATTGCATTTTACATACCAATTACTGGTGAAGACACTTTCCAGTGTGTGCATCAGCAACACACAATAATTCTCATTGAGTCATGACTGATACTGTCTTTCTTATAGTACTAAGCCACATAAGGAAACCATAGAGGGCACTGTGCTATGTTGAGAAGTCAGCACTACACATTAGCCACCTACCCTGAATATGAAATGGATTGAATGTCACTGGGGCTATCAAGTGCAAATCCTGTCAGCCCATTTTAGCTTAGATATATTCACTTCCTAACTCCCACTGCTGCCACATACACTACCCATAAATCCCTAATTCGCTTACTTGTACCAGTAAGTTATACTCTGAACTCTGCATCCATCCTCCATGCGGCGCACTCTAGCTTTCTAATCTTGCTGCACAGCCTCAGTACACCTAAGCATTTTCCTTTCAAGGCTCATCTACCACATCCTCACATGGCACTGTCAGCTTTACTAAATAAACAATTCACTGAACCTCTGACCACAACTGCCCTTAAACCAGTGCTCACTGTTTCCTGTGGGATTATCAGCTGTTTCCTCAAATCTGCTGCCATTTGCCAATCTCTGCCCGCCCTTGGCCCAAATACAACACGCCTTCACAGAAAAGCCTTACTCCTACACTTTTCCTCCCTCATGGATAAAACCGATTGTAATATCTTCCTTCCCATCGACAGATGAAGTAATTTTAGCCAGTTACTGTCACATGCTGCTAAAGAACTTACAGTTGTTATGTCACCAGGTGTGTCAGTCTTGGACTAAGAATTTTTAACACCCTGGCAAAATGTTTCAAAACCTTGGTGAATCTGGACATATGGAAAACTGAAATTTCTGGAAGATGTTAGCTAAACAATTTGTACATTATTTATCTTTTGGTTTGCTCCCATACATTTTCAACTTCCTCCAGCTCTTCTTTCTAATTCATCCACTGTGCCTGATCTGAAAACACAACCTTGCTTGTGCTAATGTTTTACTGTATGACCATTTTTATCTGACTGATTTGACTCTATCCGTACTGATTCTGCTGTGCTTTGGCTCTAAACCTGTCCAACAACATCCTTGCTGTATGGCCGACTGCTGACTGTTGAAATGCTTCCCCTACACTATATACTATATAACCTCTATGTTATGTGATTGTCAGATTAATTGATGATATTCTGAAGCCCCTCATGTAAAATATCTAGATATGGTACCTGATCTAGCTATAGCATAGGATATTATCCTAACACCCAAATCAAGGGTTTCCCTGATGTGGCACCCCCATGGTCATGGTTTTTTAGTGAAATGTCTCCAAAACAATTGGATTGCCATAACATTTGGTAAAGATATCCATGTTGTGATCCCCTGACTTTGTATCAGTATCAGGTCATCAGGTCAAAATTTCAATTTGTCAGTCAATTTCTACTTTGGTTTATGACCAAATACTTGTAAAACTAATAACATTCCCACCAGCGTCAGCTGTACTTTGTATTTAATGAAAATGTTAGCATGCTAATATGCCAAACTAAGAAGGTGAACATGGTGGACATACCTGCTAAACATCAGCATGTTTACATTGTCATTGTGAGCATGTTAGCATGCTGATGTTAGCATTTAACGTCTTAGTCCTGTTCACATAGCCACAAGTGGGACATTTTAAACCATTTGAACAAATTACCAAATCTGTTCTCATTAAAATCCCATTCGGATTTTAATAAAGCAATGTCAAGGCAAGTGCAACACATGACAAATTGCAGAGTGTGTCCTTGAACATTGATTAATGCCAGAAACAAAACAATGGCATGTTACATACGTGCTATTTACTGTATTTTGCAAGTTTATTTCAGTAACACGTGAACACTAGTATCATCGCATGTGCTGTAAACAAAAAGTAGCCTTATAATGATGGTTATGTTCATGCTCAGGGAATTAGAGATGAAATGGGATATTAAGAACCAGGTGAAAGAATGAAAAGAGTCATATTTACATTTGGCGATAATCAGATAGAGAATTGCATGTGAGCAGACAGTAGACACTTTATCATAGGTTGTTACTGTGGCTGCTCTATCAAATTATCTTTTAAAATAGTTTCCAACATGTGAAAGAAAGAAACTGCTGACATCCTAAAAGGAAGCAGTTGCAAATGGAGACCAGATATGCTGCATACAGTACAAGACGCAGGACTTGTGGAAGGAATTTGAAAGGAAGGAACTGATCATACACCTTATTAATAGCTGTTTCTGATTGTGACACGAGAAGGTAAACAGTGGCTAGGATATAACCCTTGGCCTCCCAAATGCTTTTATTCTGATGCAGCCAAAGAGGGGTCACACTCTTTAACATGACTGCATTTTTCCACCATGTAAACTCAGCGTTGAAGTAACACAGTTGAAGGAGGCGTTAAGCTGCCATAGTTGTGCAAGCCGTTTTCTTCAGAATTTTTCCCCACGAGAGAGCTGGAGGAGGTTGTTGGAAAACCCCCTCATTGGCAACGTCCAGCCAGGATGACTTTCCCCTCGACTGACTTTCCCCAAACCGACTGTTTCTACACCTCTGCTCGAGCCACATGGATTTCATTTACACCATCAGACAGTGAAATTCCGGCTGTGGATTGTGACCAAACACATGTAGTCATGATGAAGAGAAGCAACTTTCATCCAGGAATAAAAAACTCAACATTGCACATGCTGCGCTATAATGCTTTGAGCTGGAATGCATGCATAATGTAGCAGAATTAACAGGTGCACTTGTGTTGCAGGTTAGTAGCAGACTCCAATGATCTGTAATGTTATTGTAGCAGACACTTTTTAGCTTTGTAGCCAGGTATTTGGTTATGGTGATTGAATGACAGAACTGTAACACTAAACAAACAAACTTAAAAAGTTTAATGATGTTCTAGTTGTTAACTTCCACATTCATTCTGGGTTGAGCCTGTTGTTTGTTGCAATACTTACTGAAAACTTAAAAAAGATTTATGTGAGCGTGAGTTTTGTAGCAGTTTAGTTCCAGCTGGATTTGCTGTTCAGGAAGCTTCCGAACAAATGATTTCTCACATTTCACCAGATAACATTTCACTTGCTCAGGGTGGGCGACACTGAGTCATCACACAGATTTTAACCACAGTATGAGACCAGAGATTTTGTGCCTAACAAGTTATACTTCCCTTCAAATTTGACATATTCCATTTAGTAGAAAGTAGTAGTATTTTTAAAATTACTGACTTATTATTGACTTATCAAACAGAAAAAAAATGATTTTTCTATTTGTTTAGCACCTGCAGTTTATGTAATGCAACTGAAGGCTTTAACTCCACGTGAACTATTCAAGTTTTAGTTATCTGTTGTAAATTTGGCAAATGGAAGTTGTTCCATTCCAGAAACAACAACTGCTGTTCAACGTGAACACTTGCCAAGAGCACTGATTTATTGCTGCCAAATTCTTCAAGCAACAAAGGAAAGCCAAGCCCTATCAGTTGTTTTCCATAGAAATCTGTTCAACTAATCCAAACAGTTAAATAATGTCTTGTAAAACGTTAGCTCGAAGTTAGCTTATCGCTTTTCAGCCAACATATCCACTTTCAGATGCTTTCATAAATTTCTACTCTAGCCACAAAGATTATTGTTCTTCATATTCATGCAATGAATGCATGCAATATATATAAATAT
>CM022471.1:15867330-16017532 GCA_011952105.1 Coreoperca whiteheadi
TATATATATATATATATATATATAAATATATGAGTACAATACATGCAATGCTGTGATGGACTATGCAGTTTGCTTGCACAGATTCAAGATTCTCTTTTTTATGAGAAGTGAAATGGCCAGGAAAAATCTTGAGATGATTCCATTCATTCTTTGAATGTCAGTACAAACAAGGGACTGATAACTGACCTTAATGGCTTCAATATGCAACTACGGCAGCACAGACTCTAGGACACTAAAGTAAACACTGATACAGAGCTAAACTATTACTAATCCGGACAGTGTCACTGCATCATTACACACTGGCACACTGAAAATTAAATGAAACACACTAAAATCAGCAGGTTCAAATGTAATGATCAAAATCAGCTTTTCCTAGATTCTAGTAACTGATAAATGAAACATGACAGTTGACAGCATAAAAACACACCCAAAACTTGTAACTGCAAAACAGAATTTCTAAACAATTCAGCAATACAATTTGTTGCATCACAAAAATGACACAAAGTGAACAAAAAGTTACCTGTAAGCGTTCAAGCACTTGTGTGAATTCCCGTTAATCCTCTCATTGACAGCCAGTGATCAATACTGTTCCAGCCCTGGGTTTACAGAAAATGGGGAGAAGTGCACATGTTTCTCTGCTGAATGAAAGCCTGCCCTTCCCAGCAGCTCCCTCTGTGTCTCCTCTGTTTCTGCCCCCCCCCCTACTTTTACTGGCCTGCCGCCACCTTCAATTACCATGGGCGGAAAGAGAAGCAGATAAGGAGAGCATGAAATAGAGAAACAGACAGCCCATCTCTGACAGTCCAAAAGGAAAATAATAGTAATGAGCACAGCCTCCTTCCAAGTGTTGAGGGTTTGGATCGTGTGTAGGTTGCTAGGGGCATAACCACAGAACATGGAGTATTCTGGATGCAGGACAAGCACCAGATTAACCAACAAGTTTTAGTAAGCTGAGACTTCTATACTGTACTGATCATGGTACCTTCAGCTGGACCTGAAGTGCTCGGCAATGCATCACACCACTCCTTCTTGAATTCCACTTCATCACTGAAATGGACAGCAGATTATGTTCTACTAGTCAGCAATGAATAAGGTGTGAAAAGCTACTGCAGTGCTTTTTCAGCACAAACAGCTGGAAGTCGTTAGAAATGCAGGGCTAAATCTTCTATTTGCTATCTGAGCAGCCAGATCTCAGTTTGAGCTACTCTAACAAGTTTTATCATGTTTGTACTCAGTGGCCGCCTGCTCTGCATCAACTAACAACAGCCTCAGTGTTTGTAGGCTCTCTTGAAAGTTCCAAAAACCCTGATAGTGTACTGAACACTGTTAATAAATGAAGTGCAGTACATTAGCGTATATAAGATCGAATTCATCTACAAGAATGCAAAAAAGCAACTCATTTGAACATGTCTTGGTGTTGGCGAAGAGTCGGATGAATGAACAAATGAACAAAAAAATCATATTTTCATTACATGAATTATATTACCTATTCATAGTAAGCTTTGAATTAAAAAAATAATACAAATTTTAATCAATAAAAGTTTGAATTAAATTTTCCAGGAGTGGAAAGTACTATATTTAAATAGGATTTTTAGGTTCTTGTACTTTTATTATTGTGCCACTTTATACTTGTACTGCACTACATTTCATATTAAGACTTAACATATAATACATATGATCATCTTATTAACATTAACATGGTCCTTACTTTAAAATATAATCATATAATTTAAGTTTATTTAGTTGCTTGTACTCTATATTTTTATTTTTAAATCCGGGACTTTTACTTATTGCTACTTTAACTTAGAAAGAACATCTTCTTCTACCACTGCTTATATCATCGCTCTCATGTACAGGATAAACAAAAATCATCAAACAGTGCAGTGATGAAATATAAATGTCACGTGACATGTAGTGTTAAAGATGTCATCAGACGTCATCTTACGCTGAGCTGGAGCAGCAGTGGTCCTTCCTCATGACGGCCTGGTTGACCCTGAGCCTCAGCACACTCTGGTGGATCACACAGGCAAATACTGAATTGGTGTTTGGAGCCTGGGAGTGGCCAACCTGCTGGTGAGAGTAGACTTTCCAATGCTGAGTAATCTTCAGTCTCTATAAACTGGACTCTGGTTTGTAACCAACAGGAGGTGCACATGAAGGAAACCCTGGGGCAGAAAATCTGTGTTTATTGTGTTTTCCTAGAAGAAGCCACTTTGGTTGCCTTCTGATTGCTGCATATGATCAACATGAATGTGGAGGATGAGACTAGGACAGTAGGACTGTGGTCATATCTGGAAATGTGACATTGATTACATTTAGCAGTGAGCTGATCAGGATTACATAATAAAATATGTTTGCTAGATTACGCCTATGCCAGGAGAACAGGACACATTATATTAATTGCCATACTTTGTATTGCACCCAAGTAAACTTCAGCAAATATGATGTAATTAAAATAAACTGCCAAAGGACGATCAAGTAAATTAAACTGTTTTGTAAGCAGGAAAAGTCAGTTTGAAACTCTTATTGGACAACATTTAACAGCTCATTATATCGATTTGTGGGAACAGGTGAAATCATTTGTTTACATCAGTTATGCAGGTTTCAAAATAATGAAAGCAGGGGTCCGACTTAAGCAAAATAAGACAGCTATAATCATCTTGTGCAATCAAATCCCAACAAGGCTTTTTAATGTGCACACATTATCTCAAGCGCATTTGTGGGTTTAAAGTATTTTCTATCTATCCTTCAGTTTCTCCTGGACTCTGTAATCCAGTGGCAGCCTACAGCAGTGCTCCCCAGCCTTTCTTGCTTGTGACCCCTTAACACAAAGAAATGCCTACTTTAGATCCCTCGCTACAGGGTGCAGGTCTATGAGGTGTGTGCAGTGCAGTTCTCAGACTGCCTCAAAAGGGTAAAACTATTCAGTATTTAACAGGAAAAAAACAGAAATATGAAAAAGTCTGTAATATAAACTGGATTTTGTGAAGCAGAATTTTGATTTTCTTATTTTCTAACCAGGTAATCATTATGCAACCCCTTAGGTTCATCCTGTGACCTGTTGGTGGGGCTCGACCCCTAGGCTGAGAACCACTGGCCAGGTAGGAAAACAGTTTTTTGACATCATATCAGTTTGTGCATTCCACATGCTTTTTTTGTGTGTGTCTGAATGGTGTATAAATCATTTACTCATCTGGCATACAAAGCATTAAAATTGATGTAAAATTAGCACATGTATGAGGTTGATGCAAAAAGTAAAGTCAGTACCAACATACAGACTTTCTGTTCAGAGACATGGTATTATTGAGCTGTAAATGTTACCAGAAATCCACACAACTGATGACTACAAACTTGATAACTTCTTTTTGATAACAAATTCGCCTTCAGGCAATCATGTGGGAAAAAGAGAGATCAAAGACTAAAATTAGTTAAAAGCCTCTTTTCTATTTGGCTATTCATAAGTTAATAACTGCTCCCTGGATATGGCCCCATTCAGACAAAGGGAATAAAGGCCTTTTAACAGATTCTTTCATTGCCCTTTAACTCTTTTCTCCACATGATCATCAGGCGACTTTTTTGTACAAAACTCAACCCCAGAATCTTTAACATTTATAGCTGCCAAAAAATCCTTTTAATGTTTGAAGTCTGTTGCTTAAAACAAATAGGCAGTTGGTTTGTACAAATGAGAAAATTGTACATACAAATAATGAGGAAGCAAATTAACCAGAAAACGTTTGCCATCCACCCACCCAGCAGCATCGCATTCTGCCAGTGTGTTAAAACCTGTGAATGTGGTAAGAAAGTTGTCAGGATAATTAATGAAATCTACAGTTGGACCTAACAGCATCAGCGCTCTGCTCTCTTTCACATATACAGAACACAATAAAACGTTTGGTTTATTACTTACATCAACTAACATTTACAGTGTCTGGCAGTTGCTCTGAAACTTTTTTTGATATAACTGCCTGAGGACAACATAAAACCTCTCTCTCTAATAAGCTCTGATTCTGTTCCATCGCTTTGAAGCTCAACTGTACTGGGTCGTTATAATCAGCTCACATGCATTAAGCCGTATTTATCATGATCACTTGTATGGTTTGCCACAGAGATAAATAGTGAGCATGTCTGAAGCAAGTGGTTGAGCCCAGAAAGAAAATTCAGAGGATAATCGTGGATTAGTAATAGTTTCCATGACAGAGGTGGCCACAGCATCCAGAGCAGCATGGCACACATGATGCTGCAGTCGCAGAGGGGGTGGAGGATGACGATCTACAGTCGATGGGCTTCTCAGAGGAAACAAATGTGAGCCAGGAAAGACACTGAGAAGAGCCACACGCAGAGTTCCCTGTGTGTTTTCCCCCTTTAGAAGTGTTTCTCCATTAGATTTGAGCTGTGGAAAACACTCAATCATTATCTTTCTCAACTCACTAAGTCTTTTCTCTCCCAGCATTCATTCATCACAAAGCAGGGAAATGCCCCGGAAAGGGCGTCGGTTCATTGCACTGCTAATACAGACAGACAGGCTCTAAATATCCTCAAGCAATTTAGAGTCTCCATTCCACTTGACCAGCAGGTTTTTCAGCCGGAAAGTCCACACAAGCCAGGAATCAAACCAGCTCTGTGTTGCTGTGAAGGAGCAGCATCTACTAAGCCACCATGTTGGAAATATTGCTGTTTGTGTCACTGTTTGTTCTCATCGCTACAACAACTGCTATAAAAAAAAGAGTAAGAACAGGTTGTAGGTTATTAACTTTTCTGTTGACAGCTAAACCATGCATAGCCTCTGTAGTCCAATGAAACATTTTTTGCCAACTTAAATTGTAACCACAAATCTTTACAGATAGGATTTCCAAACTTACATATGAAGGCTTAAAGGTACATTCCCTGATTATATTCTAGTACAATATCGCACACACTATCTCAAAATTCGGGGCTAATTGTGTGTCTTAAAAAAATAGGGAGTGTATCCTCACAGTACTACAATACCGAAACATGAATGTATTATTACTTTCATTGCGATGAAAGTTGCTCACTGGGTGCATACACCAAAAGTTTTTCAGCCTTGCCCATTTTGTGCGAGTAAAATACCTAACTTCCCACGTAAATGGCATGAAAAAATGTTCCTCTAGACCTTTTAAATGTTATTGTACCAAATGGATTAAATTCTGACAATACAAAGAGTCATTTCAGAAAAATGTATTCAGTGTTTTACAGCCATTCCAGTGGTAGTGGTTGTAAAAATCTTTTTGGGCAAGTATGCATCTCGTAATACTACAATACAAAATATGACCGCTGCACTAAAATCACCTCACAGCCCATGATGCATTGCTCCCTGCCACAGTGTCATTTTTTTATACTTTTCCTGGGGGGGCACCAAAGATGTAAGTTTCCAAATCCTACATTTTGGGGCTTTAAGAATAAGATCCGTTTCTAAACTCAACAATATCTGTACAGTTTAACATTCAAGTTATGATGAATGTAGTAATTACAACATACTTAAGTGTAATTCAAATCTGTACTTTTTCACAGAATGGCTAAAGACAATATATGGGAAATATAAAAAAGACAACTCTGAGCTGCACTCTTCTTGATTTATATAGAACATAAAACAAATTAGAGTAATTAGAGTATTATATAAATTATATTCATGTTCTCCAAACCACCACGGATTGTTTGGTTTTATTGTTAGTAATGACACTGACTCTCAAATTTCATGGCAGATATAGCTGTGATCATTATCCTAAATTAGGCTTTCACACAATAGTCTAAAAATACACCAATATAATTTTTGGGTTTTTATTATAAAGAACAGATGATTAAAGACAACTCAGACTTGTGAAATCAGTTTCGATAAAACTAAATGAAGACGGTCTTTTTATACAAATATTATGTTACCACTCTCCTTCAAATCACCGTGGTGTTGTCTTTGGTAACCTTGTAGATCAAACTGTTCCCAGAAGTTCAGTTCAGGTTTCAGCTGGGATGTGTATTTACATTAAAATGTCAATTTATTTGAGCAAGCACATATTAACAAAAACAAAATCTCCCATGTCTTCCTCCTTTAAGCTCAATATTCAATTCACCGTCCACATAGCCTAGATTTTTCCCTCTACGGGCGATTCCTCAAACTCCGCGGTGCTGGCTGAGATGTCCCACTGGTGGAGTTCAGCTGAGCACACCCAGAGGTGACACAAACACCTGGGGGCCCTGTGAGACCTGGGTGGCCCCTGAGTCCAGGCCGGCCTACATGTCCCCTCTCACCCTGCTTCCCTGGCTGGCCGTTAAAGGCTCTGCCAGGACGTCCACGCTGACCTGTGATTCAGGCAAAAATGTTGTTTAGTCTTCAGGCATCTCTGTCTGCTCACTTAGCTGAGAAAGCCTGTTTTCGCAGATTCCAAAAACAGAACATTTTCACACAAAAATAATTTCTTTTTTTGGCAAATAACACACTCAACCTACAGTAACACATCTGCTCTCCCCTTTCCTGGGATTTGATGCGCAGACTTAGTTGAATATAGTTTGTAAAATGATGCACAGGCCCAGATGTGGACATTGATTAGTGCTTAATTTTAACCAAATCATCAAACAACATTAAGTATTCAAAGATGAATTCACCCTTTGGTCCCTGGTCTCCACTGTAGCCAGGTAGGCCGTGACCCTTGGGCCCTTTATCACCTTGCTCTCCTCTGTCACCTGCAAGCCAGACACACACACACACACACACATTGGTCTCTTAGCCGCAATGACAGCAGACATGCTGAAACGCCATTTCCCCAGGAGTGAGAACACTCAACAACACAGCATACGTGTTGATTAAAGACCATATGTGTTACTGAGATCACTGTTAAATAAATATTAAAACACCTTGTAAATATTCTTCGATTTCATTCGCTTGGCAAGGCAACGTAGCATGAGTGTGACATCATGCTCAGGCCTCTAACCATGAATTAGAGCCCAGAAAATACAGTACATGTTAGCCTTCAGGTTTTACAGCGCTGTACAGAATTTGATTCAGCAGTTTCATACAATGCGGTTCATGATGAAAGGTAATGTGTTTTTTTTCCAATGGTGGAAGGAATCTAAGTACATTTATTCAAGTACTCCACTTAAAGGTCCAGTGTGTAGGCTTGGCATCTAGCGGTGAAATTGCAGTTATCAACCATTTGAATACCGCTCGCCTCACTTCCCCTGTAAAGCGTGTAGCAGAAACTACAGTGGCCAGAAACAGTCGTTTCTAGAGACAGTGTTTTTTTTTGTCCATTCTGGGGTACTGCAGAAACATAGCGGTGCAACATGGCAACCTCCGTGGAAGGGGACCCGCTCCCTCTGTAGATATAAACGGCTTATTCTAAGGTAATGAAAACACAATGATTCTTATTTTCAGGCAATTATACACTAATGAAAACATGCTAATAAATATTATATTCCATTTCTGCCAATTGCTCAACTTTAGTGTTCATCTCAACAACATTTCAATGCGAAATATTGTACATTTTAGTTCACTACATTATTTTAAAGCTGTTGTTACTTCAGATTAAGAATTAACATATGAAAGATGATGAGATTATATGGTTAAACTACCCAACAGTTTGTAAAAGAGTTTAAATTCGCTACAACATTAAAATGGTGCTTGCACGATAATGCATCAGTAACAATTTAGTAATATAAAATGTATAATAATACCACATTCTCAGAGGGGCCATTCAGTGAGTAGTTTTGTTTTTGATACATTTTGCTGATAATACTTATGTACTTTTACTCAAAGGGGTACTTCAGCAATTCAGGATTGCACTTCTGTAAAGTTGGGGGATTTGTGGGAATAAGATACTAAAAAGAAAAATGTATTCTGACGTCTGTACTATTAGTCCCTGCTATCGGTCCAGCTCTAAAACGCTGCACTCAACACTTCCCATAATGCAACTTAATAGCATCCACTGCCTGGCAAGCGTCAACATCTTTCAAACTCCGTGTCTCCAGTTGGGAACGCAGGCCTTCTGTTAAACATTTGAAATGTCAAAGCACAGGCCGAGATAACCCCTGACGACTTCACTATGACATCACCATGGTCAATTTTTCTGACAAAGGGCCACAGAGTAGTACTCCCCATAAAAGTAAGTCAACTGATCATGATGTGTAACATTGGTGCTTTAAGTAAAATGTTGAATGCTGGACTTTTACTTGTAATGTATTGATTGCGTTGCTACTTAAAGGGACAGTTGACCCCAAAATCAAAAAGATATATTTTTCCTCTTACCTGTAGTGATATTTATCCATCTAGTTTGTTTTGGTGTGAGTTGCTGAGTTTTAGAGATATCTGTAGTTTGTTTGGCTGTAGAGGTGTTTGCTTTTTCTGAATATAATGGGACTATATGGCACTCGGATCAGATTAGTTGTGAGCAGTTTCATGTAGTAACTATTTTCTTTCTACTGATAGTTCCTACATGAAACTGCTCACAACCAGATCTGTGGATTATATTGAGTAACTGGGTCATGATTTCTCGAAAGAGACATTGCTCTTGAGTTGACAATCTGAGTGCCATATGGTCCCATTATATTCAATATATTCAATATTTATATCAATAGTAGATAAAATGATTACTTAGTAACTAACCCATAGAGAATTATGACCCTCTACAGAGCATTTTAGCAGCTCATTGTGTTGGTTTTATGGCCCACAACTTTACTATTTTCGGTCATTCAACGCTCCCAGCAGGCAGTTGTTTTTTGTGTAAAACATCTCCAAATGATTAGTAATGTTGCTCTGTGTCTGCTGAATGTGTAAATAAGCAACTGTTTGCTAACACAGATGTGTTTACAGCTTGTTGTCCTGCCCATAAGTGGCCAAAAAAAAATCAGTGAATTCAGGTTAAAGGTAAAGGATCTGATTTTCTTTTACACCACTAGTTCTTCCTAAGACAAGCACTGGTGAATTATAGTTTTGGTGTTAATGATATTCATAAATATGATCTGTCAGATTTGTTTATCACACCTGTTTCTCCTTGGCGGCCCAGTTCTCCGGCTTCTCCGTAAAATCCCTGCGGGCCCACCTCTCCATCTACGCCATCATTACCAGGGTCACCCTGGCAACATCATCAATTGGAAAATACATTGTTAATCTTTTGTGTGTTTTCAGTATAAACCTGGGAATGTTTTATTTCGTCTTTGGTCAAGTCATGAATTGAGGTTCCATTCACCTCTGTGCACAAACACTGAAAAGATTTAATTGGCTGATCATATAGTACTTTGTTGGGAAAATATTGTAAAGTACTGGTACATCACTGTTCTTGGTTTGGCATTAAAATCCACAACATGAGGCTTTCTGGCCATAATGTAATATATTGGAATATTTTATATAGTCATGACTTCAAGAGCATTTATCAGCCTGAGAGTCATTGTGATTAAAGAAGTTGTGGAACATGAATCGGCTCTACACTGTATAATAATATGGAAAAGGCTTTCCAATCCAAGTACAGCCTTGATTCTGTCCAAAAACCATTCAATACAGACCAAGTGTCTAGTCTGTGACTCCTTATTTGTTCTCATGGAGACGTGGAAAATCGTAATGTTTTCATTCCAAGCTTTTCTGCCAAATTCTACAGCCCTCTTAGTCCAGTCCAGACCCTCGCAATGTGTTTGCATTTTACTCAGGCAGGGGGACAAACCCAAACAATGTATGGAGAATGTGACAGAATCTGACAGCGTGTCTCAGCCAAAGGTCTGCAGGAGGTGTGGTGACACCTGAAGCAATGATTTTGTAAAAAATGAAAAAATTAAGCCCCTAGAGTGTCTATGCAGAGCACCAAAACTGTAAAACTCACAGGAGGTCCAGGGGGTCCTTTCTGTCCGCGGGGACCAGGGGCACCCATGGGCACATCCCCATAGAGAGGACAAACTGCAGCACACGTTCTCTTCACTGAGTTGGCAAAGGTGGACATCTGCTCCAGGACCACTTTCTTACAAACCTCGATCACGTGTTGAGCAGGGAAGGTCGGGCCCTGTGCAACAAATCATTACCACATCCATCACTGGAAGCGACCCAACTGTGGGACATGTACTATGGAATATTACAGGACAGGGCATGCTGAAGTAATGACTGCCTCTCAGATGAAATGCAATGAACAAATGAAGCCAACAATATTTCCTGAGGCTCATTATGGATTTATAGCCACGCTAAATGAAACCCTTGCTGTGAGTCACTGCTAACGACAGGCTAATGTGAAACTGTATAAATGTGTTTTTGATACTACTGCAAATGATTACGCTGCTGTTTCTGTGCCATCATTCACAGATATATGAAGTGCCAATCATAGTAGAGACCGAAGAGCTGTACTACTCTATACTGCAGCACTGTAATCTTTGTGTGGTATCAGCCAAAAAACAACAGATTCAGAGGCTTGTATTTTACTTACTGGTGGACCTGGGGGGCCCTGAAAGCCATCTGGTCCTCCTTCACCTCGAACCCCCTTGACGCCGACAGGCCCTGAGCGTCCAGGTGGGCCTGCCGGGCCACGCTTCCCCCGTCCTCCCAGAGGACCCTGCTCACCTCTGCCTCCAACCTACAGAGCAAGTTAACAACATCAGCAGGACTGGATGAGAAATCAGTTTTGCATGGGCACAAATTTTAAGGAAAGCAATAACAGCTTCAAATGCTTATTACGTCATATAAAACATATTAACAAACAGTCATATAGACATTTTCAGCAAACTATTCACAGAATCTCAGTGGTAAAAGTAAATATTAGTAGACATGCAAAATGCAACTTTAAATATGTGACCAGAATAAAGAATAAAATGTGTGACTATTTTCAGCGACACACTGGTAGTATGTAGTAGTAGTGATACCATCTCTTAATAAAAAAAACATATTTATCAGTGAAGTTCTAACGACAGAATCACGGCTCACCTTTCCTTTTGGGCCCTTAACTCCCTTTTCCCCCTTTAAAAAAGAGCAAAGTCATGTTAGGAAAAAAAACATTAAGAGGAGGTAATGATGAGCAGAGAGGATGAAATATTTAAGGCGGTACCTGTGCACCTTTAACTCCTTGGATTCCTTGGATTCCTGTGTCACCCTGCACAAGGCAAATGAAAAATAAACAGTGTTTAGAAGCTTGCAAATATTTGATATCGGAGAATTTCACAGGTGTTCTGCTTTATGAATAGATAGATTTTTCATTCACTGGCAAACCAGATGACCATAGTGATGCTTAAAGTCATTTTAGGGTCTCAGTCAGGCCACAGTATAGCTTGACCAGCACTGGACTGCGTTATACTGCTGTGCAGAGGATCTGGGATTTGGATTAGGTTGGTAGGTTGCCTAGTATCTAATCTGACCTGTATTTATATTTAAGTGTTACCGTAAAATAAAAATTCTGGTTGGGGAACAGAAAACATCTACAGATCCTGAATCGTATGATTGCATTTAGTTCATGAAGCAGTAAATATTTGTTGAGTGGTGTTAAATGGTGATTTTGCAGTTATTTCTAATGGGTAATGGATGAGGATGTATTACCTTGGACCCTGGTTTTCCAGGAATACCCACGTGTCCCTGCAAAGACATGACATGGTTTAATGGCTTTAAGAAAATGAGCTAGTGTTTGGAAGAGTTCAGAAAATTCATCTGGAGCACTTACAGTAGGTCCCGGTGGGCCGATAAATCCAGGTCTTCCTGGCTTCCCTGCAGAACCTTTGTAACCTCTTGGGCCCTCGAGAATAAAACATTTATTAAACCGACCTAAGGGACTGCTTCAGTCTTTGTCATTTTCCTTTAAGATGGCAAACTACTTTACATACAAAATGTATTATGCGCTTGTCTTCAGTGACTGAAAAAGTGACTTACAGTTCGGCCTTGGGGACCCATTTCTCCTGCTGACCCAAGGGTGCCTTTCTCTCCCTGTAAAAGACACAAACCACAACAAAATAATCTGCCAAAAACATCTCAATTGCACATTTATTTACAAAACCAAAACAAGATCAGAGTGTTACCTTTGCTCCACTTTGTCCGAGTTTCCCACTGAGACCTTGTGGTCCCTGATAAGCCTGTGAGGAATACAGAATACATACATTAAGAAAAATAAAAGTGCACTGCTACTTAAACTCACCATTAAGATATCATTATCAGCGGAATATAACCTCTATTCACCTCTATTCCTGGATCACCATCTCTGCCTGGGAACCCCGGATCTCCAATAATACCCTGGGGAAACGCTATCATTAATATAAAACAGTCAAATTATTTTAGGAGTGTAAGTGAGTACTCAGGTGTGAGGCGCTGGGTGTGTCAGCAGTGGATCACCTTCGGTCCGACGGTGCCACCTCTGCCCACAGGACCTTGGATCCCCTAGTTTTCACAACAACATATCCATCAAAATTCAACATTACGCATTTTGAAATATTTTTGATGTTCATCTACTGGTGTAAATCAAATCAAACAAATACATACTGGCTTCCCCTTTTCGCCAGGAGCTCCCCTCTCTCCAGGATCTCCCACAATACCCTGTCAAATCATCAGTCAAACACGTTTCCTTCAGTAAGCAACATGCTGAACCAGGGAGACTTCCTTCATATACAATAGAGTAGGTTATCGTTGCGGTCGAGGCTCTTTTTTCAGTGACTCATCAGTTTATGTTGATATAGTTCAGGCCCTCAAATCTCAGCCAAAATCCAGCCACATGAACTAATGTTGTTTATGGAGACGGCACATAAGCCAAAAACATAGCTCTATTCCAGTGTTTTACCACATTAAAAATGATTCACTGGCTCTCCAAGCTCATATGAGAGGATTTTGAAGGTAGTAAACAAAGAATTAAGAGTGTTTTATTATGGATTATGGAACAGGGAATCCCACAACTACCCACCTGCTTTCCTCTGGGCCCAGCACGCCCTGCCCCACCAGTGGCCCCTTTTTCTCCCTAAAAAATAAAGCTGGATTAAATCACAATATCTAGATAAAAAGAGGACAGAGAAAGGAGGAAATATGAATACCTTAACTCCTTGAAACCCGGGAATCCCTTCATATCCTTTTTCGCCTTTAGCACCCTTCACGGAGGCCAAAATGTTAGTAATACAGTAATTAGGCCTACATAATGACTTGCAAAAGGTCTTACCACTGTGTCTTAAAGGTTAACTTACAACTTCTCCTGGTTTCCCAGTCTCTCCGATATCTCCAGGTGGCCCACGAACTCCCTTTAATTACAGTCAAAATGTCGACATTAAACGCTCTGGATGATCTATAAAGTTATACAACTTTAACAACAAGCTGCACAGAAATCCAATGAAAACTCTGTAACTTCATTAGCTGGCTGTCTTATTAAACAGATTCAGTTAAAGCCTGACCATAGCGGAGGCGTTTACCTTGAAGCCTGCTGCCCCTTGTAATCCTTTCAGCCCTTTAGGACCTCTGTCTCCCTGTTGTCACACAACATCTCATTAATACAGATTTGCAACATATCAGGGTAAAGAAAATTATATATCTCAGTGTGATAAGTTACCACTTGGCCCCAGAGTCCTCTCATTCCTTTCTCGCCTTTAATTCCTTCTTCACCCTAAAGACATAATGTGCGTGAGGTTTCATTAATGCGTCTTGAGAACGAGCCAAACTTGTAAGCCTGATAGGGGCACATAAAAGCAGATCTTACCTTGGGGCCTGTCTCGCCGATGTTGCCATAGTCCCCTGTGTTTCCCCTGATCCCCTGCAAGAGAAGTGTAACTTAATCACAAGCAAGACTTGTTGCACTGCAGCAATTTGTTTGTGAATTGACCAGCATGAGAAATAGAGCGTAAAATGTGAACGTTAGCGACTTTTTCCACTGAGAGAAAGTCACCGATGTCGTCTGGGAGATTCGACTTTGGATGTATCAGACAGAAAAACGGTTTAGACATGACAGCATTTGCTCTCTCCGGAAGTAGTCTTTTTTCTGCAGTCACCACAGCAAGAAAGACAGTGAACAAAGAAATGTGGAAAATACACTTATTCGCTTTCTTGCCAAGAGTTAGATGCACTCTCATGCTTGCTCAGTAAATATGAACCTCAGGCCAGGAGAGGTTAGCTTAGCTTAGCATAAAGACTGAAAACAGAGGGAAACAGCTAGCCTGGCTCTGTCCAATGGTAACAAAATCCACCTACAGTACCAGCACCTCTAAGGCTCACTAATTAGTGACGACAAGATTGCACAAGGTTACTGTATCTGGGCAAGAAATAGTAACCCCCATAAAACCATAAGTTGCAATTTTTACACTTTGGTTTTTATATGAAATAAACAAATGAGATATATAATTATAATAAGTGTGAGCTTTAGAGCTGCTGGTAGGAGTTTTTTCCTTCACTTTGCTTTAATGGCCACGCAACCAGAGTTGGTGAAACTAGTTTTCAGTAAAGCCTGGTAAAACTGCTCAGAACAGTGTCAGCAGCACAACATATAGGCAGACACAACATATTACAAAATAAATAATAATCCCAGTATTCCTAGGTGGACAAAGAAGAGCTGCACTTACCTTTGGACAGCTTTTTCCTGTTAAGCTAAGCTATAACCAGCTGCTTTTAACAGACAAATATGAGAGTGTTGTCACTCTTCTCATCTAACTCTGCAAGAAAAGCGTGAGAAAGCATATTTCCCAAAATGTCCTTTAAACATAAAGCTACAGCCAGGGGACAGTGCCTACCAGCTCCTCTAAACCTCACTAATTAACACTTATATCTTGTTTGTTTAATATGTACAAAACCAGACCGTAATAACAATTTGTGGTTTATACATGGTGATTAAGTGCAGGACTTGAGCTGGAAGGCGTATTTTTGAACTTTGGACGGAGCGAGGCTAGCTTTTCCTCCCTGCCCCTACTCTTTATGCAAAGCTAACCATATCCTGGCGGTATCTTCATATTTACCGTGGAGATATGAGAGTGTGTGTTTAACCTCTCATCATTTTAGAATCGATTGTCTCATCTAACTCAACAAGAAAGCGGGTAAGTGTATTCCTAAATTGTCAAACTATTCCTTTAATTTAAGCTGTAAAAATCATAAGACAAAATGAGGATGATTAAGTTCAAAATGTGAACATGCTATAAATGTTACATTAGTCACATTAGTGGAAAATATACACAAGCATATTCAGCAGGATTTAGGAAACATTAGTCATAAATACAACAAAATGGATGGAACAATATTGTTTGCACAGATGCTGACTTCCTCAGTAGTAGAAGGAAAAGTGTTTTCCACTTGGCTGTGTTTCACTGAGTCAACAAACAGATTAAACAAGGAAGGGATGCCTTTGAGTTGTCAGTTTATTTGACCATTTCACCTAACACTGTTTTTAAGCAGTCAGCTGGGCGGAGGTTAACCTCAGAGATGGCCGACAGTACGGCGAGAGGCATAACCGTGAACTTTACAACTTTTCTAAGGCGGTATAGATCCGACAAGCAAAGGACCACCTACCACCTGAGATGGACAGTTCATATATCTGTGCCAGGAAATGCCCTCCTTGGATGGCAGCAGGGGAGGAGATAAACATGTTGGGGCTCTGTGATTCCCAAGCTGGCAGGAGGTCAAAACTCAAAGCGAGTTACACAAGACAGATGTTTACTCCCAGATGAGCTACAGCTGCAATTCAGGACATCACCATGTAGCATGTACAGCTCTGGAAATGTGCTCTGAGTGTATGTGGGCCTATAGGCATACATGTGTTTGCTCAGGCAGCATGGGGAATTCCTTGAGCGCAAAGGGCATGATAAATGCCAAACCATCACGTACGTATATATATATATATATATATATATATATATATAAATCCTCCTCCTTTAAACACATGTCCTCTGGACTGTTTTTAAAAGACTCAGTTCTGCTTCAACATAACTGACTGCTAAGCATCAAAGAGATTAACAAGTCATAAATTTAAAGTGGAAATAATCACGTCTGCGGCTCCCTGAAGGATACAATGTGAGTGTATTTGTTCATTCACTGATGCATGTGTAACTGGCTCCTGCAGTAGAATACTTTTTTCATTATCATTTTCTCAAACCTTTCCTCTCCTTCACAATTTGGTCTTCCTGTGGTGAATTCATTACCCTTAAGTAAAAACTTTTAAGAAACAAAACATCCAAGAAATTTCACACAATAGTTAAGCAGACTAATGCCACTCATTACCAGACATTTGGTGGGTATGGTTATTGCTCAACTGCCTGGATTTCCTGTGTGTGGGATTCATTACATTTGGCTCAGTTTCTTCCAAATGGAAAAGCAAAACCATTAGAAACCCTGTGATCATTTGCCAGATTGAGTCTGTATTCTAAACAGGCAGGGCCTGTGTTTTAAAATGCAAATGGCTATTTCAGAATGACGAAAACAAATTTATTGTCACATCCGCATCGGTACGTGTTTATCCTGGCTTCCTCCTAAATCTTTTGCAAAGCGGACATGGGTTTTCAAAGTATAAAAGGAGCCTCTATGTTTACTATCGCTAAGCGCTTCTGCTTCCAGATCTGTTTCCATCCTGTCGTGTCTCAGTTGTACTTCCATTGCCATTTTCCACAGCTTCGCTGCTGTCTTACATATGAATGTTTTACGACGTCACTCACGCACAATCCAGTTTAACTCTTTATTGTGCTGCAAGAGGAAGGGGATGCTGCTAACACTAAGAATACAGCAAGTAAGCACCCAAACATGCATTCATCCAGCGTAAAATAAGGGTCAATGTTTTCGCATGACTGAGAGAAATTATACATTTATTTACCCAGTTTCCGAGTCTTCCTGAGTCTCCGGCTTCACCCGGAAGACCTCTGTGACCCTGCAGAAGAACAAAAAAATATGTCAACACAGATTCAACTTTACTTATCAGTAATTTCAGCCAATTTCCACTGTACAGGTACATTCACCTTTGGCCCCGGAGGTCCCTGAATGCCAGGTTGTCCGTTCGTACATTTGCAAGACACTCTTCCAGCTGTTAGGCCAATCTCTGCATACCCTCCACACTGCCATGGACAGAAAGGTGAGAAAATGGTTTTAAAACTACACACACACACAGAGACAGTGAAACCATGTTGAAGGGAAGCTGACTCACCATGCTGGAGAGCTCACAGCAGCCCTCTGAATAGGCCTGCTCTGGGTCACATGACACGTCCATCTGCTGGAGGTCCACCTGGAGAGAGACAGGATATAATATGACAAATAAAAGTTGTATCCCAAATCAAAGAAGTTGATATATTACTTTAGATACATAAAATTCCAGGCTGTCTACGTACAGACACAGAGCGATCTCCTACAGCTCGCTTGACAATGGAGGTGTACCCTTGGCGGATGACGGGCCTCGGCTCATCAACAGACTCCACACTGATCTCTTCACAGTCTATTAGCAGCTTCACCTGGCTGCCCTTCACACTCAGTGCCAACTTGTGCCACTCCCCATCAAACAACTTTTCCACACCATGGAAGGTCCTCAACATCTGGCTCCCATGGGGGCTGGTATAGAAGAAGTCTAAAGAGCGCGTATCACCCTGGAAACGTAGACCGACTTGCTCTTGTCCGTTGGGGTCACTGACCTGCCACAGGTCCCAGGATTTCTTGGCAGTGTCCTTGTTCACCTTAAATGTTGCGATGACAGAGTAGTCGGAGGGAAGTCCATCTGGATATACATCACTGTGGCACAAGAGGGAGGTTTAGAAAGCAGGATGACATCAAACATTGGCGACTTTGCTCACAAAAAAACAATTAAGGGTTTTTGTAGGAACATATGGGTTTTATTTCACAAGAACATGAATAAGTAGAAACAGAGCTACTTGAATTTCTTGCTAAAATTCCACATTAGTATATGACACATTTCTTTTTAACTTGCTGTGAAATCTTTTTTGATGAAGCATTACTTAGCAGACAACGATTCAGTGTTTCTTTAATTTAAACAAAGCACATTTTCAGTTATATGAAAATACCTCAAAAGGCAATGCTGCGTTCATTGTCAGGAAATTAGAGTTCAAAGAAAAACAAGACAAAGAGTCTACAGCGTTGCTAGCAGTTCTGAGAGGCAAAGCGGTGCTTTGAGCTAAATGCTAACATCAATAATGCTGCTATGTTGATGTTTAGCAAGTGTTAAGATTTACCATGTTTACCATCTTTTTTTAGTGTGTTAGCATGCTAATCCATTTAATAGTCGTCGCGATTTTTCAGTGTGGACCAAAGCGGTCGACAGTCCATCATGCCAACATTGCTAGAGCCAGGGAGCTTGCATTACTAAAAACTCTATCAGTGTACTTCTGAGAGAAACTTCATGAAATATTCTCCTGCTATTTAAGTCTAATAGTTAGAATTTTTTAATCATGTGACTAATTATAAATTTACTTTCAAGACATCAGACGCATCACTTGCATGTGGACGTGCTATTAAAGCGCATAATGATTCTGCTGACCTTTAATGTTTTAACTTCTTGCCCTGCGATGTACAGGTGTACTCCAGGACCCCGTGACATCATTGTTGGGTGATGTTACAGGTGCAAAACTGCTTTTCAGCCTGGTATTAAGTTACCCTTGAAAGAGTATGTGTGAAGTGTACTTTGTTGCACCTGTAACCACACCCAACAGTGATGTCACGGTCTACTGACAGACCCTTGAGTGCACGTCTATATTACTATAGGCAGGTGAGAAGTTAAACCACTGGACATCAGCAAAAACAAGATTTTTAGACTGTTAAGTTATTCTTTAATCATTGTCCGGCTTCAATGAAATTATCTTGGCTCAGGCAGTCTAGTGTTGTACCTCATGGTCCTCCGTAGATGGATAGAAGGGTTGACACGGTAGGCCATTGCCTCAGGTTGAGAGCCGTCCACTCTCCTCACTCCTTTCGACTCAGACACATGAAACTCCTCCAGCAGATCAAAACCTCACAGCACAGACACTGAGCTTAGTTTGACGTCCCACAGATTCAGCATCAAAGGCGCTGGACTGCTTCTAAATCTTATGTCAGCGCTGATTTCACAGATTTTTTTAAATGGTTGCATTACTCATTGTCATTAATAACGCCATCTCTTCACAGGTACAATGAGGTAATTTTTTAAACGTTTTAACATTAAGAGGCTGTTTATTTTTTATCATGGGTGGATTTGGCTACTGAATTCTA
The DNA here is from genome assembly GCA_011952105.1 of Coreoperca whiteheadi. Taxonomy (NCBI): domain Eukaryota; kingdom Metazoa; phylum Chordata; class Actinopteri; order Centrarchiformes; family Sinipercidae; genus Coreoperca; species Coreoperca whiteheadi. The sequence goes on from CM022471.1 coordinate 15,886,424, forward strand.
AACATTGGACGCTTTGTGCTGCAGTTTGAATGAGATCAGCATGGCTGTGGTGTTTCCTGTGAGGTTAAAACGAGTGGATGAAAGCTGGTGAAAGATTCTGATTACAAATGTTATAAACCAAGTAGAAAAACCTGAAACCTGATACTGCAGAATGTTAACAATTTTTTGATTTTTGGTAAAGAGAATGAAAGAATGCTGAAAGATTTCTCTGTGGAATCACCTGCTGTCTGTGACTAAAATCCATCTGATTGCACATTAGTTTCGCTTCCATGTATTACATTCAATAGGCCAACAATACATATTAAAGTCAACCTAAAAGTGACGGCAGGTTACACTGAAGGACCATCACTGTTGGGATTATTGTTTCTCCGTAGGCTACGACTCATACTATTTCTGCTGACAGACCATTTCATCTGTGGGCAGGACACCTTAGATAGAAACAAAACATTGTTTTAACTAATTTATTCATGATAACAGGGAGACACTCAGTATACAGCTTAACCCCAGGGTGACCCCCTTGACCTCTTAGTGTCCACATAGTCACTGAGAACAGGAAATATGATACTGGGTCGACTGCTGCAAAAGCAAACAATGGTCCATGAACTGACAAACACTGACATCTGCTGGTCTTGTTGGGTAGTACAGTGCCAAACCTTGAAAACTATAATTAGAGCAGATAATTAATATGATATATGTGATTAATGTCAATCATGTTTTATGTGTTAAATAAATGTAACCAGAAAGTGCCTCAGTGAGATTAGAAATGTCTTTAACAGGAGTGTTCTGGCAAAGATAGCAGCAGCATGTATAACAAGTCCAGCCCCACACAACTCTACAGTACCAGCGTGTGGGCGATATCCAGTGTTAGTGTTATTTTTATGCATTAAGAAATGTGCTGTAGTCATCAAATAAGTATGGAAAAATCTAAACTTACTTGGCAACCTTTGACATTGGGTCAGTCCAAAGATGGCAAAGAGTGCGGCAAACACCAACATATCTTTGTAGGCTGGCATGTTCAAATGTTTGAAGTCAGGGGCTGTAGTACAGCAATTAAATAAATCAGTAATTCAATAAATCATATTAAAAGGACATTTCACTAGTTTTGATATATAGCCAAGAAATGTGGCATTATATTTATTTTGTCTGTTGTTTTATCTTTATTATTTTTAATATGTATGCATAGAAAAGTATAATTTTGGAACAAATTTGAATGACTAACAGCTTACTGTACACTCATATATCAGATAAATATTTTAATTTCTGTGATAATATGACTACTATGGTTTTATAATCATATTATATAAGTTATCTTCCTACAGAGCAAAATTTGCATGCAAACATGGTCAAGTCTCACCAAATTAGAAGGACACGATTACACTAATTACAAAATAACATACAGTGGATCAAACTGCATTGTCCTACGCTAACAATAAAGCACATTTACACAGAATGTTGTAATTACTCACATTTTCCTGAAAAAGAAAGTCCCAAGGCTCCTGCAAGTGGATCTTTTCCAGTTCCTGGTGTGAGGATATATCCCGCTCCAAAGTGCCATCCACAGGAGGATCATTCAAACTAGAAGCTCTGGGTCTCAGAGGAGCCTGACCCCTGAGCTCCGCTCCACCTTTGGTCCCCAGGGGATCTGTCTCTTCTCATAGGCCAGTTACACCTATCATACAAGTCCAGTAAACTGAGTCATCACATTAAAGAAATGTAGGTGAACATACCAGGCCCTTAATGAAGGTTAAAGCGATTGAAAGGAGAAAATCACAGTAATGTTACTTACTTAATAAACTTATACTTTAGCAAGGTTTTGTTCAACGCACTTCTCTGAAAAAGTTGTGAGTATTTTATTGTGCAGAGCTTTTGTGCATCTCTTTACACATCCACAGGTACAGTTAGAAAGAGGACTTTTGTGGGGACTGTCTATAATCGCTTTAAATAATTGCTTAAAAAACAGTCACACAGGTTTTAGTGTATGTTCATTCAAGAGAGTGTTTTAGCAGTCTCACTGAGAGAAAGATGCAGTATGTCACAGCTAAACACAAGATGCTCTGCAAACATTCCAGCCAGAGTAGACCACACCTTCAACCTAAACCACTCTGCATCTAACAACCAGGCTATAGGGAAATTGTGGAAAAAGACTACTGTATAGCACAAATACAAAGTAGATAACTGCTTCAATGTATGAATACAAATATAAAATAAAAAAATGTCTTTAAAGCCAGTGTTGCTACTTTTGCTAATTTGGTTTTGTAAGACATAAGAGCCACTGATCGTTTTGTCCAAGTACCCAATAAATGCTTTCCGCTTTCTTGAACCTGTATGGAGCACTGGTGACCTTTAATACCAATTCAATTACTTTAGTTCAACGGCAAGACAGAAAGACACATGGGAGACAGAGACAAAGACTGAGGGACAGAAATGAAGAGAAAATTAGATTTTACAGCCATGCTAGCAGCTCTGTAAGGCTAATGTCAGCATGCTAACATGTTCACAATGGCAATGCTTAACATGCTGATGTTTAGGTTATGTTTACTATATTCACCACCTTAGTTAGCATTCTAAAATTTGCTAATTAGCACTAAACACAAAGTACAGCTGAGGCTGGGGGGAGTGTTACTAGTTTTTAAGGTATTTGGTCATAACCCAGTATTGAAGAAAATTTTTATTTTGACCTGATGATGGTGTTTAAGAAAAATCAGGGGATCACCATCAGGATTCATCCTCAAGGGACCTTGAATAGCTGTGGAAAACATTATGGCAATCCAACCAAAAGTTGTTGAGATACTTTATTAACCACCCAAAATGTCACCCTCATGGTGGATGAGTCAGGGGATCACCAAAATCTGTAGGATTCATCCAATAGTTGTTGAGATATTTTAGTCTGAACCAAAGTGGTGGACTGACGGCCAACCCACACACTGACATTACGACCTCTAGAGCCACGCCGCTAGCATTGCTAACAAAGGAACTAACACGAGCAAAGCAGAGAAAGATCCTGTGGTCCACGCCCATCTCTGGTGGTTTTCTGCAAGCAGGTTTATTACAAAGTAATGTTACAGTAACAATTTCAGCTCTACCAAAATTAACCACATTGACATAAATGCACAGGAGAATGTCTACACGGAGTGGCACCTCTTCAAGGTCAATGCACACACTGCTGGGAAGTGGTCAAACAAAACAGGGACTCCAGCTGCTCACAAAGAAAACAAACAAACAGGACTTAAAAGCTTCATGATTACGAGGTTTCTGCTACTAGCCTTAAATAGTGTTCAAAGGTTTCTGCAGTGCTTACTGGGGTTTATTGTAGTATATTGCATTGCCCTTTAAATGCATGTTGGGAGTATATCATAGCACTTAAATAGATAATTGCAGTGCCACAAATGGTACCATGATGCACCATCTACTCCAAACATCAGCATACATAAATTACAGTACATTCAGTAACTCTCAGAGCGCTATCCCGCGTGTTGCCCTTCATTAGTGTGTTTAGAAATGTTAATTAACCATACAACGTAGTCATTCCCAGGTTTTCTGGTTTTCGTCAAACCTCTACAGGTTTTGCATCAAAAAAATAAAATGCAATAAAAACAATTTGACATTTTTCACAAAAAATAAAATACATTAAACAAATACACAAGGCCATTAACATTCCATTCTCACATAATATTAAACCATAATTGCCTCTCAACAGAATATTTTACATCTTCGCAACAATTTAAATAACACTCAACACATTTGCAGTCTTTTAAGTTAGATATCTCCAGTGTCCATTACGTGTTTCGGGTGCAACTAGCTCCTGGGTTGTTTGTTTGCAAGGCCACTGACTATCGCTTGGATCCCTTGGCCAGTTTGCTCGTGGGAGTGGTTCTTCTCTGAGGAGTGGGGATCTTGGAGGGTTTTCCTCCGTGCTGACGGGATGCAGAGCGCGGCGTCGCTCGGGCTGAGTCACCAACTGTCTCGGACACATCTGAGCACACAGACTGGATGTCTGAGATGTCAAAGTCAGAGGCGTCGCTTCCTCTGCGACTGCTCCCTCTGCTTCCAGCTTTACTTCCAGGTCGGCTGGAATTTTTTCTCGACTCTAGAAAGATAAAATCAAAGACAATAATTAATGAACTACTAAGAATGAACTGAATAAACAGTAACGTTAGCGGTATCAGTATTTTGCCACTGGCAGTTGGTTTCAGCTGAACATTCTGTTGCTTGTAGCAACAGCTACTGGCACAGTTCCATTGCTGTTGCAGTTTAACTGACATTGTTAATTCCAAACAAATATTGACAAACATCTTTTATCCGCATTCTAAATGCCCTTTTTGGATAATAATCAATACATACTCTTACAAAATGTCTTACAGCTATTTTTTTACTGTTGTTTGTAACTTGAAATATAAAAAAAAAAATTCTGCGACCAGTTTAGTGCTAACATACATTAAAATAATGCTAGCTTTCGGCTAATGTGTTGATAGTACAGCATTCTACATTTACATTTAGCAGACGCTTTTATCCAAAGCGACTTACATGGAACATTCAGAAACCGAAGGCGCAGCTTCGGGAGCATTATGGGGTTCAGTATCTTGCTCAAGGATACCTCGACGCATGGCTGGGGGATCGAACCGCCGACCTTCCGATTGGCAGGCGACCGTTCTGCCACCAAGCCACAGCCGCCCCGTAGCTAACTGTAAATGTACTTTTTGGCTAACTGTTTATGTCAAATATTTTACTCTTTTATGGAATTTGTGTATATGTTTACTAGATTAAATACTGTGTTGTACTTCTGATGGGGACCTAATGTTGATCTTGTACCAGTGATTCTTGTTTTTGTTTGCTCCTGGCATGATGAGGCCCATGCAGGGAGCAGTAAACCCTAACTCACTAACTGTTTTTTTATTCAAACATATAAAAAGGGTGTTTGTTCTTCAAAAGTGGCTATATTGTTTTCATTCCTTGAAATCTCTTTGATTTGCACACTTTTGAAGGATGCCAGTCTGCTCCAAACAACCACAAAAACCACATTTTCTTCAAAATGAAGTTGCTCTCTACTTACCGCCTATTGTCTGTGTTCGAGCTTTAAGTACAGCAGCGCTGATCAAGGTTCCCTCTTCACCAGATTGAAATCCTTTGCCTGACAAATACCCAGGAAGACGTAATTTGCTGCCTTGAACTGGTGTACCCTGCAAAAGACAGAACTTTAGTGACTTTCATTTGTAGTCATTGGCAAACGTCCTTACCAACTGAAGTACATAACAAGTTGTACCAGGAAACACTATGAATATTATGGAGTTAGTTTCAAATGTTATAAAAAATCTTTTCAAAAATCCTTATTTTTGCAACAACTATCTTTTAAAAGCAGTTAGTATTTGAATTATATGTTAAACCTCTGATTAAAAAGTCATTAAACAACCATACATGCATAGATTACATATAAATACAGACATTTTTGTCAGGCAAGAATTAAATTGTCAGCCCATTAGTAATAAAAAATGTTACGCTTATAGACCCAAACGAAATCTCTAACACATAAAACTTTGTAAGCCCTATTATATTATATACACACACATACATATATATATGTATGTATATATATATATAGTGTCTCTGATAATTATGCAGCCTCGATTTCAGTTGGGTCATAAATCTGAAGCGCTCCACATCATGTGCTATGACTATACCTCTGAGGATGAACCTTGGCTCCCAAAGGAGTCTGATGATTTAAGAGGAGTGGAGGGTTTGCTGTTTGTAAGCCAGGGCTTATCATAATTGCGGGTTATGTGTTGGGGAGTCTGGGGAACAATGGCAAATCAAAAAAACACAGACATGGATTCACAAATCAAAAACTACAAGAAACACTAGATGGAAGAAACAAGAATGTGATCAAATGATGTAAAATAAATAAAATCAGGTAGAGGATAATCATGGTAGGGGATGATCAATCTACACTGTGACAACAACTGACTCTCACGGCAGAGTGGAGCCTCTAACCTTGAGTGTAGTGGTCGCTGCTGGGTTTGATGGGACCGCACAGCTCTGACTGGAGGTGGATCTGTTGGGAGAAGGTCCTCTGGATGACGGCCGAGATCTGCGGCCTCTGTAGCGAAAGCTCGCCATCACCTGAGTGGTTCCCTCTGGGAGGATGAACTTCTCTCGCAGCTCCACGTTGGTCCTGCCTTTAGCTAAGAAATTACACTCCAAATGAGCCATATTGCATGAATTCAACTGTGATATTTTTAATAGTATTTTTGTGCTGATGATGAAATGAGTTAACACTTTATTTTCCACTTTAAGCCCCTGATTTCCCAATCATTTTCTAGAAATAACTATGTAATTTGGTACCAAGTATAGGTAAAACATTTATTTTCTGAAAAGAACAGCTCCATTTAAGCCAAGCTAATATTCATTCATTATTAATTTATTATTAGAAGCTTTACTTTTAATATATGCTGACAAGCAACTAAATGTCTTTGTAGGTATAGGTGTACTTTTACACTGGTTATGAAATAATTGTTATTAATTTAATTTACCAATTGAACAGTGTATCTGGTTTCCCTGTAATAAGCACCACATTAGTTGTTTCCAGGAAACCTCAAAATAAATTACTGGGAAATTATTAGGGAAATATGGACCTGTAAAATAGAGTGTTACCATGGTGCGACTTGATTTAAAATGATTTCAAATAAAAGTTGTGATTCAAATCCTGAATAAACAATGAAAACACAAGACTCATGCAGAATCACATCTCATTCATACTCATCCAACAGAAGTCCAATTACTGCTGCAACAGTAGTGGAAATACATTTTTGTTTCTCAACCTGCAACAGTGCTTTGTTGCTTGGACTGTTAAACAAATGGTGAAAAGATTTAAACAAATCAAAGTGCTCCTAAACACTCCCACACCAAAACGGCCCAAATCAGAAAAATTACAAAACCAAGAAAACATAAACTACACAGAATAAACCAAACAGACATTGCACCAGTTGTGTTACAAAACAAACTGGCTTACATGCAGTTTTAAGCCACACTGTCAAAAAAGTAAACAGTGCAACAAGTTCAGTTTTGTTGCATGTGTTATATAGAGGCAACTTCATCATTTACTGCAATGACGATGTTAGACAGTTTTATATGTAATATATTACCTATTTAAGCATCTCTATTTAAGCATCTCATCATTTCAAATGCTTGTTTGTTTGATTGTTAAGCAAACCTGGAAACTGCAAAAGAAGCTCAGAACCGCTCGTTACATGCTGAGAGAGAAAAAAGAGCTAATGTGGCGCCTCAAGTCCCAAAACAGTGCCTTAGAGAAAGTGACAGTAGGTGATGCGACTCACACAAAACAACTGCATGCATGAATGACAGTTGATTGTGAGTGGAGGTGGTTTACGAGGATGCCATTCACGGTGAGCGCTCACACAGAGCTACAGTGGTACACACCGGGAAACAACACAAGCAGCACACACTCGGATGTGCAGACACACATACCACTGGTGGGTTCATGGAGCAAGGTGAGAATGTGTGAGATTTGCCAACCTATAGGAGACTGAGTAATTGAAGAGTTTGATTCCGAGCGCAACATTTTGCTCCCGTGGTGATGAACTGAAGAAAAGATATCATGTTCAGCAGGACGAAGGTTTAGCAGGAAAAACAGAAATGTGATAATTAATACAGAAGATAGCGAAAACAAGCAAAGTACATAAAGCTTTTGCACTAGACATGGGCACAGATAGGGTTTTTTTTTTTTACTGCTATACATATGTAGGTGGCAGATCAGTAATTGTTAACTGTTCTTACGCTCAACATTCATGCCTCACAAATTCTAAAAATCCTCTAACAAATGAAATACATGTTCTAAGAGGTGATTTGATTCTTGCTGTGTTCTTTCACTCAGTTTTCCCTGCAGTTTCTTACTGTTTCTGTTGTTTTTTTGAAAGCTCAGTGTTGTGTTAAGATGGCGAGAAAAGACTTTAAGAAGAAAGTAAATAACCATTGACATGATTCCAAAATACAGAATAAATCAGCACCGCAGTCCAACAAAAAGAAAAAGAAAATACAGTCACAGTGGTTACTTCCATTTCTATTCAAACTGACGATTAGAACTCTCCAAAGCCTTCGATGCATCTGGAACCGAGGAAATACTAATCCCTCTACAGTTCCTTATTCTGAATTATTATATCAAGTAATGAAACACTAATAATATTTACCATGACATTTTGATGAAAAGACTGAGAAATGGATTAGCTGACTTTAATCTTAAATTATGTACGGTAAACGTATGTAATCCCCACCCTGAATGAGTTGTAATGATTTCAAATCAGTTCACATTAAACAGTAATTGGACAGTATAATTTACCACCCATTGTGGCTGTAATGGTTCAGAGACAGTATTGTAACTCTGTATCTATTAAAATATTCATAAAATAATCTTCATACTAATAATAATAATAATCTTTCTCAAGAGTAACTATCCATACAGCTGTAGTGCACCAGCAGTCGAAATGTTTTTTGCAAATCACAAATTGGACAATCAAAATCAGATAGAGACCTCAGCAATGTTTACCTTCCTAAAGAGATTTTTTTTTTAATGGATTCACTACAAAAAACCGTAATGTTCATTCAGTCATTCTAGACAAAATTGGATCTGTTCATTTTTCAGCATTTAATCCATCAGACCTGCATTGTGACTTCTTGTGGTGAACTTTTGAACTCACCTCGACAGGGGTCGTTCTTCACCAGGAACTCATCCAGAGCCATCCAGCCTCCTCCCACCCGCACCATCACAGTGCTGCGTAAAATCCGTACCAGACGAAGCTGCTGAGAGTCTCCAAACTGCGGCGGAGGTAAGAAAACAAAGAGGGGATGTGTGAAAACACTGACCTATATATGAGCACTCACTCACTGCAGCAAGAAGCTGTGCAACACTGGAAACCAGACGCTGCTTTTGGATAATCAAATGTATTCCAGTTAATTTATGTATTATTCTTTTTTTGTGTGGAATTCACAGCTTCAATCAAATATTCAATGCACATTTTAAACAGCCATCAAAGATGCTTTGTGACCACTTCAGGAATGATGTCCTTTCCATGTTGCACAGATTTACACAAACAGGACACAAAAACATACATTTTCAGTTTTCATTCTCAAAGACACAAATTACACAAAGGTCAATCCAACTGGTTTTCTAATATTAGTGTGTGATGGTATGTACGTGTTTCACAATTATTACTCCTTAATCCATTACTACTAAATGAGCTCATGCTAAATTGACTGTTTAATTTTCTCAAAGCTAGCATTTTCTGGTACCCTGTACGTACAATCATTTGATGTTGACAATAACTCATGTATAATTGGGTCAAAATAATTAGCTAATATTGGCTTACTGTAGATATTGTATATTGGTATCTGCGTATATCATTTTGTCCAATAAGAAACAAAATAACACAACAAAACGCAGAAAAAAGCACTTCTAGTAACTTAGAAACAGTGCCTTCATCAGATAGTTCCTGAAGTTTAGTGGACTTAACGGTTTTCAACATTTTAGACAACTGTCTGATATTTCTCTATCACATAGAATAATTAGATTTATTCAGAAATAGCAGAATCAGCCCTAAAACTAGTATCAGTCAGGCTTTACATTTATATCTGTTACAGTTTATAGAAATTAGAATTTGAGCTCCTGTATGTGTTGTAAAGCTGCACTTTATATACAGCAGTTACATACACTATACAGCTGTACAAACATAACTGATATAGCAGTAATATCTGTGGACATGTTTTATTTTTTAATGTCTGGCTTTATTCCAACAGTGACTGGCTCCAGTTTGCTGCTGTTACTGCAGATTGAGCCTGTGAAAAAAAAATTAACTGAAGGCACATTATTACACCACCAGGAGGCACTAGCGTATAATAATTTGCCATCATCTGACCAACCACACAAACACAGGAACACTGAGCATGTTATCGATGAGAATGGCTCAAGGTTTATGAGGCACAGGTCGGCCAGTTGGATATGACCATTAGCATTAGCACGAATACACAATCCACACACAACAATCACAGCCGCATGCTTTCTGTCAAAAACAATTTCACATCACGATCAAGCGGACAAACAGCAATCTCCTGCAATCCAGTACTTGTTGTTGCACTCTCTACAACTACGACTCAGATAGTCAGGATGCATTGACACTGATGCAGATCCAATGCGGCTAGCTCCAATGACACACTGAGAACAACATGAGGAATGGTTCAAATCAGTTCTGTCTAATCCACCACAGTGTGACACGCAGACATGACCAAACACTGATGACCCTCCACTAAGTACCTATTATCTTATGAAATCTCTTCAGCTGCTAAAAATCCTGCACTTGTATGATTATCTGAATGATTCAATGCCACTGGTGATTTTAGTGATCAAATACATTAAAGGTGATGATGATCTGGAGGAAAAAGAGGCACAAGACACATCTTAAGAATAACCATTTACCAGAATACAGCTTTCCAAAACTGCAACGTGTAGGTGGGGGTAGGTAAGATTTTGATTTTCCCTGTTTGCTATTGTCTCATCGCCGATTAAGGAGTCATGTAAGCAGTGAACCAGACCAAACTGTCAAAAGAATTATTTAAATTTATTGTTGTGTGATACATAAATACAAACTAGATCATAAAGCACCATGCTAATGCCCCTATGCCCTCTTACTAACACCTCCCATTATTCATCTTCAGAAAGCATATGTGGCATATGAACCCATAATCAGCAATGAATTTTAAATTGCAACATGCAATTTATCAAGACATATTAACTCAGTACGTAAAATGAAAAGCAAAGAATTCATTGAAATAATCAAGGTTGCCCAAATATGAAAATAAATTAATAAACAGTGTCAGTTAAACAAAAGTATGCCAGCCAATGTTGAGGTATATTCATTCCCATGATACTGAAGCACCAAAGGCAAGCACACAGAAAGCATTATTTTCCAAACTGCCCAGCAGATGAATTTATGCCTATGGGCCAATAACAAATATGGGCTGAAATGGTATTGGCACTTTTATATTTTCTGAAACTCAAAAGCAGATATATATATATATATATATAAACATTTACTACACTAATTTTCAAGTGGATTATTTTCTTTTTCAACAAAACAAAAACTTCTGCCATCGGAATAATCTGAAAAATGCTATGATTAAACTTAAACACATAGGGCTTTAAATGCTTATTTCATCACTTTAAATCAAATTTTATGTTCTGATCATATTCAGCGGCCATAAATTGTGGGACTGAAAACACATCTTAGGCCAGTGTTTCTTATGCATTAAATCAGATGGCCCCAGATCTTTTTTTCTACTTCTGAGTTTCAGTCTGTAAACATCAGCCAGAGATCTGGGCAGAGAGTGTTAATTGGAAAGCAAACATGGTCAATGAAAAAGCACATAAGGTTTGATAAGGCACAGAAGAGAAGAGGGCTTTCATATGTACCTGGTTTCCAAGGTAGAACTGGTGATGTGAAGAACAATAAAAATACAGAAAGGTTAGAGTTTTTAGCATGTATTGACCTTTAGTGACACATTTTGCGGCAAATTCAACACTTACCTTCCACGGGAATTTTCCATGTAATTGAACTACTAGTGTTTCAAACATTTCACAATCATGGCATTGCTTATATTTTTTGAAACATACTTTGCTCTAAATAAAATTTTAAATAGTGTAACAGGTTAAAATCTGCTTACCCTGTATTTGTTGGCACCAATTTGCTCCACTTGAAATCGTTTTGGACATTTGCATTTTGCCACTTGCCGTGTAACCTACAAACAGAGAAAATATTATTGCACCATAATTTACATTTAGTCATTTAGCAGACGCTTTTATCCAAAGCGACTTACATGTGAGAAAATTCACAAACCGAAGGCGCAGCTTCGGGAGCATTTTGGGGTTCAGTATCTTGCTCAAGGATGCTTCGGCGCATGGCTGGGGGATCGAACCGCCAACCTTCCGATTGGGAGGCAACCGTTCTGCCACCAAGCCAAGGCCGCCCCATAATTCCCTAAACATGTCTCTAGATTTATAAATTCTGGTCATGAGAGTTTGTATCACCTCGTCTTCAATTTTGTCAGCATCTGTTAGTGGTTTGTAAGCGTCCTTGTTGGGATGAAGAGCTGCCACAAACTCATAGTAGTCGATGTAGCCGTCACCGTCTCTGTCAAATATGTCTGCCACGGCGCTCATCTCCAGACGACTGGTAGGGAATTCTATTGAAGAGCCATTAAGTGTTACAAAATGAGCATTTTGCTGGCTGGGGTAGATGCTGTTCAGTTGTGAGTTTGTATGTTGGACACTTACTGGAGGAGAGAATGCCCTCTATAAACTCCTGCCGGGTCACCTTGCCATCTTGATCTTTGTCAATGCGGCGGAAGAAGTCCATGACACGAGACTTTTTATGGTTCATCCATCGCATGTAGCGCTTCCGCCACATATCAAAGTCGAAGTTGGCAAATTCCTTCAACTGCACGAAAAAATAAAGGGTGATATGAACAACCAGAAAAGCCCAAAATGGCATTAAAAAAAGTGCTTGCGATAATACTGAGAGCAGATTTGTGTAAAACATGAATGTTGATTACCTCCTCCAGTCTGTCCACGGCATCATTAAGTTTCCTCCTTCTGTCCAAAGCCAGCAGCCACACGTGCTGCCACTTGGTGACCAGCAGGTTAACCCGGGGGTTCTTGGTTTCAATTGGAGCTTGAGTTGCTGACGCATACATTGTTTGTGTGGGAGAACGCTTTCCTGTAAGTGAAAGACAAAAAAACCTTCATAGTGACTGTGTTCTCACCGTGTAATCAGCAGGAATAGATTAGATCATTCCAGGTGCTAAAATGGACAAGATGAGGATGTCGTGTCACCATGCAGCGACTCAGCACTGGGCCAGATGGCTCGGGTCAAGCTCCATGAGGGGTATTTTGTGGGATACATACTTCCAGCTCTTCCTTTGCCAAGCACAGGGATCTGAGACTGGATTTGGGGCTCCACAGCAGCCTTCCTTTTGTGTGTCTTGGTGATTTTGTCAACATCTGGTTGCTTCCTGGTCATTTCCTCCATGAATGCCTGCAGGAAAAAGCAACAAGTATGCTTCCAGGTTGGTTCATGGACACTTACAGTCAGCTACTGTAATCAGAACATACTACCAGTACAATTTTGATACGAGCCGATATGGTGAGAGTACAGTTTGCAAAACTCAAACAGTTTAAATTACTGTCAGACTATGCTTTACCTGGTGTTCTGCTATGAGGCTTTTGACCTCCTCGATCTCCTGTGGCAGTGGCTCCTTGTCCTTATCGTTGAGGTTAGTCTCAGCCCACTGTAGCCAGGTCAGCAGATTCTCCAGCAGCTCCTGAGTGGCTAACAGCTCAGTGAGGGCCGTGGCCAGTCGCTGCTGGTGCTGCCTGGCCCAAGCCTGCACCTGTAACAGTAACATTACACACACCACTCATACTATATAGAAACAGAGCAATTCCTTTTGTGTGATGAGGCACAGGAACTTTTATGCTAAAGCTACATCAGGTAACCTTAACCCTAACACCACCAATCTACATGGTTAAAAAAAACTTAATTATTTCAGCATGAAGCATCCAAATCGTGTTCTTTCATACCTGTGGATATGAGCAGGTTAAGCAGAAAGGCATGTATGCAGGCATGCAGCTGTGAACTGACCTCTTCAAACCGGGCTTTAATGATGGTGTTCCAGTGTTTGATGGTTGTGATAGAGTCTGGATGGCAGATGGTCAGAATAGCCTCTCCCATACTGGTTGCTTTATTTAGAGCCACTCGCTTTTCCTCAAGTTTCTTCATGAACTCCTTAAAAATAGCAAATGGAAAAGACTTTAGAGTTACTATTGGATTATTTTCAACAAACATAAAAATGAAGCATTGCTCATTAAGTTGGTTTAATATTGGAGCAAGGCAGTGCTATTGCGATAAGATGAAATCATAGAAATTGAAATCAAGAAAAATATCTACAACAATGCATTAGTGGCATGGAAGATGACATGGCATCTATTTGCAGACATGCTGCAATTCCAAAGTCAGCAACTGTTTACTCAACCAAAAGACTTAATCGAAACACATGGCAGTGTGTTTCATTTATTTATTAAAATAGCCAAAATTTTCAAACAATTCAAGACAAAAACAATTTGCATAGCTTGCCTTGTGTTGTTCGATAAGAGCCTGCAGAGCTTCCTCATCATCAGGCAGGCTGCCATGGAAACGCAAACTCTGCTCTGCCTCAGCCAGCCACTCCAGCAGGATGTGAACAGTAGAATGAAACTCCTCAGCCTGTAACCAGAGGACACAGATCATTTAGGCTCATAGAGTCAGTTTTACCTTCTATCCAACAACTGTCGGGGCTCTACGATACCTGACACAGGGCCTGCTCCAGCCGGGCCTGTTTGGACACCGAGAGGTTGCACACCGTCTCCCAGCGAGTGCTCAGCTCCTGCATCTGGACTTTGACCCAGGACGAGTCATCGTGGCTGCTCTCAATCAGCTCCCTGGCTGAACGTTTGAGGGCCTGAACGCTCACTGTTCTCTTTCCTAGCTCCTTCTGAAAAACCTGCAGTGACCAATCAGGGAAGGGCACATTCAAACAACATGAAACAACATGTTTTTTCATAGTTTCAAACGTTTTGCTTTTTTCCTGGCCATCACGGTATCTGACGTGTGTAAGATTCTGAGATTAACTAAATTACAAAGCTTTGTGTAATTCAAGCATATTTCTGCTATTTATAGTTTCAAGTACAAAGGGAAATTTCACTTACAAATTACAACAACATAGTTGTTGGTGCAACATAAACAAGAATGACTTCTGTTGCTGATGTTGTGCAGTTATTATTTACTTACATTGAAAATGAGCAAACATAACAGCATCAGTTTTCCAGACACCCTTGCTGGACATAAAACTTCAAAGAACAGGGACTCTCAATGGAAAGGTACTACAATGCAAGCCCTTTAATAGTCTAACCATGGTTTTGTATAAGTGTCCTTTGTTTCCTATTGTGATAAGAAACAATCAATGATGAAAGGAAAGGGTGGTGTTAATGCAGCAGTGAAAACGTTTATGCTTGTTTTTGAAGTTGGGTTTTGATGCTGCCACTAAAGACTTTGTTGAAGACCAGCATTCAACTAGCAGATCGACAAAGTGGGGCATTCTCTGAGCATTTGGGTCATGCTGCGGTGTTGTTTTCTACCTTGTGGTTGTCTATCAGGTTGAGAACCAGATCTATGTCTCCATGTATGGGCTGGTCCTCAGCCAGCTGAGGTTCCACTCTGTACAGCCAGTCAATGAGAGCCTGGAGAGCGTCTGTAAACTGGCCGGAGAACAACAGGGCCTCCTCGAGCTTGTTTTGTCTGCAGGACAGCACAAATCCTTAACAGTGAATGAAGAGGTCTTTTGAAGTTCTGCAAATAGTCAGACTAGTAGTTGATGGGGTAAAATACAGCAACAAATGAGGGAAGATGTATCCTTACCTTTCAATTGACTTGCCGCAAACAGTGTCCCATTTGTCCCTCAGTTCACTCAGCATGTCGTCCAGCTTCTGATTGTCATCCTGAAGGGAGGTCTTGTCTTTCAGGGCCCGTCCTGTTCGAGAGGTGGTGTCATACACTGAGTGTTTGCTGCCCAGAGCCTTTTGGAACTCCTGTGAATGAGAAACATTGTCATCAAAAAGTCCATCTTCCAACAAATAAAGTCATTTTACTGCATTTAGAAAAGTATCAAGCTGATGATAGTCAGGTTTGGTGGATTGCTTTAAGTCTCTGTCTTTAGATGCGCAGTATTACAGTGAACCTTCTGCTTCTATTGACATGTCAGACAGTATCCTAATCTGTGTGTGTGTGTGTGTGTGTGTGTGTGTGTGTGTTCTGTGATTAAGACGACAGTATTCTGTGAGGGAAACAATGAAAGGGGTCAAAACTCAAGAGCCACTGCTCCACAGAGATTAAAAGTATCCAAAAGCAAGGTCACCCCTGATCATTTGGTCCATCCCGGGATTATGATAGGATTAGTACAACATCCCCACATAACGCTGCAGAGACAACAAGAAGGGACTGGGTAGTCTGTAACTCAAGAAAGTGAACGACTAATGCGTTCTGTAGATACTGTAATTCCCGTAAATAGCTTTCAGTGTTGAAATTGTCTGCATCATATGTACATTACACATTAAACAACAGCTTTCAGTGTGTAAAACACTGAATGAATTAAAGAAAAAACTGTTTTTGAAAGGGAGCATTCTACAGTGTTGCGAGTACTTGTTATACAGGCATTAAAAAGCTTTCGCATAATTTTGACTTGTTAAAAATGGTTTGGATGCAGATGTTGTTTCTGTTAAATGATGCTGTCAAAGGTCCCTGGTTATTTAAACTTTTATTCTTTTCCCAGCAAACTGTGATAAGACGGTGCTCGGTCACCTTGTGCTGCGCCAGCTGCATCTTGATTTTGCCCGGATCATTGGCAATTTCCACTTCTGAGTCCAGAGTCTTCTCAGATTCGTCTAACCACTCCATCAGTTTATTCCAAGTTTCATGGAACTAATGAAGGATAAAGAAACAAACACAGTGTAAAGCATTTTGAAAAAGGTATGATTTCACTTGATTTATTGCTGAGTCCTGTTAAATGTTCAGATGATTAAGTTTTCAGGCCCAAGGAACAGAGAAGGGCCCACTCTAATGAAAATGCTATTATACGCTGCCGACAGAATATGAAACAGGCTTCATATAGTATTTCCAGAGCGTTCCAATGATAACAAAAAAAGTCCTAAGAGCAGTGCAACAATCCTATTTGAAACCCAGGATAAATATACACAGAACAGTACCTGTTTCGCCCTCTTCCTGGCATCATCCAGCAGGCGACCTCGCTCAACAGACCGCTGCACCAGCTTCTCCCAGCGGCCCTGCACGCTGAGCAGCAGGTTCTTGATCAGGACCACATCCTGTTTCTGGCTGAAGTACTTCAAATGTGTTCCCGACTTGTCCAGCTCAATGATGTGGTCCCTGTGCGAGTTCACCTCTGTGACAAACATCTGCACAAATACAGCACAGCGCAGAGAGGAGAGAGGTTTAGGTCAGGTGTTATAATATCAAAAGGCAGTACAGGGTCTTCAATTGACAGCGGAGGTAATGTCATTCATGTGATTAATGTGCAAATAAGCGTTGTACTGAATGACAAAAGTAAGTCATTGTAATTAAGTCATTGTTGGCTTGATGACAAAGCCGAATGGTGAATTAGAAAGCATAAACTGCTATTTTCTATATGATACTGATATCATTTATAATATTTCACTGTTTAAAGTAATTACACCGTATCACAGCATGCTGGATAAAAGCATGGAATTGCATAAAAAAAAATGCTTATACTTAGCGTCAGTAATCATGAACAAACATAAAAAAATATATTTCATGTCATCAGCATTTTGTAACCCTCCTCTCTGTACAAACATTACCTTATGCTCATCAATCTGAAACATGATGGTCTCCAGTATGAGGGAGGCAGAGGAAACCATGTTCAGTGTCTGCTCTGCTTGGGTTAGCCAGTTGATGAAGTCCTGCAGGGAGTTGTGGAAATCCGTGGCCAGCGTCAAGGCCTCTTCTAGTTTTACCTGAAGACGCACACATTATCAGGGTCCACGCACAGGGATGGAAATAATCCTGTTGTCTTTATTATAACCTGCATTACACTACATACAATGCTGAAAACAAACCGTTTGGTTGCTACAACACTAGATAAATGGGGGCGGGGGGGACAATTACATTTCAGTTTTGCCAAGCATGACCTCTATTAAAACAGAGGAAGTTAACATCTCTGGAGAGGCTGACGGTGAAGCAGAAAGGGAATGATGAGGTTTTAATTGAATGAGAGAGAGACATCCACAGTGACTCCATCACTGGAAAACATCCATTTGCTATAGCCGAGGTCCCTGGCACAGACTCGACACATGGTCGTAAATGCTGCGTTAACGACATTATAAACCTGATGAGAGTTATAATGTGTTTCTCTCCTGTATTGTGAGCCATGTTGAGAGTCTTGCTAAATGTGGAAGTGTAGTTCAATAGTCAGTACCTATGTCATTATTAGAATACTCTTTTTTGCTTGAAAAAGAGGACCCTAGACCAGAGAAGTGTCACATTGCTGCGGAGAGTTTGTCCAGCAGCTGCAAATCTGTGCAGCTCTAAGATTTACCAGGCTTTGGAAAAGGGAACAGGACCAAGGTAAATAGGAAGCATGTACACCAAACTCTCGAGCAGCCAGAATGAGAAGCTCCATATCTGGAGTGCGAGTGGTGAGGGAGAGATGATCTTTATCTTTTTGTCATTAATGTTTATTTATTGTAGTCACAAAAGTGAGAAAATGTTGTTCCAAAGGAATAACGTATAAATAGATATAGTGGCTGATGAGTCTTTACTTTGGCTCAGATATTATTTTAGCTATATTATTTATTGTATGCACTTGTCAACTCTTCACTATGGCAACATATCAGACCAGAACCACAATGACTCATACAACAACTCGCCGGCTGTAATCTACAGTGTAACCACATCCTGCGAGTCCTTGCCAGCACTCCGTCCGTACACCATTCATTATCAGCACCGGGATTAGAGGCTTACAAATACAGAGTCACAGCTCAAGTGTATGTCAGTGATCTCTCACTGGGACCAAAAGCTGAAGTTGTCAATCATTAAGCTAAGAGCAGTGTAGGTCTAACCATCCTCACCACAACCGTAACGCCATACCTTTCTTTCAGCGACCTTCCCCTGCACGGCTTCCCATTTGTCCTTCAGGTTGGCAAGGTCCTGCTCTGTGTTGCTGTCTGGACCCTCGGGCGACACGGCGAGCAGCTGGTGACCCTTGTTCATCAGCTCCTGATACAGCTCTTCCTTCACCTCCAAGGCAGAACACAACTCCTGCAAGAAAACAGAAACAATAACACGAGGAGAGTGATGCTTTCGCCAAACAGGCCAAATTACAGCTCAGCTTTAGTTTTGGGTGAAAATGTCTGAAGTGTCGGAAGTGTACGAGATGAATCTGTCAGTGCACTTTATTTATATGTTAATCCACATTTTGTCCAAAAAGAAAGAATGTGCATACAGAGGCATGCTGAGACCCTCAGAGGCATTTTCCCACAGACATTTAAACAGTATCTAATCTGATAAAAGTTATTTCTTTCAAGTAATCCCTCTGTTTTTGGTTCCATAAGATGTCACTACTGACGCTTCTTTAGGGAGAGTTTGTTGTGAAAGTGTCTCGAGTTTCTCCATTAGAGAAAAGGAAAACAAAGAAGGAAAACATTCCTAAATTCATTACTGTCAGACATGGCTGAATCAATTTGAAACACTTTAAAGGCTTTTTGTCATCTTCTGCGGGGGGATGCAAGTAGTGTATTTTGCAGTGTCATTTAATTTTCACACTTCAGATAAAACACAGAAAAGACATAGTCGTCTCCTTACAAGCCTGCCATCTGTATGCAGCCTTTCATATTGTTAAACACATACCAGATGGGCGTTAAGCTGCTCCCGGGCCGTGTCTGGTAAGCCTCCCACAGCCTTTGATGCCAACAGCTGACGTTCTGTGTCTTTCAGCCATTGCTGCATATCTTCTATCTCACCATGGAAACCTTGGGCCTACAACACAATACAACCTGAGTCAGGACAAAAGGTGTCACACACACTCATTGTTACCAACCTATGGCTCAGAGAGGAGGATGTCTGAGTTATTAATTCCTTGGATTCATTTAGCTACCAAAAACTGTTAGAGTTGACTGCGTTAAAGTTGATTGGGTACCAAATGAAACTAAACCCTACGAATGGATTTTTTGGCACTTTTTTTCCTGATAAATACTCCAGACTTCTATGAAAACCCCTCTCAACCTGGGACAGATTATGTGTTTTTGAAGAAACTTTTCAATCATTTCTTGAATAAAAATCTAAATCCAGGACGTATTTCTGTTTTTCATATCCCCCTTACAGCACTCTGCTAAAGGTCAAAGTTATGAATAGAAACTCCACAGGATGAAGAAGGAATGATGGGGGGGTAGAGATGGGAATCACTCCTCCAAAAACAATTCATGACTTTGGCATAACACACTTGCTCTGGGAGAAAATAATCAATCATTGCATATTAAACAATGAATAAACACAAATAAGGCCTAGGCCTATTTTTTATACCTGAAGCAGAGCACTCTCCAGTTGTTGCTTCCTCTGCGCCGTCTGCTCCAGGATAGCTTTCCACCGCTGGTTTAGGTTCTCCAGTTTGCTCTGCAGACTTGAAGCTTCCTCTCCAGCGCTAGACTCCACCAGATCATTACCAGCCTTATTGACTGTGTCAACTGTTGCCTTATGGGCCAACACATCATTTTGGAGAACCTGAAGAGATAAAGCAGCCAGAAATGGCAAGATGTTGTGTGGCTGGATCTGACGCATAAAGAACAAAACTAAATCTGCATGGGTAAAGGTTCATTTTGGAATAAAGGATGATAAATCTATTTCCTCATTGTTCTATTTCTAAAAATTAAATGAAATGTAAAGTGTGATCATCAGCACTAATCTAATGCACCTTTGCTAATCCCATGGTCATATAAAGATACCTTGAACTGCTGCAACAAATATGAATTTGCACAGGGGGAAAAAATAACTTTTGTCGTACATGATGCTTGGCTAGCTCTATCTCGATGGCTTTGGGGTCTCCTCCGGCCTTCCTCTGCTCATTGAGCAGGTCCTCGGTGTGGCTCATCCAGGCCAGCAGCTCGTCCAGTGCATGCTGGAACTGGCCCAATGCCAGGAGACCTCCCTCCAATTTGTGCTGGATTAATGACAGATTAAACCATTAGATATTGCAGCGAATGAGATCGCTTGACATGTATGCAACACAACACACTCCATGGCCTGTTTGATACATTCTTTTCAAGTCCATAAGGAGCTGTAGAGCTAAACTGCTCCAAACTGCTACTCTAAACTGCTAAGTATCCATTACCCATCATGTCTTTTTATGTATAGATATCACTATTTTCAAATCCTGATATTTCATTTTGTTATATAAATTTTATTTTTGGAATGAAGCTTTCCCTCCACACGTTTCTCTTGTCTGACCTGTCGGCTGATGATCTTCTCATCCAGGTTGTCCCAGAGCATCTTGAGCTCAGACATTGGCTCCTTGATGGCGCAGCGATCAACCTCCTCCGTCACCTTCTTTAGCAGGAGGCCCGCCTGGTGGTTCAGGCGCTCCATCTCAATCTGCAGCTGGTATGCCTCTCCTTTGAACTCCTGAAAGACCAGCACATACAGTGGTACACCCAATCAGTCAACAGATATACAAAGCTTCACAGACAAGGCATCTGACCCTACTCACGTTGCCTTTTCAGCACAAGATTCTTCTTATTGTACATCAAAGACAATGTGAATAGTCTATAAAGCTCTTTATATAACTTTTGTATCTGTGCAAAACAGGCCAACTGGGGAAGGTTATGAATCAAGAACTCAACATAATCACAGCTGGTATATGCGAGAGCTTCTGTAACATGATTACAGCAGTAAAGTTTAAGAAGTCAGTTAATAAAGTGAATTATCCTGTTTTATTATAAGAATATCCTGGTTTTGTATATTTAAACACAAATAGAAGACTGTACCTTGAGCTCTACGATCTGCTGCTTGACAGTTTCCAGGTCTGTGCCTACAGGTGACATTGAATCCAGTTTGCTCTCCAGAATATCCACCCAGTCAAACATACCCTGCGTACAAGGCGGGAAACCATTGTTACTGAGAGAAAACAAAACTTAGTACACAGGGAGTCATAGTTCACATTCAGTGTCATGTTATGCACTAAATCTCACAGTCGGCCTGTAGTAAATCTGTATGGTTGACAAATTAGGTAAACGAACACAATAAAAGTGAAAAACAAATTAAATACTATAATCTGTATTGTGTTAATGTGATCCTTAAACTTAGTAAAATATTAAAGCAGCCGTGTAGAGCACCATGAAAAGATTGTAAAGAAACTTCACACACGAGTGAAAGTTTGAGCCAAATATAACGAAGCACTGTGGTTGGTGTTTATTGTTTCAAAATTAATAGGTCTCATAAAATGTTGTATCACTTCAATCAAGTGCAATAAAAAAGTACTGTAATCTGTGGTTACATGTGAAGGCCTTAAAAACTGTCTGGCTCACTGCGTGTGTTTAACTTTCAAATGTATGTACAGTCCCGATGAATAATTACATTTTATTATTAGTTACACAATAAAGACAAATGAAAAAGAACAGTTGTTGTATGAGCAACATTAGGATTTGGAGTAAGTTTAGGAAGAACGTCATCACAAAGTAAGCAAAAAGCTCAAGACTTGAAAACATCTTACTGTGTCACACTTGAACACTTGTTATTGTGTTCAGAGAATTGTTTCAGATGATTCCTTTTAAATGCAATGAAGCTGTTTTCAAAGTACCTGCAGGCCATCCTGAAACTGCACAGCAGCCTGCATGGCTTCTTCCAGTCTCTCTACTCTCTCCTTCCAAGTCTTATTGAGATTTTCCCACCCCGAATTCACCTGGAAATACGACACGAGCACTTCACCACAAGCCATATGCAGGAAAAGAAAACAGCATGGAAAAATGTCTATGTAAAGATGGTTTTGACTGTCATATATTACCTCATCAATACTTTTCTTTATCACAGGTTTATCAGGCTCTCCACATGCAGTCATAAGCTCTGCACCCTGGTTTTGAACCACATCAAGCTCTTCCTGCAGTCCATCGATCTCCTCCTTAAATCCCTGTAGGAGAAAAAAAGCAGTTTTTAAAACAAATAACCATCACTCTTATCATCACCCATTGGTTGACTCAATAATTTCATCTTCTATCTGACCTCCACAAACTCCTGCTGCTGTTTGACGACTGAAGGATCGACTCCAGGCTCCTCCAGCTCTCTCAGCAGGTCCTGGCTGTCTTTGATAGTGACGATGAGAGCGCAGTGGTCACACCAGAACTTGTCTGCCAGGTCCATCACATCCAGCAGCTTCGCCTCGCGCTCCTCCAATAAGGCCTGGATGTCGCTCCAAAGGAACACCATCTGGTCCAGTTTGTCTTGTACAGCTTGTGTGTGTTTGTGTGTGTGTGGGGGGGGGGACAAGAAATCACAATTACAACGAATATACAATAAATCAATTACAAGCATTAAATATGGAATACAAACAGAAAACCACAAATATCAGCATGTGTTCCTCAGCTGACTGGAATCAATGAAATAAAAAAGAAAGGGAGTAAAATGAAATGAAACAAATAAGATATATAGCATACCTTTGGCAGAGATGTCCTTGTCTGCTCCTTCCGATCGTGCGATCATCTCCTCGCCTCGCTGCCTCAGTGTCTCATAAGAGGGCTGCAATTTCTCCAAATCCACAGAGACGGCCTTATTTTCGGTAATCTGCTCCTTGATCTTGTCCACCTCCACTGAGATGGACGGAGGCTGGCGCAGACGTTCAGCGATCCGTTCCAGGGATTCCAGCATCGGGTCAATTTTATCATGGAACTGGTGGCGAACAAGGTAAGGAAACCCCTCAGTATTTAATATTTAGTGTTTATAGTACCTAATATACTTTAGTAAGATCACTAAAGAAAGCTGGGGAGATGACACTGTATCTACAACAAAACACAATCCCATAAAACTAATTCGTGAAATCTATTTGTTGACATAACATTTTGCAAAGAAATGTCTATTTGCGAATACAATTGTTGCAAATTGTTTCAACAATTGTTCAAGCAAATGCCAAAGATTCTCTGTTTCTCAGATTCTCAAATATGAGGATTTGCTGCTTTTTTTCTGTTTTATATTAATGTGAATAATGTGTTGGATTGACAATATAAGATATCTGAAGACATTAACTTGGGCTCTGGAAAATTGTGATGGACATTTTTCACAATTTTTTGACATTTCATTGATAAATCAAGAAAATAATTAGTAATGAATAAATGAGATTAATCAAAAATAAAAATAATCATTCGTTGCAGCCCATATAATAATTATCATGATTCAAAACGTTTAAGATGTTAAATTATGGTCATCATGTAATAGCAATGTTATACTGTAGTTACTTGTAATTGATATTTGAACCAGATATTATAATAATCTATTTCATTATATCAGACATTTATATATATATATACACATTTATATAAAAAAATGGCCAAGAAAAAAAAAACATATCCTTAGAAACACCCAGTGAAGAACTGCTTCTCACCTGGGTGGATTTGGAGATGGCCTCATCCAGAGTAGCAGCTCGATGCTTGACATCAGCCTTGAGTTTGGTGTAAAGTTCGTCTGTAGCTGTGTACTTGTCTCTGATGGGCGCGCCCTCCACTGGACTGAGTTCAAGTAATTGAGGCCCGGTCTTATTCATCTTGTCGATGTGGGGCTTGTGCTCGGCAATCAGCTCTCGCATTTGCTAGAGAGGATGTGACACATTTAGTTTTGCATTGCTTAAATAAAACTGTTGTACTAAACATCTGCTTCTGTTGGCTTCTTACCCTGAGTTCCTCTTGTTGCTGCCTGAGTGTTTCATACTCGATGGCAGGTGGAGGCAGCTGGCTGAAGGTGCTCAAGGTTTCCTGAAGCCACGGCCACATCTCCTCATAGGTCTCCCAGAACTGTCCGGCCAGAGACTGGGCTCGCTCCAGCTGCAGACAGCGCTCTGAATTCAGCTGAATGACGATGCCGTACTTCTCCAAGACAGTCTGTGTCTTGGCCTGATGGAAAACCAAGAAGATCCTTTAACTTAAGTGCATATTCTTAATGAATAATTGCCCATTTTAAATAAATTATTTTCACCTTCAAGATTTCTTTCTCCTCTGGGTTTTTGCTATTCATGATGGCCTTTCCTGTGTTCACAATGTCATCCACAGCATCTTTGTGCCTCATAATGTCCATGGAGAAAATCTGTAAAAACCGGTAGAGTGAGTTTGGCCAAACCGCTGGTACTGTACTTTGGTGAAATGGAGGCCTGTGACTATCCATACACATACAGTATGACAGGCTAACCTTCTGTGCTTGGAGCTGGGCTGTGGTTTGGTCCTGCTCCAGCCTGATCTCGCCCATCGACAGCAACTTCCTCTCAGCTTCAGTCAGCCAAGAGAGTTCAGTGTCTGCAGCCTGTTCAAACTGGAAACAGACAAAAATCCTTTGCATTGCTGAAAATGTTAGAAAATATGGAAATTAAAACCAAAGTTGATCATTTTCTCTGGTTTACCTGCTGTGACTTGAGTATATCAGCGTTGATCTGGTCGACCTGCTGGGTGATGGTGTTGCAGACAGCTCTGTACCGCTCATTATCCTCAGTCACCAGCTTCTCCAGACCCTCGCGAGTGTGCCAGGGTATAAGTTCCAGGAGAGAGCTGCTCAACTCATTCAGCTTGTCCATCACAGGTTTTTGGTCTTTGGTCTCCTTCAACAAGGCCTGGGTAAGATTACATGACACAAAGAAAACACCAATTTCAGCTTAATGAATGCACAGATTTTTTGGTAAAGCAGATCACTAAGTGTTAGAGGTATTTTATGTTCGAGATTGCATTTGGCATTTATTTCTTTGGGGGCGAATACAAACTTTTATGTTACAAACTCTTACCTTCTGCCTGCTTTGTGCATGAAGGAGCTGTTCGCCCACTGGCTCCTGATCAGCAAAAGCGCTGGTCTCAGCCTCTACTTTCTCGAGCCATTTGCTCAGGTCTTCATGGGTATGCTGCAGCTTAGTAGAGAGACTCAAAACACGCTCAAATGTCTTCAGAACGTTGTCACTCATAGAGTTGATCTCAGCGTACTTTGTTTTTATTCCGTCCAGTTTGCCTTGGATAACAACCACCTCATCACCTATAAATAGAAAGTAAATTCTTATACATTGATTCAAGGAGTTTTGTATTTCTGCTGTAAAGAAGCACAGTATGCTGCTAACTTGTTTGAACACGGAGAGCAGGAGCAAGATTCATGTAAGCTGCATCTTGCACATATTCTGCCAGCGATGCGAGATGTTTTAAAGACAAAACGGCGTTTGAGAACACACATTTCAGTGCCATACTTTGGATACTTGGAACATGCCAAAATAAGAAGGAAGGCATGTTCAAAACAGATTTAAACAAATTACATACTTTGCACCCAATTATGAACCCCTTGACAATTAAAGCAATAGTTTGACATTTTGGAAAATACGCTTTTTCGCTCTCTTGCAGAGAGTGAGATGAGAAGATTGATACCACTCTCATGTCTGACTGCTAATATATGCGGGAGCCAGCAGTCGGTTAGCTTCGCTTTGCATAAAGGCTGGAAACAGGAGAAATCATCAAGACTGGCTCTGTTCAAAGGTAACAAAATATGCCTACCAGCACCTCTAAAGCTCACTAATTTACATGTTATATCTAGTTTGTTTATTCCATACAAAAAGTGAAAAAACAAACACGTATGTGTCTGACTATTTCTTGGCCAGGCAAGGTGACTTCCTGGAGTCTTCTCTGGTTTCTGGTCTTGTCAATCGACAGGACTTGTGGTGATATCTCCTCATCTAACTCTCAGCAAGACAGTTAAAAACTTCATTACTGGAAATGTCGAACTATTTCATTAAATAAGTTGGCTGCATGAACTGTGATAGGAAAGTCTTAAAGTAAGACATGCCTGTTGTTTGCTTCAAAAGCTCCATCCCATTAGAGATGGCTTGGTCAACATTCTTCTTCCTCAACTCAATATCACTTTGTAGTGCCTAAAAGGAAAACAAAACCTTAGAAAGTCATTCAGAGTGACAAGAAACTTTCCACTGTAAACAATGCATGACACACAAATCACTAAAATTAACTGAAACATGATTGATGCAACTTAAATGAAAACACAACATAATGCTAGGCCTGAGGAGGAGTGTATACCCATTGTTCTGCCAGCTGCTTTTCAAGAACATCTATTTTGTAGTCCGCCACGGACACTTCACTCAGCCTCGTGTGCACCTCGTTGAGCCAGTTCATGAGGGCCACTTCGTCCTCTCCAAACAGCTGGGCGTTTGCCAGAGCTTGCTGCAGCATCTCAGCTTTCCTCCTGCATCGCTCCTGGAGCTCTATGTAACTGGCCTGGGTGGCGTCCAGTTTGGACTGAACAAACTCCTTATCGTCCACTGAGCTCACAGTTCTGAGCATCTGACCCAGACTGACGGCCTGAAACAGGTCTTTACTGTGATTCATAATCTCCTCCTCTAAGGCCTGACCACAGGGGATGGGAAAAAAACCAAAGAGATATGACCCAAACAGAAAACACACACATAAAACCAAAATATGAAACAGAAATGTAATGAGACACGGAATGGGAAATAATGAAAAGCACAAACTTAAAGTAACAAGCAAAAGGAATTAAACTGAATTCAGCTGGACTTAAAGGATTGTGTCATAAAAACATCCAAAAACATATGGTAATGATGTAAGATTTTGGATATTACCTTATGCTGAGAGATCTGATCTTCCAGCTTAGACGTCTCAGTGCCGATGGGTTCGGAGTTAACTAGGTGTTTCTCTGTAGCTGCGAGCCACTCGCTCAGGGGCTCTAGGGTCTCGTGGAACTGCTGAGTGACCACTAAGATGCTCTCTAGTTGCTTGTGCCTGATATATTTATGCAGATAACAACCGCCGTGGATTACGACCAAAATGCAGTAATGGACAGAGTGACAGGCAAGTTTATTTCAACCAAACCTATAAAAAATGTGTTACTGGGAAATGTTACCAACAACTTAATAATGTTTTACAGGCCCCTTTTGAGCTTTAGTTGACAGAAAGGTAAGGTAGGTCAAGGTTTGCAGTGCAAAGTGGACTGATCCTTTAAAACCAGACCACTTTCTGAATATCTACCACCTCTCTATGAATTAATCTTCAATTAGAGGAAAGTAAATTTGGGAGTTTAACATTCTTAATATGTTTGAAATATTCCCAGATCCAAAACCAGGCTACACACAACATTAGGTATAAAAACAAATCTACATACTAGCACTTCTAAATCTCACCAATTAGCATGTTACATCTTTATCTTACATCAAATTTACCATACAAACATTGGAGTGATCTAAATCTTCTCATCTAATGCTTGGCAACAAAGCGAATAAGTGCATTTCCTAAATTGTTGAACTATTCCTTTAAGCTTCAGTTGGAAGAAAGTAAAGTGAATTTAGGAGTTAACTTAATATGTTTTGAATATTCCCAGATCTATATCTAGGCAAAAACACAAACTCTTAAAATCTTAGCAAGTTAGTTAATTGTGAAGCATACTGAAGCATTGCATTTAGAAGGTGGTTTAACATTTCAGGTGTTTATACAGACCTGTTTTCAGCCTTCCTGAGCAGAGTAGCCCACCTCTGCCCCAGGCATTCAATCTCTTTTGCAACCTTCTCCTTATCCACAGACTCTTTTGCAAGCTTCCCTCCCTCTTTTTTTATCAGCTCCACAGTTGGCTTTCGGTCATCCAGCAGTCTCTGTAAGAGCTGTCAAAGGCAAACAAAGGAGGCAAGTTATTGGGCGCCTTTAACATGCTCTAACCGCAAGCATTGCTTAGTGATGAAAAACAGTAAATCTAGCAGGCACAAATTGAGTGTCCATTAAACGAAAAGCTTTGTGTACCACACTCATGTTTAACAATGGATGTCAATTAAATAAGATGAATGGCAAAGTCATAATGTTGCATTGATTTTCTAGTGTTGAAGTGTAAAATAATTAAAATAGAACTGGTGGAGTGTTTTATATCTGTTTTTATGTATTGTAACCACATGATACCAGCTTACTTTCTGCTCTTGTATCTGTGCCTTGACCACTTTGAATTCTGCAGATGGAGGTTTTTGATTGGCCACAAGCTCCTCTGTGTCAGTCAACCAGCTGAGCAGTGACTCCAGAGCATCCTGGAACCTCCCACATTGCAACAGGGCTTCGTGCAGCTGGGCTGAACGCTCAGCAATCTGCAGACCACATGGTAAATATAGATGTCACCTGTCATCTTAAACTGCACCCAGTAACTCATCAAAAGATAACACTATAACAAATAGTAGGAACAAATGACTCATTACACTGCCAATCTCTCTTTATATTTTCACTAATGACCACTATTCTTAAGCAAAGATTAACCAGTCAGACTGGTAGTATAAAACAAATAACCTTTTTATTGAGAGTATTCCACTTTGTGTTGACTTCCTCCAGGTCATTGTCAAGCTTCTTGGTGCTGGTGCCTTTGGCAGCGGTTTGGATCAGGCCCTGGCCGAGGGAGTTGATGTCTTGAAGCTGCGTCTGCAGTGGATCAATGTCCTCTTTCTGGAAAGCCTAAAGACAAATGTAACATATCAGAATAAATATTTTATAAGTGCTCAAATTACAGTGCTCAAATTACAGTGTCATCAGTCTAATTTGGAGGATCATTAAACCTACTGGATTACTGTTCCAATTGTAAAAACCAGAGATTCCATTGATGCCTTAGTTTTATTAGATCTTTTGGAATTAGACCAAATTAAGTATTAAGTATTCCCCTTTTACAGTGAGTTTAATTAAAATATTGCTCCCTGTCATGACTGAAGACAAATCATTTTGTGTTAATGTGCTTTAAATCTGTTCTCTGAAACATCAGAAATCACAGGAAAAGCACAATCACACAGACAGACTTCCAGGCTGAAATATTGAGAAAAACCTATTTCACTCATCACGTAATCAGAAATGTAAGAAAAACACCAAGCCAGCAGCTAGGAAAAACTCATCTAAAGACGCGTGAAACATGTACTGGACCAGCTAATGAACAAAACTCGGAAATGAAAGAAGAGGATATTTTTGGGCACCTGTGGGGAGAAATAACCCATAGGGTCCATTTCAGGACACGCAGCGATGGCATTCAGTAAAGCCTGCATCTCATGCTCTCCTGCATGCTGGAGTGTCTGTAAACTTTTAGGCAGACAGGCCTCCACTGATTGCAGAAACTCCTCCAGCTCCTCCATGTTGTATTTGGATGCCCCTTGCTGCACAGTACATGGTTTTGTTGGCTGGCAGCCCTCTATGGGTAGAGTTACAGAGTTTCCGTATGTCTCAGGCTGTGTCACCACCACACTAACCAACTCACAGTCGTCCTGAGATGACACATCCTCTAACAGCTCAGCAGTGGATAGCTCATCATAGTCTGTTAAAGTCCTGGAACGCCAACCTGAGCTTTCGTTTTGAGTCCTGGAGGTTGACCCTAAGGATAGCCTCCCTGTGGAGTATTTGTATTCTCCATTGCTGAGGGGATCCTTTTCACTTAGATCCACCACACCAGATTCTGTTTGTCGCTGCTCCTGTACCAAGCTGCTACTGTGGTAAAGAGACCGGTTGTCCCTTGCAGGTGAGAAAGGGAACTCCTCCTGCCCTGAGCTGAGTGATCGTCCAGTTCTCAGGTCGCCGGACATATGCATCGCCTCTGAAGACGAGAGGCTCCTTGTACCGGGGCCTGCTCTTTTGTGGGATCTATGAGCATGTCGCTCCCTCTCCACAGTAGGGCTGTACAGACCCGAGTCCTCTTCAGATGTCAGTGAGCTGGTCATACTCTGCCCTCTCCTGCCATTGATCAAGCCCGGCCTCTCAACACTCCCTGAGCACAAGGTTCCACTGCGGCTTGCATACTCGCCCAAATTAGTGGGGGCAAAGGTCCGCCATGACCGTCGATGATGTGGATGATCCTTCTTCTCTCCTCCCTGGAGACGTGACTTAGGCAGGACTGTATCAGTCGCCCTGATTATGTGCCCATTGAGCTTAAGTACATCAAAGACCGCACGATCATCCAGCATGGCAGGTTTGCGGGTCCGGAGCTCAAATGAACTGGAAACAGAGAGAGCTCCATTTCCACACAGGCTACTGAGGTCTAATGTGCGGTGGGTGTAAGGTAGGGTGCCTGTGAAGTGCCGGGAAGAAAGGCTGCCTTTAGAGCCCGAGTCTATCTGCTCGTTGAGCCGGACGGTGTCATAAATGGACCTCTGGGGCACATAGCAGTCATCAATGTTCAGGTCCTCCTCCTCCCCCTTCCCCACACAGGAAGGGTTTTGTCTAAGGCAATCTGGTCTGCTCAGCGGTTTGCCCATGATAAAACAACTCGCTCTCACTACAAAGAAAAAATTAAGGATGCAGTGAAATCCCTCGAGGTATATGTTGCTTTAGTGCACACAGAGTCATTTAAAAAGGAGCACAATGTGATGAATTTACATGAGAAGCAACTGTGTGCAAAACAATTATTTTTCTCCTCTCTTAAATGAGAAGATAACAAATAAATACTAAACGTTCATACTTATTTATCAAAATTAAATTTACAGGTGCATTTCTTATAAAGATTATGGACGCAATTAAGTTGATCTAGATACAAGAAAAATAAAAATAAAGATTTTAGAAATACAAATATGTCACACAATATTAAAAAATCCAAAACAAATGCTAGGACTGTGTAGCAGCTTCATACTCCATATTAGGATTGAAAATCCAGTCTTTCAATAGTGACCTATCCCAAAAAATATTCCTCTAGGTTCTTCTCCGTGCATTGCCAAAACTTAATCACTATTCCTGTGGTCCAAAGTGCTTCTTTTTCCCTGAAATCCTCGCAGCATCCATGCGAACAAAAGGAAAATCTTCAGTGCAAAGTGAAAATATCCACAGACAAATCCAGCAGGCTCTATTAAAAACTGTGGGCAGTTCTGAGGAGAGCTGGTACTCCTGGATAAACAAAAAAGCCTGCCCTTTCTCTCTCATTGCTCCCTCGCAATGACAGACACCCTCCTGGCAGAAGGTTTCATGCCCCGCCCCCGCTCATTATTCAGACAACATCTGCCACAACTCCATTTGTGCTCAGAGCCGCTCCGGCACATGTTGATTGGTGGACACATTACCCCCCCCCCCTTTCTAATTCCCCCTTATGTCAGCATGGCCCATATGACTTCACTTCTAAGCCATCTTCTGCATCCTGACACAATCACTCACTTTTCTTCTTGTTTTCTTTCAGTGACTGAGGGAATGGGGAGGGGAAGCGATACACACCAGCTTTTCTACTTTACAAAAAATAAAAAAAACCTAGACCAGAAGGCAGCAGCAGCTCCCACTTTGATGACATCACACTATGCTGAAATAGATACACATTTTTCCTTTTTTCTCTCTTTGCCCTCTGTTTTCTTCTCGTGGACGGTTGCTGTGGACCCTGCAGATATTCTTAATTACTGTGGAATGCTGAGGGAGGCACAGGTCCCAGGTAATTTAACACCAACTGCTCTGCCAAGTGCATGAAGGCGCTTTTTATGTCCAGCGACCAGGGTAGGGGAAGATAGGAGGATAGAGGAGATAATGAAAGGAATTTATTTTTGTTTCCTGGATTGTCTATGCCACAGTAGCTTGGTAAGGAGCTGAACAACCCTAACTTCTTTGTCCAGTTCAGCACTCACGAGAGGAGACGGGCAAAGGACGCTGGCAGAGATAAATAAGCATTTAAGATCCGGTGGGACTGTAAAAAAGGTTGTTCAGCCACTGAAACCCGGATACTTTTTAAACAGTCAGGCTTTTGAATGCATAATTATAAATGATTCCTCCAATCATTTTCCTGGCTGCTGCAGGTCCCTTTTTCCCCCACTGTCCCATATAACTTCGATACTTTGTGAACTTTTCACCAATTGTGAATGCTGCATTTCATTTAAGCACAGTACAGACCAAAAGTTGGAGGTTAAAAAGAGGACACATTTTCCGGTCAAACAACTGTAAAACGCTCTTACAATTGCACCACTCATCAGCCTCTCCAAACAATCAGGCACAGCGCACGACAGCGCAACCACAACGAAGAGCCAAATTTGAGTCAGATAGGGGGAAGAATCGTGTGCTCTCTATGTGGAAGATACCTGATTATCAAATCCCACCAGTGATAACTAATATTATCTTTAAATCTGATCTTTTGCTGTTGTTCTTTTTATTTGTATTGAGCTATAACTTTTAATACAATGAAGTATAACTTGGAGGAGAGCTGACTGGATTATCAACTAAGTTGTTTGTATGAATGCTTAAATACAATAATGTTCATAATCAACTAAATGTGCTAATTATATTTCTTAATTAATGGAGTAATCATTTGATCTAAAAAATGTCATAAAATAGTGACAATCACAATTCTATCATAGACAACTAAGAAAACCAGTAAATATACATTTGTGTTAAGCTAGAACCAACAATTGTAGGCATTTTTGCTTAAAAATGACTTCAACGTATAATAAATTACAAAATTTGGTGCAGATCGACTACATAACACTTGTGAAGATTGATTCAGTTATCTAGCAAACCAAGCATGCTGACACTATTGTGTTTACTACAAAAGATGTTAAGTCAGCTGATCAACTGAGGAACCAGAGGTCTGAAACAACATTCAAGTGCTAATTAATGGGATTTCATGTCATTGTCATGAATGTGCATGTAAGAGTATTGCTTTCAAACTCGTCTTCTGACGTTTAGGTTCAGTTGAGGACTACTTTAACACTGAACATTCAATTCAATTCAATTTTATTTATATAGCCCAGTATCACAAATCACATTTGCCTCAAAGGGCTTCACAATCTGTAACATACGACACCCTCTGTCCTTAGACCCTCGATTCGATTAAGGAAAAACTACCCAAAAAAAACCTTTTAACAGGGGAAAAAATGATAGAAACCTCAGGAAGAGCAACAGAGGAGGGATCCAGGTTGGACAGACATGCAATAGATGTCATAAGTACAGAATAGGTTTATAGCATCAAAACTATAACATATACAGCCATGATGGCAAAATTGTAGGTCAGCATTGAAAACCAACACTAGAAACCTTTGATGAATAGAATACTCAACATAATTGCCTTACAGCAAAAACAATGTGTACTCTATCTGTATAGCAACTGGCCCCAAGAGGTTTCATGTTTCACTTTCAGACTAGTGTATCATTGCTATGTGGCAGTGAGTAAGCAACACTACGTGGTCACAGTGACACTTTTTGCCCTCATCAACTTCAATGAACCAAGTTAGCTGCAGTGCGATTCAGTCGGTAGGAATTCCTTTCCGAGTATCAAGAGACACTGATGTAATGTCTGAACAGAGAGAAAAGACACCCACGCCAACCCCCAGTAGTGTTGAGTCACTAGAGCTGCTCTTAAAGGTACACATAAAGATATACATACACCAGGACTTCCTCAGCCAAGCTCTTACAAAAAAACAAGAGTAAACACATGAAGTCAGGCGTGTCTCTTTCAAAACTTGACCTAAAATGGTAACAGCACATGAAAGAGACGAATCCAAGCACTGTCTTTCTCTGTTTATTTCATTTTTACTGGCTGCCAATAAAGCCCACTTACCTACAGTAACAAGAGCCTGATCCGCTGAGTATAAAACAGAATATGACACAATCACCTAATGTTTTCATGCTGCAGCTAAATAAAGAAACAACACAAGTTCCAAAACTGCTTTGCTGTAGTATTGGTACGAATGAGTACAAAGGGGATGTTCCAGCTGAGGCCGTATATGCCCTCTCAACCCAGACTGGTGACAGGACAAAAAGGGGGTAAAAACATGCACCATGACAACGCTGCTCAGCAACAATTTGAATCAATCACTTTTTTAATAGTTACCCTGCAAGGCCTTTGAACCAAACTCCACACAACAAAAAGACACCCCTACTACCCCCAATGATATTTAAATACATGTAACTCAAATGGAGGTTTGGATGAAGCCCTCCTATGTGAGTGCAGCACCCCCTTAATTGAAAAACAAAATCCCTTGACCTACATCTTAGGACAGATCTGTGTCATTTGCCTATACACGGATGTTTACATTGTTTTATTGTAATTCTATCCAATACTATAAACGAAGACGTGTCTCATAATTTCACTACTAAATGTAGGTTAATCCTCTTTTGGAAAACTCCACAGGAATTTACAGGCTTTTAAAATATTTTGCATCTGTCTGTAAATCTTGCTAATGGCCCTTGTTTTATACCTCACTGACACAAACAAAGGCCTCCACGATTTTATCG
This sequence comes from Coreoperca whiteheadi, assembly GCA_011952105.1. Lineage (NCBI taxonomy): Eukaryota > Metazoa > Chordata > Actinopteri > Centrarchiformes > Sinipercidae > Coreoperca > Coreoperca whiteheadi. The sequence goes on from CM022471.1 coordinate 15,921,477, forward strand.
ACAATACTGAGAGGCAGAGGAATTGAAAACAGACCATTAGGACATTTACGAAGCTGTGCAGTATGTATGTAGTACTGCTAATATGATTACCTGTTTAATTTTAATTTTAAAATGTTTAGTCCCAACATTCTTAATACAATAAGAAAAAGCCTAATGGAACAATCTATGGCCTTTGGGATTATAATGTTAAGTGGCATTTGGGCTGCCTTGCACAACTATAAAATTTACTATTAGTGTGAACTGATAAGTTTTCATAATTAACATCCTTGGGTCAACAACAAGCCTTAACGGATACTCAGCGCAACATTAAATTCCATAGGGTTTAATTTCAATGATTGCTAACCGTCACTTTACTAACTGGTGTCAAAATGGTCAAATTAACAGCAGGCTACTCTAAGCTTAGAGCCAGAGATAATGTCAGACACAATATCAATTGATCCATTGATTCAAGTGACACCCTGCTGGCGACCACCTGGCTGTGACGGTCCATCCCTCCTGCACCATCATTGCATATGGGCTGCAGCTCTTTTGTTAACACCAGATGCCCTTTATGAACCAGCAGTCCCCAGAGGATTGCCGCGTATGTAGCAAGTGTGCTCAGTGAAGAGCCTGCCGGTAAACTGCCCCAATACGAGGTTTTGGGGACAGACAGCATAAAAAACTAATTGTAAATTAATGTAATGAGAGTTAACATTTTAAAATATATGTGAAACACAGGAGAAAATATAGCTTTTGGCATATAGCTTTAGCCTAAATTAATTTATAGGAACAATAAAATAGCATTTGTCAGTAACTGCCAGTTTAAAAGTCTGCTAATTATTTTAAATAGCTCTCTCTTAATCAATGTCACATAGCTGTAATTAATTGTATATCTATGTTAGCTGAAACAATTAGTCGAATAATCGATCGACAGAAAATTATTAGTTTAAGACATTTTTTTAAGTAAAAAAAAATAAATCTCTGGTGCAGTTTATGGCTCATTAATCTATCAGGCCAATTAAATGAGAATTAGTATGTTCACTACTGTAGCAACTCAAACTGATCCCCTAAGAGCATAAAACTAACAGGTATCAGTGTCAGAGTACAGTACCTGCTGCTGTAATTTCACATATATTCCATCATTCAACTCAATCACTTATCATTATTTAACCAATTTGAGCTGAATGAAATTCCACATTTAGGCCTGAGCAACAAAATAAATGTTAAATTAGGTTCACTATACCTTAAAAGCCTCCAGCTGTTGGTTGATGACATCTGTCTCCATGCCAACTGCCTCCTGGGAGACCTCCTTGTCCACGGCTCTGCAAAGTTTATCTTCTGCTTGGTGGAGTTTACCGTACAACTCCTCTAGCTTGGTGAGAGTACTCTGCACCTGCATCTCTCTGCCTTTAGCTCTATCCCACAGTTTACCACACTGCTTACTCAGCGCATCCAAATCTCTTTTCAGGCCTAACAGGTCAGGGGAGGTTTCAGTCTCTAGCATCTTCTTACAGCTGTCTCCAGCATTGGCCGTGTTGGCCATCAGTTCTTGCAGCTTAGCCACAAAGCTCTGAATACTGTCCTGCTGTTCTTTAAGAGTGGGCAAGTCAAGATCCACAGGAGCCATGCTGTCCAGTTCATCGTCCAGGTCTGTGAAACGGGTGAACATATCTCGGATGCTGTTTTGGAACTGCCCAATTCCCTGCAGTTTACCCTCCAAGACTTGGCACGTCTCCTCTAGTGTCTTGTTAAGGATGATATAGTCTTTTTCTACACTGTCAGCCTGCAGTAAGAGGTCTGTCACCCCATCAGCATCTGGGACATCCACCACAAGGTCCTTGGCCAAGCTCTTCAGGTGCTCTACTTGATTCTGGACTCCCTCTAAACTTTTATGTTGGGCTTTCATATTGGTCAGATTCTTGTTGCTGTGTGCCTGCACTCCCTGTGATTCATAGGCATCCACCTGCTTCTTAGCCCCTTCAAGCTGACCCTTGGCCTCTTTGTAGGCATCATTAAATTCTTTAACTGTGTGTAAGATCTTCTCCAGGGACTCTCTTTTGTTCTGCAGAACTTCCACTACATTGTCAACTCTTTTGCCAATACTATCCTTCTCCTCTTTGATAGCTTCAGTGTCTGTATTGGCCACCTCAAGAAGGCTATCTGCAGCCGTGTTGAGCTGCTCCACAATCCCTCTGTGCTTGTCGACATCCTTCTGGAGAGCTTTCAACTGAGATATGGAGCTCTCAACAGCAATTGGATCAACCGTGAGTTTGACTCGGCCCTCGCTGGCTTCACACTCTTGAATCCAAGAGCTGAGCTTCTCTGCTTGCTCCTGATACTTGAGAGACCTCTGCAGAGCAGTCTGGAGTTTGTCAGCCTGTTCCACAGAGCTGTTCTTAACCTCCTCCCAGTTAGAAGAGAGTGTAGTAAGCTGCCCTTGTAGTGCCAACTTTTCTGCACCGTCAGTGTTCTGCAGAAGCATCTCCCCTTCCCCAAGGATTGTGTTATAAGCTTCCTCATGTTCACCGAGAGCCTTCTGAAGTTTGCTTTGCTCCTCCAGGGTTTGTTGAAGGATTTTCACTTTGGAAGAGATGGGCTGAGGCTTAGCCTGGTCCTGGAGCTTCTCACCCAGCCATGACTGGAAGTCTTTGGAGGTCTGATGGAACTGCTGAGAGCTGGCAAAGGTTGAGTTGAGGTGTTCGATCCGTTTTACTACAACAGAGAAATTTGGCAATTAGTGAATTAAAATGCTGCCACATCTCTTATGCAAAAGGTGTAACCAAAAGGTAGCTGCAGATGACGTTTCATTCTACATTTCTGATGTAGTGGGCAGCCTCATTTAACTATACCAGATGCCAAATTTAAAATGAGGTGTATAAAAGTTAATGAAAAAATAGTGCCCTGACCAGAGTTTGAGTAAGAGTGGTTGTGATTACTGCAATTTAGCCTGTTGTTGCCATAGAATAAATATATTTTACTGTGACTCAACACAAATAGAATGGTTCTTTACAACATTACAACACGGCATTATTAAGTTAAGTAAAAAGGCCAACCTGCTTTCTCCTCCAGCTGTTTGAAAGGCTTGCTGACACTCTCCAGCTGCCTGGCTAAGTCTGCTTTGAGATAGTCCTCAGTCACCATCGCTGTGAGCTCAGTGTTGATGACCTCAGCCTCCTTCAGCTTCTTCCTCTCCTCTCTCAGCTGGGTTGAGATGTTATGGACATCCTCCAACTGCTTCTTCACAGCATCGGGCTGGGTGCTGTGGCCCTGATGGTTGGTGAGCTGATTCTCCAGGTGAGTGGCAGTCTGACTGATACTTCTCAGTAACTCCTGGAACTGTCCTGTCTTCACCACGGCCTGGTCGATGAGGATGTCTCTCTGGTCCAGCTGTCCTGTAAGGCCTTGCCACTTCTGGGTGACAGCAGCAAGCTGCTCCCTCACCAGCTTTCCACTTAAGGGGTCTTGGTTGCCTGAGGAGCTCAGGATGGCAGAGGCCGCTTCCTCGAGTTGCTCATATTGAGGTTTACGGCTCTTAAATTCATTCTGGAGAATCTGGAGGGCACAAATCAGTCAAGATGAACATTTCTTCAGAAGACCATAGGACATATTGGTTCTTAAGAGATGCACAAGCCTCCACCGTGCTTACCTGAACCTGTTGCTTCTGCATTTTAAGCATGTTGGGGTCTATTGAGAGGGGTCCAAGGACACTCATCATCAGCTCTTTCTCTGAAAGCCACTGACCAAGCTGCAGCTCAGTTGTTTGGAAGATGTCCAGATTCTTGTTGGACTGCTCCAGGTGCTGCTTCCTCTCCTCTACAGAGCCGCTGATATCTGCCCAAGCAGCATCTGCGCAGGGTGGCAGAACAATCACAAAAATCTGCATTAGTCAGCACAACAGCACCTTTCTATCCACTGTCCTACTGTTCTCTTAGCAAACATCACACTGTGCAGGACTTGGCACTACGAACGTGTTAATTTAACTGGTGCGGCGGAGAGCAGGTACTGAGACACACTCACATTCTGTTAACATATACTGTATGTGGTGAGTAGATGACTAGATGAACACTAGTAATATAGCTGGTCTAACATACCATTTTGCAAGAACCTTTTCTCAAAGGCCAGTGCCGTAATGAGATATATTTTTTGTCAGTGGGATTCAACATACCTCTGACCGTTTCAATGACATAAATTACCCAGGGCCATCTGGAGACAACACCTTGGTGCATACCTATTTCTGCCAGCATCTGCTTCCATTTTGCTGCCTCGGGGGAGTTTGGATTAGTCTTAATCAAGTTGAGGAGCTTCTCTCTGAGCTTTTGGAGCTGCTCCCGCTTTTGCTTCATGTCATCCTCAAACGCCTGAAAGAATAAAACCAATTAATATCGCTGAATCCTGTGATTTCCAACCCGAGTGTCTTATGACTATTTAATTTACAGCAGAACAAAGTCAGTGAGGACTGTTTCAGAACATATTTAAATTTACAACAGTCCATTTGGTGACTGACAACAACACTTCTGTACCTTCTGCTGTTCCAGCTGTGTTTTCACTGAATCTTTCTCTGTGGCTGCATTGTTCCAGGATGCTGCAATCTTTTTCATGCTTTTCAGCCACGTCATCATGTCGTCCTTCTCCCTTTGGGCCTCTTTGACCTCCTGCACCAAACTACTGAGGTCTGCTGCTTGACTCTTCAGCGTTTCCCCAAGGCGCGCATATCCCTCGTTGACGAATGACATGTTCTGCTGAATTACCATCAGCTCTGGGACATCAAAAATAACTCTATTAAGTTTCCTTCACCCGTTAGGAGTTAATAGTCAGTGTCATTATGAGGCTATAACAAAAATGAGGCACTGTTAATATGGTACAGTATGTTCAAAATATGAATAAGGAAAGTATCACCAACTCCCTGAAGATAGAAATCAAGCATTTGCAGAAATCATCAATGTGACTGCAAGCTTTGCAATAAGTCATATCAGTAAATAATGAATTGAATAAAAAAGACAAGGGGCCTCACTCGTATGAACAGTGGCACATGCAATTGATTGAGAACTTGTGCATTTACCAAACAGAATCGTAAGTGTCATGCACAGTTAGTTTGACTTTCTCCACAGGGGGAAAAACAGTTGTTTGCATTAAGAATTATATTGCCTTGATTCGACTAAATCTGAAGTTTAAATGTTAACGAAATCAACAAAAATAAAATAAAACTGTATGTAAAATTTTTTATTTTTTTTATTGCGTCAGTGTGATCTACATATTGGCCTGAGTATTTTGCCACGATTACTTCCACAGTTCATTAGTATTCTCACAGTCCAACAGCTGCCGTGGAGTATTAATGCAGATCACTGTCCAGGTGAACATCCTCCACTGCAGCCAAAATAATATGTTAATGTGTTCTCTTGTCTATCTCCATGATCGCCTCACATTTCAGTCATGGACCACTTTCCTTTAGCAAGATGTTTTCCAGCATCTAAGTTTCTGTCACAATGCCACGGTTTTGACAGCTGTCATTTTTTGGGTCCTATAATACTACTTCTATCACAGCCAAGTTTTCATCTGCTGATTTTTGACAGCAGGACGTGAAGTTGTGCAATTTGAAATTCTCCCTTTTACTCCTGTATGATATTTTTGTGAATGAAACTTGCCCAAAAATGGAGCAGATCATGGAGTCTTAGATAAGATTGCAAAAAATGTTCTTCAAATGTTCTTGCATGAGGCCCAATGGCCGTAGATCTCATCGAATCTTATCACGTGTCCTCTCTCTGTGTGTGAATGGATGTTTGAGTCCTTTAAATTTCAATTAATTTAAGAAAAAGCTTGAAGGAAAATTATGAAATACCTCCCTATGGTTGAGGCTTAATTGCTCAATTTGGACATAACAAAACAATAAACTCTGTCTTAGTGTCTTTGTTCCTTTAACTTTATTACTCATCATATGAACATACTGTTACAGTGCTTTTCAAAAGTTGCTATTTGCTTGGGCATGAAGCCACCACAGCCATAGCAGTGTTTTGAAAACCAGCCATAATACCTACACAGCACACCACAAAGAATGTATTTACACAGCGCCATCAACATCAACACACTTGATTACCTTTATTGGTTAGGTAGGAATGGCTCCCTGGACCACCACCACCATTAGTAAGAGCTGATGCAAAGACATAAGACAAAGCTTGAGTAAAGGACAGGCAGACTGTCTAGGATTGTTGGCAAAAGATCTTTCCATGATCTCTAATGGTTAGTGTATACAGTACTTAGAAGTGCACCCAAACAACATGCTTCCCTTTCCATTCAAACAGATGAGGTTAAGTGACACTTACCTGACTTGTTAGGGGTCTTTGTCTTGGCAGGAGATGTGAGGAAAGTGATGAGGCTGCATAGCGCAGATCCTTTACTGTTCAGGTCTTGGACATCAGGGCCTTTGGATGTCCATTCATCTATTAATCCCTAATGATAGATTAATCAATTAAATGCTATATGTGAGCATGGCATTCATAACACACAAAAGCAAAAGAGAAACAGGATAAACAAGAAAAAATTTATGATTTAGCTTCTTTAAGAATCTTTTTCATATTTCCCTTTCACACTAGATTCATCGTTTACTTCTGTGATCTTTTCTTCTTGAGAAAAATAGACTCTCTGCTGGACAACATAGTGTTTCACTCCCAGATCTGTCCTGTGTAAACACACATTACCCATCGGTCATTAGTTGGCAGAGAAGGCAGGTAGGGATAGTGGGGAGTTTAGGGAGTTTAGGACTATAATCTATTAAAACACACTTACATATCTATTGCAAATTAGATTCTTCTGTTGCTTCTGTTCCAGCACTTTTTAGTGCAGTTAGATAATATAATATATACACAGCATATTGGAATAACATTGTTTCTATAGTAGACTTTTTATTCGACTCACAGTGACTATCTGCAGGTCCTTCTCCAGACTTTTCTCAGTGCTGCTTGGCTCAACCGCAGGTACTTTCTCATTGGTCTGTTCCAGCCACTTGGTGAGAGCGCTAGCTGCAGATCTGAACTCTCCCAGCTGGTCCTGACAGGACGATACCTCCTCTTCCCTTTCGTAGTCAAGAATCAGTCATATCATGCATCAATCTGTACATTACCAACATTATGCAAACAAAGATGTATAACTAATTGTTAAAATATAGAAAGACGTTCCTTTTCCCTACCCTGTCCCAACTTACTTTTCTTTGACTGTGTCTTTGAAGGTGCTGAAAATATTTGAGAGATTGTCCATCTTGCTCTGGATCTGGGCTTTGTTTCCATCAGGGCTTATTTCAGAGAGCTCCTTGGACAGAGTCTGCAGCTTCTCCAAATCACTGGCATGTTCAGCCATCTCAGCTTTAGTATTCTGCAGTAAAATTATGACAGTCAGTCATTCTTTGCAGTATCAAATCTAATTCTTGATGAAAATGTTACATTACTGAAAGACACCAAATGTGTGTCCATTTATGGTTGTAAACAGTGTCAGCAGTGTATTTACCTGCATTAGCTCAGACAGTTCATTGAAATTTTTCCCTGGCCCTTCTGTGTCATGTAGGTCTCGTGAACGCTTTACAACAAACTGCTGAACTTTATCTGCGACCTTATCAAACTGTTCCACCTTTTCCTTCAGCTGCTCCAGTTGTGAAACTTTTTGCTTATGCTTGTCACAGGCATCAAAGAAGCGCTGGGAGAGAGCCTCCATCTTAGACTGCAGAAGGACAGCAGCAGAGGGTTCTGCCGTCTCCACAAACTTCTTCACCTTGGCTTTCATGGCTGAGATACTGCTCTGGCGACTTGCTATGTCCTGCTCTAATGCCTTAAAAAATACAGGATGGAAAACAGAAAAGATTTAATAGCTAAATAAAAAACAAAATCAACTACTGACATCATAAAATAATGGATGATCTGATAGATTAAATAATGACTGAATAGATGAAATATTGGACTGCTGAAATGATGACAAGAATACATACTGCTTCTTTGCTGAGGATATCTCCAATGGATGCAGAATCCAGCGGAATTTGTCCATTCTCTTTTACACCGGCCTCCACTCCCTCCATCCATCCCATCATCTCATCCAAACCATCCTGGACACTCATGGAGCGAGTCAGGGTGATCTGCAGTTTCTCATTTCTATCACTTACAGACTTGGACAGGTTGTCATAGCGCTCAACTATGTCATCTGCAACGCATGGAAACAAATCAGGTTATGTTTATAACTGAACTATTTCTCATTGTTTCGGGACGCACTGTGAGATAAACATTTCAAACCAAAGCAGAAACTTACTTGGCATTTATGAGTTTGAAGATTTTGGTCGGGTAAAAGCATATTTAAGTGTAAGCCAAGAAACCAATTATTGGGGAAAAGGAATTCAAATGAGACACTCCAAAAGCCACATTTCTCCCTGATAACTTGTGTAAATGATAGAAAAGGACACTTTGGGCTATGCAGAGATTTTTGCTTGCTACCAATGGACCATCCGCTTACTTAACAACCTACCTACTTAGAACTATCAGGTTGCAACACTAACATTAGGAGGGGATGTGAGATTGATGAACTTTAAGTTGTACTTTCAAATACTTAATTTTGAAAGGATATTTAAGAGTTATTTCAATATCTGGCATCTTTCAACTTGCATATTTATAGGCCAAAATCCTTATCCCATTTTTTGCGTTTCAATTATGACACATATAATGACTTAAATTCTCAGAAATGATGTAGACTGTGCAAAATCTATGCTACTACTTGGATTTTCCCCTCACCTACTGTCTCCTGGATCTCATCTGGGTTGCTCAGCAGGTCTCCATCAGATGTTATCAGAGATTCAGCTGTTTTGCGTAGTGTGTCAACAGCAGTCTGATGGCCTGTCATCTGACCTTGTAGGGCCTGTAGATCAATAAGTAAGAAGAGGTCAGAGAAAATATAACTGTATCCACATAAATAAATGTCCTCTGTCTACATTTTACACTGTACTTTACAGATTATGCATTTCACCAGTTTGCTGGATTGAAGATGAAAACAGCAGTGATGGTGTGCAAGAGTGTCTGGACAATCTATGAAAATAATGGGTTGTTGCACAGATATAGTTAGATGTACCTGTCTGCCTTGACTGTTACTCTTACAGAAAGGCTTAGGATACTTTGCAGTGATTTGTAACCAAAGCCTAAAGTACGGTATTCTTTGGTTGGCCCACAGGCGCCACTTATCTGGGCATATCTATGCTGTAAGTCACTACCTCCCTACAGAGAAATGTTCAAGCTAATTGCAGCCAAAAGCTTTGACAGCCGAGTTTCTTATCCTCCTGTAGGAGTATGTAGGCTACAAATAACCAGAGTTAAACTATTCACATGTGGGTTTGAATTTGAGCTAAAAATAACTATGTTGTACTTAAGTCAGTGGAAACACTGTATATGGTAAGATAGATTTGTTGTGACCAGCGTTGACTTGTAACCCAGTCAATGCTCCAAGTTTTGCATGTGTTACTTCTAATTAAAGCTATTGATTATTTCTTTACTTGGATTATCATGAGGAAAGGACAAATCAAACACCAGGCTTATTGAACTTTGACTGTAAAAAAACAGTTTTCACCGAAATGTAATGCATTACGTGGGAAGCATGATCAATAGGCCTGTTTCATATGACTCCTGTGTTGGCCTCATAGAAGTAGGTAAAATGTAAAAAAAGACAAGATAAAAAAGACCAAAAATTTTCTACACAAACATCTGAAGTTGGACTCGATACCAAGCTTTGGCCTAAGCACTACAGCCCTGGCTTGCAGTTTTTCTTGCCTTGGTCTCCTCCAGCTGTTTCTGTAATGTTTGTGGATCAGCTGCTATGGCCTCTGACTGCTGATTTCTCGCCTCCTCCTCTGACCCGTTGAGCCACTTCAAAAGACCAGCGCTTGAGTCGTCATATTTCTTGTATTTGTCAACCACATCTTTGAGGTTGTTGCCAAGCTGATTGCACTGAAACAGAAGAAATGAACTCATACTGTATGTGTGATGAGATATTCACAAACCAGACAATTAACGACACAGGTTCAATACATGAAGATAACTATGACCATTTGATGAAAAAATATCACTTTCTCTGACACTGACATTTTCACAGCACTTACAGAAGACAAGGTAACACCTTAATGAGGCATTACACAGCTTTTGTTGAGTTTTCAGTGAAGATAAATGCTCCCACCCAGTGGCCAGAATAAGGTATTGCAACCTCTCAAGCACCATCTGATCAACAGCAGACTAAATACCTGAGAATGTAGTGTTTTGTATCGGCTGGCTGCTGAATCCAACTTATCCTTGACGGCCGAACAGGCTCCTGAAGTATCCACATGCAGTGGAGCATTCTTAGCCGCAGGGTCATCCAATCCGCAGGCTTTAGCCACATCCAGCACTTTCTGTCCTGAAATAGTGATGAAGCGAAGGTCCCCTTTGTGGGAAATCACATCTTCTGAGAAGCTTTTTTGTTGCTGGAGTTTGTCACTGAGGATATTGAGGGAGCCTGCAGGAGCTCCCAGCTCCTCCATCTCTCCCTCTGCCTGGTCTAACCAGCCCTCAAACTCCTCACAGTCATGCTGGAACTTCTTCAGCTCCTCCTGGACACACTGCACCTGCTTCATCTGCTGTTCAGCCTGCGTCAGCGAGGCCTCGTAGCGCCCCTTCAGCTCCTGGATGTTCTTCTGCAGTTTCTCCTTCTCCTCTGGAGACAGCACGTTAGCTTGCTTGTCGAGCAGAGCCTGAGCTGACTGGGTGGCCATGATCAGATCCTGCTGCTGGGACAGAATCTCCTGATGACGGGCCTATGGGAACAATGAAGTCTTGAGGAAACAATACCAATACACATAGCAGCAATATTACATTGCATAAACATTTTAACAAAATGTATACTCGTTTTTTCTGTACTATTTCTTATTTTTTGTCTTTCCTGGCTTTAAATGCTGGTCTGCAGTATCGGCTTTAAGATTCCATTCCCTTTTCCCATTTCTTTAGACTCAAATTCTTCTTGATACTATTGATATTGTTTGACATATTACATAACCTGTATCTACATTTCACAATGCAGTCCATCTCTTCATCTCCATCTCTTATAATGTCAAAATGTCATATTTTAATTACAGATACAAGATGTAGTTAACTCTTTAATTTTCTCACTTTCTAATAAAATGTAATTCTGAACTTTGTTTGGCCCCTAGTGGATGAATGTGAGTGTGAATGGTTGTCTGTCTATGTGTCAGCCCTGCGACGAGTTGGCCACTGTCCAGGGTGTACCCCGCCTAAGCCAAAGTCACTGGGATAGGCTCCAGTCACCCGCGACCCCCAACGGGAACAAGCGGTAGAAAATGAATGAATGACTGACTTTGTTTGGCAATGGGGGTTTCATAATTGTTGGCATTTACTGTTGGCAACAGATTTAGAAATTCATTATGACATATACAATTTTATTATGACATTGAAAATGTCTGCATAGCTACTTGTGTCTTTCAGCTTTTACCATGATGATCTGCATCATGTCCTGGGATTTTTACAAAATTGTGCACTGTTTAGAAAGAAAGTCAGCGTCTGCTTGTTAATTTTTTTGCAACAAACCAACTATACCTTGACCCTGTAATACTGCTTATCGAGGTCCAGGGAGGTATCGTTCTTGCCGCTGGTCTCTTGGCCAAAATAATTTTCCGTGGTCTGTAAAGCGTTTCCATTGGCATCGTCATCCTCTCCTATCAGTCCCTTGGCTGAGGTTTCCTCTGGCAGGTTTCCATTCTCTTTACTTATATGGTCAGTTTGATCCAGACCACTCTCATTTTCATTCCCTATGTTGGATATCCAGTCCAGGAGACCTTCGATTTTGTTCTTACTTTCTTCAAGCCGCTCAACAGCTGCTGCCTGAAAAGACAGATACATTGCATATTAGCAAAATACTGAATAGTGATCAATATATCAAATCAATATAATACGCTGACATTAAGTTTAGCAATATGTTAATTACACTGTAACTAATAATTTCAATTCTGATGCATTACATAGTTTTTCAGACAACAAATATGGAGGTAATATGAACTCTGACCTTTTCACTCTCCTGTTTTATGGCCGTCGTAACAACCTTCTCCAAATCTTTCCTGGACTCCTCAGCTCGCTGGTTGATGAGCTTGGCTTTGCTTTTAGCCTCTTCCAATTTGCTCTCAATGATGGCGATTTGGTCTGGTGTCAGCTTGCTCCGGTTTGCTTCCAGAAACTTTTTAGTACTGGTGATGACCTCATTCAAGGCACTGGCGTTTGTCAATACATCTTTCTGCAGAGCCTTGAGATCAGACAGGCATAAATCATGAGGAATAAAACTGATTTTAACTGATGAAAACATACTTGGACACATACAGTGCTTCTTAAAAGTAAAGGAAATGTATTTCAAACCTGATGTTCCTGTTGGTACTGCTGCAGGTCTGTGACACACTCAGCATTTTCAGCCTGTTGCTTATGACCAATCAGGTGGTTTTCTGTCAGGGTGAGATTATCACACACTTCCTCCAACTTCTCTGTAAACTCCTTGTGTTTCTCCAATAAAGACTGTCCAAAAAGAATCAAAAACCACCAAGTAAATATCACACTTGACAAAAAAAGGCTGTCATAAAGCACATTCACATCCTCACTCACTAAAACATCACATGAAACACACCTCAATATCCCCAATATTTGGGAACACAAACATCAGAACAAGGGAGGAGAAACTATTCAAGCACATAGAGATAAGCAAAGTATGCTTTTTATACATTTCCTTTTATCATAATAGTGTAAAAATCTAGTATGCTGTATACATGCTTTTTCGCCATTCGCCACTTTGGTCTCGTGATTATTATAAGCTCAGGGAGGCATTATGTCCAGTGTGTTAGTGGGTTTTTTGTGGGTGAAAGTATTCCAACTGAGAAGGTGCATTTTGTCCACTGTTAATTGTTCTCTGGTGTCTTGGAGGCCTGTAGAATACAACCAGCACAATGGTTAGACTGCAGGAGTGCTCAAGCACTTGAACATGCAATGTTGTTATTTTTCCTAAACATTTAGGCATTCACAATAGAAGCTCCTAAATCTGAATCCTGGAAACAAAAGCCAATATTTCACTTCAGAATACATTTAACAAAATACACTGAAATATTAAAAGTAAAAACTTTAAAACACTGGGAAACTGATAGTCCACAAAATCAACATAGAAGTTCAATATTGTTTATGTTATATGTTTAAGAGCTGATTAATCATTCTTGTTCTGATGTCTGAGGTTCAGATGTCTCATTCCAATAAAATAATTAGCATACCAATAATGTGAAACCACGTGAAACGTCTTATCATAAATTACTTGACTGACAACACGTTTTTGTTGTTAACTCTCACAATTCTTCGTGCACTGCTACTATGTGCTCATTCACTGTGTTTGAGTTGAGCTACCTTTTATTCTAATCCACAAATTAAAATACTATACCAATGCTTAAATCTGACCAGTAACATGGCTTATACAGCCTACACTACATTAATTATGAACTTGTATACATGTATACACAGGTGTTAATTCAAGGAAACATCTGTGATATTTTATAGCTTATCCACAGGCAGACCTTCTCCTGATTCTGCCTTTCCTTGGTGTCCAGTATCACATCTAAGGCGCTCCTCTGGGTAACAAGCTTCTCTGTCTGGTCCCTGAATGCTCGCTGGGTGGTGCTGAGAAACTTGAGGAGATAGCTGCTCTGAGCTGGACTCAGGAACTGAGTGTGCTCAGAAATAAAGCACTGGATATCAAATGTGACATCCTCTAACTTGAGCCTGGCTTCTTTTAGCAGATTGCTCTCCGTGTCCTTGAAGAAAAGATGGAAATATTCTGAGTAAGTTTCTGTAGTTACTGTAGATATTGAATGTTTTAATTGGGATTTAAAGATACCTTGTTCTGCTGAATCAAATGTTTCAGAGTGTCCACATCACATATGTTAAAATCCACGTCACACATCTCTGAGGTGTTGTGGATGAGGCTCGCAAGTTCATCAAGATCACTAAGATGTTTCTGGTATGTGGCTTCCAAATGTACCTAAGATCACATTTAAAGTGGCTAATAGTAAAATAGCTGATGCAACTGTTACGTCATTGTATTTTAATTACTAGCAATGAATATTGACCTTTCCCGTTTCCATTGCTTGAATTAGGGAGTCACTCCTTTCTGCACACATTTGGGAAACAGCAGTAAAATTTGGCTCCAACTCCAGATATGTCAAGGCCAAGTCTTGATGGATTTGTATGGGGATGCCCTCATCAGCAGAATTTAACAGTTGTTTGGCTTTTTCCATATCTGCTGTCAGAACACCAGCCAGTCTAGAAAGTTGGGACTCCAGAGACTGGATAAAAGAGCACATTTGGTAAGATACTAATGCATATTTGTATATACATAAATGAAAAATTAAGAACATATGATATTGTTTGATGGTAATTTATACCACAGATGACAAAAATGCTACAGTTGTTAATTTCTAACCTGACATTCCTCTGTTTGGATCTGCAATTCTTCCATGTTGTTGCCCATGGGTGCCTGGATTAACAGGTCTGTTCTGACATCATCTAAAACATCAGCGTGATCCTGCAGTCTCCCAACGCACTCCAAATAATCCTGGATGGAGAACAGCTGTGGGAAAAGAAAACAGAACAAAAGTGGAGCAAATGTTACTTACGTCAAAAATTAAGGGAGGGGGTTAGCTTAACACTGAAACAGTTGAAAATTGACCTTATTTTTGACCTCTTCCACTTTGCAGAAATCTGAGTTGGCAGATGCCTGAGGAGACGATTGGTGACCACCTGCAGCAGAGTGACACAGACCCAAGTCATCTTCTGCTGACCCCTCATCTTCTCCCTCTGAGCACTCCTCCTTGATGCTCTCCAGTATGTGCCGCCGCTCCTCCTGAGAGTCACCCCCGAGTGCAGCGCTTAGAGTGTCCATCACTTCCTGAAGCACCGACAGGTCTTGGCTTGAGGAAACAGTCTTAAGAACCTGCAGCAGTTGCAGCTGGATATTTGGAGCATCAGACTGTTCTGTCCTTTCACTGACTTTCGCTTCCTGCAGTATCAGTTTTGAGTTTCCTTTTTCTTTGTTGTTTAAACTGAGGGTGTGTTGCTTCAGCAAATCCATGAGAAGGTCTGGGTGGCTGCTCTCTAAAAGTCCATGAGGTGTGTGTCTCTCGCCTTTGTCTAAAGGTTGTGGAGTATTCTGAACTACAGCAAAACTGCTTTCAATATCTTGAGGTTGTGCCTTTTGCAAATCACTGACATTAGTCCCCTCTGTAATTATTTCCACGTGATCATCTACACTTGTCCACACAGCATTAGATAACACTGACGGAGCTGAAGATGAAACATCAGATGTAATGCACCTGTCTGACAAGAACTCAGTAACCACCTGGGGATGCTCTGAAAAACACACATCTAATCTTTTCTCCTCTGGTAGAACATCAGATCCTAACCCTACTCCTATCATAGTTTCAGACAGCCCTGAGTTTATTTCTAATGCAGAGACCTTTCCACCAATGTCTGCATTTTGTTTATCACTTGTCTCTGCTGTCTGTGCATTTCTTGACACAGAGATCTGTTCTGTATCACGTGTGTTTGTGAAAATGCCCCCATGTTGCCTCTCTGGGGAAAGACCGTCTGTGCTTAACTCAACATCATCTGTACCGCTGTGCTCTAAACCTGACAAATCTTTATCGGTCCATACTGTTACAAGAGAAACTCTGCTAGTAGGTGAAGTGTAGGGCTCTGAATCCTCTACATCAAAACACTTGAGATTGATAGTATTTGTTACAGTGACTTTATCAGAAGCAACGGGTGAGTGTTGAGATCTCTCACCAACAAGCATACTCTGACCATTCTGAGAACATCTGGGCTCAGATTCAACACTAAAATCACTTAATGAATGAAGTGCAGCTTTCTGAGGTAATGTGATTTTGCTGCCATCTTCTCTAATGTTGTTGTCATAGTTACTATTACCCCCCGAAACTGACAAGAGTGCACTTTCAACCAAACCCCTGGACGATGAGTAATCTCTACTTGGAGTTGGCTCACTGTCCCAATGTGACTGAACTACACTTGTGTCATTCTCCATTCTACTTTCCTCAGACAACACATCGCAATGTGATGAGGACATGTCTAATACACTCTCACTAACTGTCTGATTTCCCACATGGACATCATATCCAGCTATGAAAAACCCCTTATCAAAAGGTGAATTGTCAGATTTAAAGTGATTAGCAGAAATGGCATATTGAGACTGGATTTCTGGATCAGTGCTGATTCCGGATGTTCTGTCACTCAGACTAGATGGACGTGACTGGGTAACTGGAGCTGCGATTTCTATCACAGCTCTGGATACATCAGCTGTATCTGTCAGCTGGCTGATTACACCCTCTTCAGCCAGTAAAGGCGATGTGTCAATGTGATGAATACACTCTGCAGTTACCTGACTCCGCAAGGAGGGTGAGATCATTAGTGACTCATGACCACCAACTGAGGAAGGGAAATTATGCAGATAATTACTCATCTTTTCTACATTTCCTGTTGTCTCACAATCTACCTCTGCATCTCCATTCTCGCTCTCTGTCTCTTTGTTATTAGCCTCCTCATTGGTCAGATCGAGCACCACAACAGCAACCTTCCTTTCAGTAGGCTTCTGAGCGTTTTCAGCTTCATTAATATTAATTAAACCCAGATTATGATCACCAAAGATGGAGTGAGGACAGTTTTCTTCGCGGTAAATGTTGGCTTTGGGGTCTGAGTAAAGGATCCGGTCAACACGGTCATCTTTAACTAATCCAGACTGCAGTGACTCACTGATACTAATGGCACAACCAGATCTCAATAGGCTCCGCTGTTCCATTATATGAAGAGCAATATTTGAGGATATGGATCCATCTGACACTGCCGGTTTTAAAACGGACATTGTGCCCTCCTCATCTCCTACAACACTTCCTTTTTCATCTGACTGTAGGTCAAGCAGTTTCAGTACTCTCGTCTCATCAATTAAGCCCTTACTGAGAGCTGCCTCCAGGTCATAAAGTCTCCCAGAGGTGACATCTAAATTGCACCCTTCTTTCATTTGCACTTTCTGAAGATGAATAGCACAGTCCTGCTCATTTTCACACTCCACCGGGTCCTCAGAGCATAAAAACTCACCTTGGGTAACATCTGTCTCTTCTGATTCACTACAAAGTGAGTCAGCATCGTAGTATGATAGTGTTTGATGGCAGGATTTTACTGAACACTCAGAATCAAACATCCTTGAAGGTGAGCCAACGTTTGTTCTGTTCACAGAACAAAAAGTGGGAAGGACTGATATCACTGGAATATCAAGACCTTCACTATCAGCACTGCCAACATCAATTTGTAAATTATTCCCACAACTTCTCTCTGCAAATTCATCTGACTTTGTCCAATTTGTTTTGTTTGGAGACATGGTTTTCTCCGCTACACTAGGCTCTGTTGTCTCCATGTCAATGTCATTATTTACTAAAAATCCCTTGACATGATCTTGTTTTACAGCCTTGTCATTTGCATATGTTTTTTCATCAAAGGAAATTCTTCCATTGACCGAGGAAACAAAATTATGAGGATCACATGTGTGCTGCGTGTATTTCATTAATTCCTCGGTTTCCTCATTTATGTGCAGTGGGATCTCTAAATCTACCCGTTTTGAAAAATCACCACCATTTAAAGTCAGAGAAGTGACATTTTTCTCAGTGTTTTCAGAAAATATTGAATCTTCAAGAAAGATTTTAACCATTTTACTCAGCTGTCTATCAAGTATTAGGACCCTCTGTCCTGACTTGGGATCTATGTAACTGTTTATCATTATGTAGGAGATGAATAACTGCTTTGCCTCTGCCTGAGTAGGGATGTTGTCAACTTTTGAACAATCTGCAGCATGATAGCATCCATCAACTGCGAGTTTTTTATACATTAGCCAAGATGAAAACTTTTCATTAAGGTGACCAACGTCAGAAAACACATCAGGAATTTCTATAGATTTCAAAACCTCTGCTGTGTAATTGTCAATCAAGCCATTTTGAATGGCGGAGGTGATATCTACCACCTCTGAATTTTCTGGAATGTAAAAAGCTGCTATTTTTTCCCGATTACTGAACAGTCTGCTGGTAAACTCATCTGTGGTGATTTGTTGATCGCACTGGAATGAGGTGGACACAGGTTGGATTTCCCCAGAGGGAGGCAACACAAGTCCCATAAACTGTTGCTGACATCCAAGCACAGTGAGTGTGCTGCTAGAGCTCATCAAATCACACTGAACGGCTGCATCCACCTTTAGCCCATCACCACTTTGGAGGTTCCCAGTGCTACTCATAACATCCTCTGACAACTCAACAGTTATGTTTTGACCTTCTTTGGGGTCACCTACATCCACCTGAGCACCTAACAGCCTTGACATGGTCTCCTGATCACTTAAACCATCTTGATAAGAACTCAGAGTGTTAATATCCCTCACTGATGTCAGTGATGTATTTCTGCTGAGGCACTTTAATATCAGCCTATTGACCTCACAAGGTTCAACCTCCTGCACAGGCTCTAAGCGTAACACATCTTCAGCAGTGCTGGGATTCATCATATCCTGACAGCTCTTTTGCCTCTGAAGAATCTTTACATAGACAGATGCAGGTATTAAACCACACTGAAATGCCCTCTCCAGGGTCAGTGTGTCCCCTGTGTAGGACACCTCCAATCCATCAATGACTTGTTTGACCTCGATCATCTTGATGATCAGGTCTTCATCCGCGGCTTCTTCCCTAGCAGCTGCGATGTCAGAGAGCGACACAGAAGAGACATGTGAACTCTGTATGCACTTGCTTGCTTCATTCAACTCAGGCAAATGGTTCCGTGTGGATTTATAGATGAGATCTTGTTTGACAACATCATCCCAGTCCGGACAGACAAGTGGCTTAGACTGAGAGAGGTCGGCGGTCTTTGGTTGGGCCTCTGGGAGAGTGACACCAGTAATCTGATCAATCAGGCCACTCATGGGTCCGGTCCCAAATCCTGCATCACTGGATTTAAAACCCTAAAGAAAATGAAAATTTAACAAATTACTGAGCTGATTTCAGCAACAAAATCTGTATTATCTACTGTATGTCAAATTTGCAATTAAAGTATTCAAAATCTAGACAAAATGTATACTCACCCTCAGACAAATATGGGCATGTTAAAACATCATGTGCACAAGTGCAAGACTGCATCAGGGTTGCAACAGGAGAGTGACGAATAAAACATTTAAAGCTATCATGCATTTGGGAATGCAGTGTCCAGTATCTTGCAAAAAGAGGGTAGTTAGTCACATGACATACTGGAGGTAAAGGGTTATGTGTCATATCTGTTATCCTGCTGACATTTTAAGTCAAGCACATTAATAAGGGTGACATGTCAGACCAAAGCCGGACGCAACAAAGCATGTTTACAGCATACTCAGATTTTCTGTGCTTCAGCTGTATAAATCTTGTTTTCGGTCCCTAATGATCCAGTGTAAGAGAATAAAAAGAGTGATGCAAAAGACAGCTGCTCACACGGTACTATAAAGAGGAGGAAAAAGGTTAGTCATGCAGCTGAACATCAGGTGGCACTGTTTACTAACATATTATAAAACACAAATGAAAACCACTCAATAGAAGAAACAGCCTAGCGTCCAACCTCTTCTGCAGAGGTGGTCTGATCTGAACAATGTTGGGAGAGTTCACTGTAGGCCTGATTGAGTGCCTTCAGCTGCTCCTGGGCCTTTTCTCTTTCCTCTTCTGTCATTCTGTAAGACAAAACGCACAGAATGAGACTGAGACGGTAAACAGTAGACAAAGTCTTCTGCATGTCAGTGACAGTAGCTTGACTTACTTGTCACTGTGTTTGTTCAGCATCATTTTTGTGGCTCTCAATGCTTCTGCAATTTGTTCCTTCTTAGTGACCATTTCCTCGACTGACACCTAGAACATCGAACAGTGGCATCTTAATACTTTATATGCAGTACAAGTCATCTTTATTATTGTACGATTACTCTGTGAGTAGTTATCATAGAATATTGTTGTCACCAATATGATTATAGTAAACAGGGACACATACTCACACACATGCACACACTAGAATTTTTTGATTTTTGAGAAGATTGAATTACATTTTTAAATGGACATATTTATATAAACTATATAAATGAATGAATAAAGACAAACTGTACTCTCCAGTGACTGGATTAAATATAAACCCCTGCACAAAATGATGTCATCCAACAGAACATCTGTGCAATAAATACTAAACTGTCAAACTTAAAATGTTCAACTTTTGTTCAAAATGTGTCATAGAGAAGTGGTTTTAAATCTATGGTCATTTCCGAGGCTGTAATTTGTGGTATTGTTGTATTTGGCTGCATTGAGAATTTTTCTTTCACTCCCTTACATGGAGGGACAGAATGGTAGAAACAGTGTGTTCAGAATTATAGAGATAGTTTCATCATTTTATAAAATCCAAAACTGTCACTATTGCATTATCGTTTAATTGGAATTTTATTTATATTTTTGGGTGCAAAATGGACAAAAAACGGACTTCCAAAAAAAAACTTGTATGTATGTGTACTGAAATCCTAACAGTTACTAATCAATAATAATAATAAAAGATTTTATTCAAATTACTACATTTTACTTTAACTGTAGCTGCAATAATTACAAAAAAACCCAAAATGAAATGTCAGTGTCCAATGCTCATGGTCCAGATGACAACACAAGACCTTATTGATTAAATAAATGTATTGAAGGGACAGTGTGAACACACTGGAATAATTGGCTGGATGGTGTGCTTTAAACCGGTTTCATGTTATTTATAGTTTAGCTCACATTTAATCACTGATCGGAACTGGCCACAGAGATGAAAAACAACTCCTTTAATGAATCTATGTATATATTCTCTTTTATATTATATTACATTGGATAAATTAAATTCTGTTAAACCGATGACAACCCATTCCTTCAGGATTAAATCCATTTAAGGTAAATTTCAAATTTAAATTGAATAATGTCGGCTTTAGGCCATAGGTATATTGAATGTTTCCTTAGACACACAGGGGCAAAATAAAAATGTATTTTGATATTTCAATAACCTGTTGGGCTGATAAGATTTATTGGTCACTGAGGTTGTTCTGAAATATGAGTGCTTTTGCAACTTATACATTTGTTGTTATGTACTCAGTTGGAGGTGTTTGAAATTAAATCCATAATATTATGCTTTTGTAAGCCAAGTGAAGAGGAGATATGATAAAGTAATTACAATGATTGACTATAATTTAAAGTATATGGATTAACTGAATCAGAAAATAGAAAGTGTGTTTTTTATTAGAAATCATACACTGTGACACCAAATGGCTGTGATAAAATTTTGATTATAATTCACCATTAAACCAAAGGGTTCTCTCATGTACAACTAATATGTGGCAGCCAATGGAAAGAGGACACACCGAAAACGCCACAAACAATAAACATTATTTACCTGGGGCTTATTAGAAGTGTCTGTGTTGGCATTGCTATCTTTCAGAGCATTCCCATCATTGTTTGGGGTCTGTTTCACATTGGACATCCAGTGCAATAGTTTGCTAACTTTCTCACCATGCTCTCTCTTCTCCTCATCAACAGATCTCTAGAATTAAAACAGATGGGTTTTTGACAAGATTGTTAACTTTGTTACAAAAAGTAAACAAAAAAAACACAAAAGGGGAAATCCTAAAAAGGAGGGGCATTGCCAGAAGACATTTATAGTCAAACTAAAAACACAAAAGAACCACTGTCAGTTGCATCAACCACTGTATTAGAACAGGTGTGAACCAAAAAAAGATAATATAAATGGTAAAGCCAAGGTAACTTCACAGTCAAACACAAAACCAATGTAAAATCTATTTGCAGGTTTTGCTTTTATGCTATGGACAAGCATATATTTACAAATTGTTATTGCTTATATGCCGAAACATAATGAAATGTTGACTTGGCTCCATAACCATGAATTTTTGTAGCCTCCAGTAACCTTAACCCTGTGTGGCAATCATACACACTTTTTTCAAGTGCCTCCCTGAATGTGATTCTTCTCTTGGTCTTTGGACAGGTGAGGCTTTTGATGTGGAACTTCTCATCTTTGAGTACAGAGGCAGTGACTTTGTCAACAAGGCCGCTTTGAATGACTTCTTCAAGTGAGACTCTATCATGAGTGTCAGGGTTTACAAATCCTCCAGTCAGGAGCTGGAATTTGATACAGCGAAAACCGGTATCCTTTGGCAAGAGGTTTTCCTGAACAGCCTGGGAAATAGACAAAACCTTTGAAGTCTTGGGGTGAACGATGCCATTAACTGCCTGCTCAAACTGTTGCAGCTGCTGATTCAATGCCTCATCTAAAAGACCTCTTTTAAGAGCCTCCGAAACAGTAAATTTCTCCCCTGAGGAAGGGTCACAAATACCTCCAGTACAGGCCTGGGCCTCCAACAGCCTTAAGGCAGTGGCTCTATCAGTAAAGCCCTGTTGAAAACCCTGAAGAACTGACAGCCTCTTCCTCTGAGTGACATCCCACAGACCAGCAATGGGGCTGTTGACATCTTCCACAACAACCATTCTTGAAAATATGATGTCCGCAATCTCATAGAGACTAAGAAGCCCACTGTGATAGCTTTCAAGCTCCGATGTTTCAAGAAACCTCTGACTTAGAGCGGACTCTAGACAAAGCTTTCGGCCACTTTTGACATCAGTAATGATGTGAAGTGGGCTTCCACTGGAGTCAACTATGAACTTTTCCTGCCATTCACTCTCCTGCTGTGACAGAAACAGATATGTCCTCTTTTCAATGTGTCTCCCCTTGAACGCTTCATACGCTGACATTTCGATGCCACAGCTGCTGATCACAACAGACACTCTATGAGAACTTGTGGGAGAGGTGTTTGTTAGATGTCTCTCACCAATTGGGAAGAGAAACACTCCACCATCGATGTCATAAAGGCATGTCTTCAGTATTTCAGAGTAGTATGCTTTCTGTCCGGTGTCAGGGTTGTGGAAGCCTTTGGGGTTACTGACTGGATCATAGAGACTCTGGAGAGTCTCCTTGTTCAAAAGACCCTGATCAACAGCCATGTTAGCTGGCATCCTGAAACCGATCTCTGGGTTGATCAGTCCTCCAGTGGCTACCTGGACCTCAATGATCTTCTTGCCTTTGTATCTATCAATAATCCTTTGCTCCATTGCCTGAAACACAGACAGCTTTTTGCCAGCATGGATGTAGCCACTAACAGCTTTCTGAGCCTCTATCAGTTTATCTTTCAGGCCTGTCTCTATAATACCTTTCTCCAGAGCCTCAGCAACTGAGTGTGTTTGTCCTGTGGCCAGATCTGTAAGGCTTCCTGTTGCAGCCTGAGCCTCCAGAAACTCAAAAGCATACGTCTTTGCTAAGAAGCCCTTCTCAGCAGCTTCTAGAAAGGATATCTTTTTCTTACTTGACTCCACATAAACTCCAGCAATAGTAGTTGGTCTGTCAACGTAATGAGCAAGCGATGCTTGAACCTCTTCCATTGTGATAAGGCCCATCTCCATCTTACACAAAACCTCTTCATCCAAGAGCTTAAATGTGATCAAGTTTTGAATACTTGTGCTACCTTTGAGTTCTGGGAGCTTTTGGGAAGTTGAATATATCACACTCAGTTTTCCCTCATCATCTTTTTCTCTTCCCTTCTCTGATTTGTTTACAGTTGGCTGTTGCTCTGTTAGTCCACACAGCGCCATGTATCCACGTGTTGTCACAGTCATGGGCTCATCAGGTTTGATTTGGCTCTTATAGGTCACATTTTGTACTTTTTGTAGGAAATTGGTTTGATTAGTAGAGCTATTCAGAGTTTTCTTTGTTGGGGAATCATGACGGCTTTGGCTTTGAATGACTTCCATCTTATCTTGTTTGACTTGTTTCATTCCTTCAAGAATGTTTTCTTTCACCATCTGTAGATGTGACATTGGAAGAACTTTTAAGTTACAGAAGACTACAGTTCACTGTTACAGACAATTGCTAAATAGATATTTTAATAAATAGTAAGACATAAATAAAACTGTATTACATTTAAATATACTGTTAATAAGTATGATATTGTGTTGGAGTAATGCTGAACTAACTTCTTCCATACCTCTGAGGACACTTTTATTTTGGGAATCTCGTCCTCCAGGTTGTAATTTACATATGAGCCTACAATCTTCTGCATCACTATATGTTCCTTCTTCAATGAAGCAGCCTCGTTGTCTTTCACATAGTGATGACTGGTTTCAGTTACTTCCTGTTTGTTTATCCTCTGGTTTTCAGTCTTCATCCTGACCCCAAGTGTCAAAATCTTTTCCTGAAGACTTTTAACCTCTTTAACGTACGACTCTATTTGTTCCCGAAGTGATCTTGCTTCATTGTCCTTCAGTGTCATTTTCCACTCACCATCTGTCAACAGCTGTTTAAACTTAGCTGACTCATTTGACTGTTCATTGCATAGGCTTTGTAAAGCGCTTACTTTTGAGTTGAGATTAAGTTTGTCTTCCTCAAGTTGAGCAATTTGTGATTTTGCCTTTGAGAGGTCATGTTCGAGCTGTGTTCTGTCTTTTTGCAGTTTGTCCATTTTGATCTGCAGTTGCAGCTGTTGGTCCATTTGTTGCTTTGTTTCCACAGTGGTTTGATGCACTGTTTGAATCTGTTTGATGTCTTGTCTGAAATACTTGTTAAGCATCTCTTCTAATTCTGCACTATGTGACTGCTGTTTTGACTTCTCATTTTCACTTGAGATTTCAGATTGAAGTAAAATTAGTTTTTTCTCTATTTCAGTCTGCACTAGCAACAACTGGCTCTCATAGCCCTCTTTCTGAAGTTCTAGTTTACTTTTCAACTCCTCTAGCATTTTCTTGCACTTCTCAAGTTGTTGTTCCATCTGCTGGGACCTCAGCTGAAGGACAGAGTTTTCTTTTTGCTTTTGTTCAGCTTCTGTTTGGGCGCGGTGCAGCTTTTCTTTCAGCGTTCTGACTTCAGATCCCAATGAGATGTTTTTCTCTAGCGACTCAGCTTTGTCCCTCTTAAGGATTGTATTTTCATGTTGTAGATTTGATCGGCATTTGTCAGAACTCGACATTACTTCTTTTATTGTTACTTTATTTTTCTGAAGCTCAGTCTCCAACTGCAATATTTTTGATTCTTTGACTTTTCTTTCTTTGGTCTCTTTCAACAATTCATCTTTAGTTCTCTGTAGGGAAGAGCTCATCTCTGAAAGTTTAACATTCAAGTTTTCTATTTTCCTGTCTGTATCTCTCTTGTCATTTTGAAGAGCATAGATCTCCTGCTTTAGGTTTTCTGTAATTTTGTCTGAGCTATTAGTTAACCCTTTAATATTGTGCCTATGTTTAAAAAGCTCATCGTCTAATGCTTTGACTTTATTGAGATGTTTTTGACTCTCAGCAGATTCTCTTTGCAGTTCTGCATTTTTTTCTTTTAGCATCAGGTTCAAATCATTAATTTCTGTATTTTGCATGTGGATTTTTTGATTTGCAGAATTCTTCTCAGCAAACACTGACTTCAGCTCTGATTTCAGAGTTGTTATTTCTTTCTCATAATTGGCAATATTTGAATTGAGTGTTTTGATTTTATGTTCCATTTCAGTCATTTTCCTTACCTCCTCACTGTAATCCTGCAGTTTCATTTGAAGCTCATGGGAGGTCTGGGATTTCTTATTCAGTTCCTCCTCAATAATTCTAACCTGTGATTTGATGCCCTCTGCCTGAGACTTGAAGATTTTAATTTGGTGCTCCTTGCTGTCAATTTCCATCGTCACCTGATCAAGTTTAGCTTTTACATTCTTCAGATTATTTTCCATCTCAATATTTGTCTGTTTTAACTCATCTACTTTTTTCTGTAATTGAAAAGCAACTAATTCACTTTTTTGAAGTTCTGCTTCAAGATTTTTACATTTGAGCTGTGACGCCTGCTCAGATCTCTTTAATAAGTTGTTGTCTTCCTTAGCTGTTTGAAGCTGCTGTTTCCAGCTCTCTATATCACCCTTTAAACACTTGATCTTTTGTTCAGAAAATGATCTCTCTTTTTTCAGTGACTCTGTTTGGATCTGAAGACCTCTAATATTACTGTCAGATGAGAGATTTATCCTTGTCAGCTCATTGCATTTAAACTTCAGCTGGTCTATTACTGCCTGCTTGGAAGCTACCTCTTCTTCCAAGTTGTTAATCTTGTAAATATATTCCTGCTCAATGGAGATTTTCTTATGCAGTTCTCCTATGGTGATCTTCAACTGCTCTTTAAGGCCTTCAGCTTCAGTGCTTTGAAAAAAAGTGTTTTGCTCCAATGAAGACTTTGCTCTTTGGAGAGATCTGATTTCCTCTTGATGTTCATTGATAGATTTTTTCATGTTAAGAACTTCCTGCTGGAGATCCTCTAACTTCTGTCTCATGTTGATCCTTTCAGTTTCCATGAGCATCTGTAGTTTCTTCAGTCTGTTATTGCTCTCATCCAACAGTTTTTTAGAACTTTGTGCTTTCTCCTCGGCCATTTCTGCTCTTTTCTGCACCAGGACTAGTTCCTCTAGTTTCTGCTGCAGAACATCCACCATCATGCTGTCATTTTCTGTAACTGCAGATGATTCACACTCACTGTCGACTGTTGACTGACTGTCAAATGCCAACGGCTGCTGAGCCAGATCATTTTCCTTAGCCTGGACTTGTCTTTGCATCTGTTCCTCATTACCTTCCTCCACGTTTATCTTTCTTTGAGGTTTGGGGCTCTGTTTCTTAAGATCTTGGCCATAATTTGTTTTCTTTAAAAGGTCTTCTAGTTTCTTCTGAGCCAAAGACCACTTGGCCTCTGACTGCTCAATTAACTGTTTTGTGTGACTTAATTCCTGCTCACTGGCAGCTTTGTCTTTTAGCGCTATTTCTAACTTGGTAGAATACTGAAGAGCATCATGCTCAAGCTGTGATTTCTGAAAGGTTAGATCACCAATTGTCTTCTGTTGTGTTTCTACTTCTCCTTCCAGCGTTTCCAGCTGTGCCTGTCTTTCAACCAGCAAAGCCTCCAGTTCCTGAACCCGTTGCTGAAGTTGACTAATCTCTACTTCCCCTGCAGCTTTTTGGAGCTCCATTCTCTCTGTCCTTTTTGCTTTCTCCACTCTGTCAAAAGCCTTTCTGTTCTACAATGCAAAAAAATAAGTCATCCACTGTTCTGTATTTAATTAGAAATTGTAAAATTAATTGCATGAATATTTTACTTCTTACCAGAATGCAGAAGGAGCAATATTAAAGAATCTCTCCAGGAATTTGCAATTTCAAAATT
Organism: Coreoperca whiteheadi; assembly: GCA_011952105.1. Taxonomy (NCBI): domain Eukaryota; kingdom Metazoa; phylum Chordata; class Actinopteri; order Centrarchiformes; family Sinipercidae; genus Coreoperca; species Coreoperca whiteheadi. Next base: position 15,948,830 of record CM022471.1, read on the forward strand.
GCATGATATTTTTAGTTAGCCATAAACATTGTGTAGGGTTAAAAATGTAAAAACTTACCACATTTAACAACAAGATCCTAGATTTCTTCCTTTCATTCGTCACTGATTTGATCACTGCACCTTTTCCCTCTGATCCCCAACTTGTAACTCTCAAATAGGTTTGAGAATACCTCTCAGTACCAATATTTACAAAATACCTTACAAACTCCTGGAGAGGTTTTATTGTCCCACAGAAAGGCCAATATGAGAAAGACTTCAAAGAATAAAAAAGCTCACCATCACCAGCAATAACGACTTACTGTACATGCAGACATACACCGCATTTGTGTATTTCCTTTGCTTCTTTTGCGCAATGAAGCAAATATCTTCCATATATAATAATAGATACAACCCTTGGAGGAAGTCAAGAACTCAGGAGGATAAAGAGTAAAAATATGTAGGTGTTTTTGTCATTATTTTACAATTCATTACTTCTTAGTGAGGTAGTGAAACATGTTGATGCAAAACAGAAGACCTAGGAACCATGCAAAGATAAGAAGGTAAAGCTAAACTGGTATTATACGTTTAAGCATCAGCACAGCCTCAAAAGTCTAAAATGCGCTGCATAAGCCACTGTGAATGTAAATAGCCAGGAAGTATTAAAAAATGGATCTCTCACCTCCTCGTCTTCAGTTCTCTTCAGTGTTTCACTGGCAAACTTCACATACTGTGTCATGACAGTCACAAGAGCAGTGTAGCGGGTTCGGAGATCCATAAACTGTGTGCAATTAAACAAATACAAACAAGTATGTCAATGAGTTGTACACTACATAGAGCACACTTTTTCTGTCCTAAGAAAGTTAAATCATAGTTTTACCTCCTGCTGAATGGCATCAGAAGAGCTCTGCATCCTCCGTTTCTTGAGCGGGGATTTGTGTTGGGAGTCAACCATTGCTCTGAAGGTCATCAGCTGAAGTTCATAATCCTAAAAAAAGATTTATGTGTAAGTTTACAAGGTTGTTTCTTTCTCAACAACAGCAAATTTCATTTTCGATCATCACTTTGTCAACAAAACTGGAATGGAAATGACACCAACTGCTAATTTCATATATCCGAAAAAACATCGGAAAGTTAAACAAAATGTCTAAGCAAAAATGAAAAAAAAACTGTGTTGAAAATGAATTGCAATAAATTAACTTACCTTAATGGCAGATGAGTATTGCTCTGAGTACTTCTGACACTCATCAATTCTGTTCTGTTTTTGTTCAATTTCAGCAACTAGGACCTGAAAAACACAGACGTTTAAATATATACTTATACATCCATATACATACCGACTTCATCTTATTGTGCAGAAATTAATTCTTGTCCTACCTTCTGTTTGTTTAAAAGCTCAGCCAGGGCCTTGCTATCTTCAGGTTTGTTTTCTTGGGCCTTTAGCTGTGCTGATTCCATTTCTCTGACCCATTCATCAAGACTACTATAGGAGTCTCTGTAGTGTTTCAGAGATTTGCTGATACCATCCAGGTCCCGAAGCCTGAAATTGAAAGGTCAATGATTAATAATTACACCTATAATACTTGCACACAAATGTTGAAAAAAAAAAAAAAAAAACAATCTTAGCACTAACCTGCCATCTATCTGGGAGTGAATTTTCTGCCATCTCTCACTCATCTGATCAGCTTTCTCCTTGTGCCAGTCGAGGTCAAAGTCACGCTCATTATGTGCCTTAAACATGCGCTCACTGATGACTCGCGCTTTCTGCAGCTCATCCTCCATGTCATGGAAGACCTCCTGCTTCTCATCGATCTCTGTCCGCCATTGCTATAATCAGGAGGAGGAATGATTACTCAAAATGAACTACAAGCGTTGCCAATGCTGGTGAAATGTTGAATCCAATAGCGTATTACCTTAAGTGTTGAAATGACTGTCTCAATGGACTTGACATCAGAGTTCATAGCATCTTCTTCATAGAGTTTGGATTCATAGGCCTTAACTAGTGCCTCTGCACTCTGGCTGTGCCTCACCACTAAGCTCACTGTTTTCAGTCTGCAAAACAAAGGGAACATGTCTTCAATTCAGGTACTTTTAATGCAAATATATTTCTAGTAATAAATATCTAAATGCCAGAATGATTACTTCTAGGCAGAAGGAGGGACAGTCTTACTTGTCCATATAAATGGAAGACATGGAGTACACTTGGCTCATGCTCTGAACGAGGACGGTGAGTTCAGAGGAAAGCGTTGGCACAAATGGAGAACCTGGAGCCTGTCGGAGGAACAGCTCACACTTCTCCTTCATAACGTCAAGGTCCTCCTTCAATTTATTCAGCTCCGCTGTCTTCTTCTGCAAAGTGGCATGCAGAAAATGATGATTAAAATAACAACACCACCAAGTTATTGAGTATGTTAAATGATTATTGATATCCAGACGTGTACCTCATGTTCTGAGATGCGTTGTAGACTCTGCTCCAGGTCGTCTCTCTCCAACGGTGTGCGGAGTTGCCTGATCAGGTGTTCTTCATGGGCCTCCAGATGCATCCGGAAGTTCCGTATTTCTGAGATGTAATGATTGTACACTGACTCCTCGTGTTCTTCTGTTTACCAGAAAAATATAATTTGTACATTTACATTTAGTCATTTAGCATAGTTTTTACAAATAATCACAAAGTGCATAAGATAATATGTTTGAGTTTCAAATGGTGACAGGACAGTTTTGTTGTATTTTTAAAAAACTAAATAGTCAATGTAAAAGTTTGCTTCCATTTGAAAATCACAACTCTTTGATAGGCAACACCACATGATAAAACAAAGGGAAGTTAAACCTACATATAGTCTCACACATTAAAAGGTGGGGTGTGCGAGCCACTTAATTTATTTACCATTTACAGAGCCAAGGCTGTGTACAAATGTCAGATTTTTTTCAACGCACACACTGAATGGGCAGCTAGTGGGACCATGAAGAGATATTCGGTGAATTTGACAAAATTACATGTATTGGATTAGAATCGCATACCCCACCTTTAACTGACAGCACACAAGTGCACCTCTAGGTGGCGTCATTATCACACAATGAGGCCAAGTAGGAACAATGCAACTTAGCTAAATCAATGGCATTTTTTACACTGCTACGGTGAAATCATACACAAATTAGGACAATGGTTTTAATAAGGAAAGAACTTATTTTAGAAAAGAAGAGGGGGCATATATGTAAATGAGTGTGTATACACAGTGTGTATTTGTCCCTGTTTAGCTACACAGATCTATGAAAAAAATCTAAAAAAAAAAAAACACAATTCCAAAAGGCATTGAGACTTAAAGGGCTTAAAGAGCCATGTGTTTGCCTCATGATGTATTCAATGTACACCAGCAGCTCCTTGTTGGGAGGGACACAGGAAGGGAATGTGAGTCTTGCCTCTTTCTGCAGATCTGAGTAGTTCCTGGTAGTACTCCTTGCAGGCCGCAACGTCTCTCTCTAGCTGGGCACAGTCTGCCACTGTGAATACCTCAGACTCTTCGCTGTCTTCAAGGAACTCGTTGAAGTGGGACTGCAGGTTGCTCAAGACCTGCTGATGCTCACCTGGTAACATGGTCTTTATCTGAAGTTGATAGAGAAATAAAAGTGAAAATAAGACAAACAAGCACTGATCAAATCAAAACTGATCATCAGCTTGTGTTGAAAAGTGTGATCGGTATGAGACTAAAAAGGAAAACATAATAATTCAAACGTACTGAGGCCACATTCCAGTTGCGGATGGCTCGTATATCATCCATTAGATAATGCCAAGACACCACACTCTTCATGTTGATGTGGGAGTGGTGCCACAGTGCCAGGACATTCTGGTATAACTGCTCAGTTCTGCAGGAAAAGCAAGAGACATAAATAATTAATCCCATCAAAGTCAGGTCACTGGAGCTTGCACATTCAGTAACAGCCATTTGAACTCAAGAATAAACTTTTGAAGCAAAGGATAGTTCAGACAAAAAAATAATCCTATCATCTCACCTTGTAGCCTTATCAACAGCCTCTTTGTTGGGTGGAGGCACAGTGAAACAGACAGAGGGCACCATGGCCTCATTTCCTGATGGGTTGATGACTTTCCACTTGGCCCGGTGAGAGTTATTGGCCAACACGCACTCGTCATCTTTATAAATGGTAATCTGAAAGAGTTGTGATAAAGACACAGCATAGATTTACTCTAAAACTTTAACATAAACCGAGATTAAATGTGGTGTAGTATGGCGTAGAGAACATCTGTATACCTCAATCTGACGATAATCGCAGATGGCTTTAACAGGGATGGAGGATCTCACAGGGCTTTCAGGGTTCCTGGGCCTGAGCTGCACAATATTTATGGCCCTGCCCACTAACCCAGCTACAGTGCTGCGGTACTGAAGAAGCTGCTCTTTCTCATCCTAGGGACACACCATACCACGTAAAAAAGTTGTTGTTTCTTTTATTTGTATTTGCAACGATCTCCCCATGCACACACACACTTCATATCTTTCCATCAGTTTACCATAGACTCCTGAATGAGATCCTCCAGTCTGTGTAGGCTGCTTGTTCGATCACAGCTGTATTTTCTTTGAATGGCATCTTGCAGGCTCTTAAGGAAGTCCATGGACTCTTTGGCATCACTGAAAAACTGCTCAGGGGAATAGAGTGAGAAATTAGATGTGACAAACAAATGCACTTTGCTGTAATGACTGAAAAATAGGCAGCAGCTCACCTCGAAATAAACAACATTCTCCTTGAGATGCTGTTCTACACATGAGCAGAGCTGTAAAATCCAGTTCCACTGCGTCTGCATGGCAGCTCTGTATGCCTGGAAGAGAAGCAACTCTATAAATAGCAGTAAAATTACTAGACATATCAATCTTTTAATCATTGTGGGAGCTGCTATTCCATAATTTTGAATCTAATTGTCATACTTACTGCAAAATTGAGTATACAGAAAAAAGACTTACTTCAATAGAGAGCCTGGCTGGGTGGTTCTTGAGCATAAGGCGTTCTGCCTTGTCCTGCACAGACTTGATCACTTCCTCCTTTTCATCCAGCTCCCTCATCAGTTCCTGAATAAACACATTAAGCTGAGTATCTCTGGCATCCAGCTGTGGCAAAGGACCAGTCACTCCATCCTCTCACACGCTCTCGAATCCTATCTCACAGCACTGAGTATGAAGTTAATCATTCAGTCCACAATACACAAATCCCTTCACTGAGATTATTGTTTTATGAATGTAGCTGTAACGCAGCCAAACCTGTCCAACCAGAAGAACAGTCTGAACAAGCCCTTGTTATTATGTCTGCATGGAAGATTTCACAGATTAAGTTACACTTAATTAAAAGGCTGTTTAAAGGAAAAAATGTAAATGATTTACAGCGTGGTAGTCTCTTTTCTTTGAGATGTTGCTGTTGCGATCACTCCAGTCGAAGGCAACCTCCTCTTCCTCCTTCTCATTCAGCCAGATGAGCTCCTGAGTCGCCTGTGACACAAAGTCATGCAGGGATTCCAGGTGGTTTTGCCGCTCTCCTGAACAGCTCTGTAAGGAACAGACATCCATAAGGTCAGTCTAAAAAAAACACATACATCATTTATAGCATTTATATCAGCACAAATTTTAGATCACGGATGTTGTGCACAACAGATCACTTACCAATAGCCTTTCATACTGCTTTTCTAGTTTGTTCAGTTTGTCTGAATAAGTTAGTTTCAGGGGTATAGTCATCTGAATCTGAGAAAAGAAAAACATGTTTTGCTTTCTTTTAGTTTCCTCTGCAAAAAACTAAAATCTACTTCAGGGAGTGGAGTTAGGGCAGGAATCTGCAGCACCATTTCAGACCAACATTTAGGTTATAGACTATATAGGACTGTTGATTATAAGCAAGACAGAAACTCCAAAACGCTTACCTCACTCAGTTTAGCATCTTTAAGACTCATTTGAAATTCTTCAATGGCTCTATGTACACTTTTGTGGTTCTCTAAATGCATTTCCACACTTGGCAAATCAGATCCCCACTCTGAACGATCCAGCTGCAACTTTAAAACAGTAAAAAAAAATATTCAATATCTTGTTTCAATGTGTACAATTAAAACTACGTTTATAACAAACTGATGGTGACTACTCACCTGCATCTCTTCCACCCAGTTCAGCAGGTCCTGAACAAATTTCATGTTGACCTCCTCTTCGGTCATGTTGGGGTCTGCCAGGGAGGATTTCAGTAAGGGCTTGCGGATCTGCATGTGTTTCAAATGCCTGAGGCTGCTTGGGTCCATTCCGCCACCACTTCCCATGTAGCTCTGGACTGAAGCGGGCTGCACACCAGGGGTCAAGGCAGGGGTCAAGGACGGGGTCAGGCACGGTGTAAGGCTAGAAGTGAATGTGGACCCAGGGGGGCCTAACCCCCCTGGGGTAAGTGCAGGAGTAAGGGCTGGTGCCAGGCTTGTGTTGATGTTCTGCGAGAAGCCAGAGTTCAGGCTTTGTGTGATGCCGGATATCATCATTTTGGTTTGTTCGGTTGTTAGGGTGCGGCCTTTACTGTACACAGAAGAACACTCGGCTCTCAGGGCTAAGAGGTCATCCCGGAGTTTTGATACCCTGTATTCAAAAAGGAACAACAACTATGAGAAGTCTTAATGTAGGAGAAAATGTCCGTGAGTTATTTTTGCTTTATTATATTATTATTATAACATTGTTATTATTTTTTAGTTAGAGGATATATTTTGTACCTTTGGACAAGTTGATCTGCAAAGGGGAATTTCCCATCCAGAAGAATTTGGATGTCCACCACTTGTTGTCTGATGATATTCTCACACTCCAAAAGGTAGCCTGCAATCTCAGCTTCATTTAGGAACTGAATACCAGACTCAAGACGTTTTGCATCCTTAGCAGAGGGAAAAAAAGAGACTCAAAACTCAAGACAAAGAATCTACACTTTGCGCTGTTTTATCATAACTTACATTAAGTCAAACAGAGATTGCATAAAACTTACTGACTGCAGGGCGGTTCTTGCCAAAGCCAGTTTGTCCTCTCCGTTAACACAGTCCCTCTGGACCCTGTTGGCAATCTGCTGCAACGTCTCAAGCCTGTAAAACAAAATTATGAAATTGTTAGTTTATAGTTATAGTTAATAAAAAAAATTTAAAAAATAAAGCACACTGTAACCTGACCTGGATCCAAAGGCAATGTTATTATTGAGAAAGACTGAGCTGTTAATTTGTAAAGGCTCAGTGAGAACGGTGTCATTGGAGCCAAAACTGGTGAAGCTGCTGTTGCTAACAGATGAGATCCCACTCAAATAGGCCATCTTGCTTTGCATAGTAAACCAGTACTGCTATTGCCAGCCACTCAAACAGTCACTGTTACATTTCTCATCCCGCTGAAAGGCTCCCAGCCTCGACCTAACATGGAAAGTATGACTGCGAGCATTAGCAGACCTAACTGATGGAGCCACTTTCAACTGGCTCGTATTTATAGCACCACAGGCAGGTGAGAAGCTTGTAAAATGAATCCCACCCTGAAATGATGTGCTGCCCTTAGGGGATAAACAGCAGGTTGAGACAGTACACCTTCATACGAGCTGAGATTGTAGAAAGCACTGCCAAACTGCTGTAATTGCTGTTTCTGCTAGTTTTCACCACACCCTACATTAATGCTGTAAATATGCTGTGTTTATAGACCATGGAAGCAGGAATGGAGATGTAAACCTGTCTCAACTATTATCAACAAAGATCACCTTTGAGTTTCCATGGAAATAAGATTTACTCAAACAACCATTGATGGATGCAGAGCACCAAACAGAGCTCAAAAACCTGACTGAGCATGCTATAAGAAAGCAGTCACTGTATAATATATCAGAAAATATCTTGACTGAAGCATGCTTTTACATAAAATTGACATATTTGTGTTCTTAGCATTTGTTAGTTTCAGTCATAATTTTGTACCTGAACTGCAGAACATAAACACTTTTTTTTCGCAGTATTTTATTACACAACATTAATTTGTTTGCCGCTTATTTTGCACTCAATCATCTCTTTAAGTGGAACGAAACTCAACCGTATCATATGCAAACTGTGCACTTTGGCTGCAGTAAATCTGATCAAGATATATTGAGTACAACAGATCATAAATATGCTAATAGAAATCATATCATGGTGTGCAATGGTTCAGTTGGGGATTTCTACTTTAATAAGGAAAATTAAACTTATGTCAAACTATGACATAAACACTGACCCTCAGTGTTAGGTTTCAGTAGAGACATTAGTGGGTTTGCAATATGATGCTGGAGTACTCTCCGCCTACACCAACCTCAGAAAATGTTATGCTGACTCATGTAGCATATTTGCTCCTTTATCAATATACAGTATGAAAGGTTTTTCACTTAGAAAAGCAGCACATGACCACGATACGTCTTGCTTTAAATCACTGTATGTTGCCTCAAACAGTCACACATTTTGTAACATCAAACACCAGCTATGTGTCTCTTAAATACTGTTAGTTAAATGGTGACTTTTGGCTGACAAGCAACCGTAATATTAGGTTATAAAGACTATAAAGATTGGACCTTAAGACAAAGTATTAATACGCCCAGTGCCTCCACATACCTTTCCACCTCAGGCCTCAGGCTCTTCTCTCTTTCCAACATGGCAATAATTAATTTACCCCATTCCTTCTCCACATCATTAGGGTGATGACCCTGGGGTAACTGAATACGTCCAAACTCGATCCACATCTGTCAGATACACCACAAACACAGACATGTTATCACTACAATATGCACGACCACAATCACCGCATTGTGTCATCAAAGCAACATGCTCTTCTGTTTTGTGTATGTATACCTCAAGCATTTTATAGAGATTTTTGATTTTCGTCTTCTCGTTCTCTTTCAGCGGGATTTCGTGTTCTTTAAACTGCAGATACTGTGTATAAAGTGCCTGTATAAGAAAGAGATTACAATAGAAATTTAGTTTTTCTACACTCGTACCACAAAGCATCACAATAGCTATGAACAAGGAGAAAGATCGCAAAGCAATTGTCCATACTGTCCAATTGTCTTTAAAACAACAGCATAAAAGTTATCGACTTCTTGCAGCAAACGGAAGCTGATGCTCTCATATCCATCAATATCAGTCTCAATTACAGCAGATAGACGCTGCACGTGGCCTATATGAAGCAGAAAGTTATCCTTCCCCTAACGTCACCTACTGGCCCTACATGCAGATTCTAAGCACTGGATAAAATGAGACAGCTGAATGTCAACTTAAGCAAAATAAAGCTAATAATTATGATTAAAGTCTTCAATACCTTGAGTTCCACAGGGTTGTTGGGGAATGATCTATCTGACATTATGGCCACATTGTGTTTGATCCACTGGCTGAGGTATTTGATCATGTTCTGGTACTCCACCCATTTGATATCAACATCCTGTTCAGAGAAAAAGGATCATCAGCAATAAAGCACTTTTCAGCACTTGGAATGGGTGGAGTTACTGGTGGACCGATGCCATCAACTTACATTAGGATTGATTCCATCAACACCATCAGGTACTTTGGGGAAGGCATCATACAATGTTGAGACGTATGTGATGACTGATTTTTCATCAGGAGACTGAACGTCTACATCTGATGAGGGAAGTAAAAAGGTCACAAATGCAACACAGGGTAACAAGCTGTACTCAGAGGAATTATTCCTCAAGCCAAAATCTAAGCTTCACCCCACACGATTTATAGCACAAAGGTATTAAAACGTTTTTTCTGAGTCAAACCAAACATGACAGTGTGTATGGCTCTCACCCTCGGGGTCCAGCAGTCTGGCCACCCCCAGCTGTTCAGCTACACAAAACGCGTGCTCTAAATTTGATCGATTGGTCTGTGTCGACATACGGCTCATGTCAACCATGTCTGGCCTGCAATAGAGAGAAAGACCGACCAGTAAGGCAAGAAAAAAAAGGCATGCCAACAAAAAGAAAGAAGACAGTAGACCACTAAACCCAATATATATTATATAGCTTTACTGTTGTGGAAAACCCCCTGCAGTTCCTTTGGTGTTACGGTACCTGTATTTATGAATGATGGCGTTAAATAGCCGGCCATCCCTCCAGGAGGTTGTGAAGTTATCACATCGTACACCTACATAGCCATCTGTTATCTGCTTGGACCAGAGCAGCAGCCTCTCCTTGGCTGTCATGTCCTCGGACTCCCCTGTCACGTGGATCTCCGAGATCTGTCACAAAGAGACATAAAAGATACAAAATACAAAATGCACTGACATTAAATGTGAAGTTGTGAGAGGCTTTCCAACCACAATCCACACATTTTTGAATCCACAAATTTGTGATTAATAATTTGAGATTAAGACTTCACCATTACTGAGTGGTAACAATAACACCTTGAAATGTAATGCAATCAAATGTACACCACAGCTACAGACCTAAAAAAAACACTGTATTACATCCAAACCTTACGTGTCTCAACAAAGACTAACATTTTAAACCTATGAGAGAAAGAGGAAAAAAGATGTATTTTCATTTCACATTTGACACGACTCAAGTGTGAATTAAGTGTAAATGGGATAACTTGTGTCAGCAGGTCAGACATATGAGATAGAGATGTATAATAAAGTTCCACAGTGTTGTTTTCACACTGGTTATAAAGCACATTTATTGGATGGAGCCTTTTCTACATGGATTGAGAGAGGTGTCCATTGTATTGGTGACTTATACGTGAGAGGCTTCTTTGCCTCATTCACACAACTACAGAGGAAGTATGAGCAGGGGAATAATAACTTCCATTGTTATCTACAAGTTAGGGACTACGTTCGGAAATACTTAAGAGAATTTGAGACTGAATCACAATCTAAAATAGATGACTGTCTGAAATTGTCTCCCAACGAAAGTAAACTGATATCCCGCATCTATAACAATCTCTTATTAATAAGCTCCCCATCGACGGAAAAGTATAAGCATAAGTGGGAAGAGGAACTTGGTGAATTTATTCTAGATTATTTATGGGAAGAAAGTCTTGAAAACATACATAACTGCTCAGATAATGCAAGACATTGTCTTGTCCAATTTAAAATTATTCATAGGCTTCATTACTCAAAGGAGAAACTACATAACATATACCCAGAGGTGTCACCTATGTGTGATAAATGCCAGTCTTCCGTAGAAACACTTCTCCATAGTTTTGCTCTATGCCCAAGGGTTCAAGTATTCTGGATTGATATATGCAACATTATATCTCAGGTTATAAATACTTCAATCAAACCCTAACCCCTGTTGATCATTCTTGGAATATCGGAGACCTTCAGGGAACTGAGTGTGTCACGGCAGCGTTTTCTCTCTTATTGTTTCATAATAGCAAAGAGATTAAGCCTCAACCTATGGAAGAGCACAACTGTACCTAGCTCCAAGAAGTGGCTAGATGATTTAACTAACACACTTCATATAGAAAGGATAAGGTATATGTTGAAGGACAGACTCAACTTATTCAATAAAACATGGAAACCCCTCATATCATACCTAAGAACTACAAACCCAACACAACAGTCCGCATCCTAACACATAATATATGACAATTGTAATGTTTTTTTGAGTGAAGGTCTCTATGAGGAAGGGTGAGTGGGGTGGAGATATATGGGAAGGGGCTAGACGGGTGGATGAGGGATTGGAGCGGTGTGGGACATCATGGTCAGCCTGATGGTTTTCTTCCCATCGTTTTTGTATTGTTGTTACTTTCCAGGTTTTGATGTTGTACCACTTTAGATTATTTTTATTCTTACTTTTTCCTGTTATTTTCTTCTTTGAACTATAAAAATTCTCAGAATATGCTAGCAAACTATATGCTAAATTGTATGCTTAATAAAAAGATGTTTAAGTAAATAAAGCACATTTATGACATCTGAACAAGAGCTTCTATCTACAGTTCACACCACTTTCAATAACATTGATTCAAGCCTTTGTAGATTTTGCTTTCCTGTAACACGCCTCACATGACCAATATTATTCTATTGGAAGGCACATAGAATACATCTTGAAAGGTTTGTTTCTATTTTCCATATCACAGAGAATTTTACTTCCACTGCACATGCTGAGATTTCCATACCACAGTTTTCCATACCACACCACAATAAAACAGATTCAATAAGAGCACAATAAAACAGTCATCGAGTCATCTTATGAAATTCACAACACAGTTTGCTGAACGAGGGAGAGATTTCCTAAAATCAACAAACATGTGATTGTTAATATGGTAAATGGACTGTACTTGTACAGCGCTTCACACATTACATTCACACACTGATGGCAAGAGCTAACTACAGTACAAAGAAAACTAACCAAAGGCACAGCCCTCGGTGTTCAGTGTCTTGCTCAGGGACACTTCAACGTGGGATGGGGAAGCCAGGATCGAACCACCGACCTTCCAATTGGTGGACGACTTGCTCTACCACTAAGCCACAGCCCCCCAATATAACTACAGCACTAAGACCCTGTTCCTGCTCCCGTAAAAGACTGACAGTCACTGTAGCAGCAGATTTTATAATGTGCTGATTTCCATACAGACTCTGGCAGCCATTAGTTTAAAAATTACAAAGAAGAGGGGACAAACAGAAACCCTGTGGGGAACCAGTGGACTTTAGAATAAACTCCAAATTTCACACATTACAGCCTGCGAATGACCCACGGTAATCACTATAATATCAAACATAACCAATTGCTCTAGTGAGATCACTAATTAAGATAATTAATACAATTAGACATCATTCGTGTTCTGAATGTACTCAAACCAAAGCCCAACAAAACAAAATACAGGATAAGAGCCTGCTTTCACTCCAAAATTAATACATAGCTTACTGTAAGCTCTTGAATCTATGTTACTATTTTTTCTGATGCTGTATGACACCTATTTTGTCTTATGATCACTTAAGAAAAACGAAGAGTCACTTCCATTATACATGTGAATATAGGTATAATTTATTTGGTCAGCTATTGATTGGGCTTCAACAAAAATGTGTATGTTAACATACCGTTCCTGTCTCTATATACAGATGAGCAGCATAAATATTTTAACACAAGTTTCAGGTAAATCTGATTATGCAGCCAAAGCACGTTTTACATAATCTTCTGTACAGGTGATGCCTGTGGTGTAAATACTAAATAAATAAATATTTTTGAGTTATCATGTGTCCAAGAATAACTGAACACAGACAGAAAGACACCACAATGATGACATAATGCTCTACAGACAACGGACCATGCTGATGGGGTATACAATTAGGTAAGGAGAAAATTAGTTTAACAAAATGAGCTGGCATTGCTCTAAAGAACTGATTTATTTTAGCATTTATTTTTCACCGTAGTGCTTAACTTCCATGATGCAAAGTTGAAGATGCATTATACCCCACTCAAACCCCTTATTAATCTATCATGAATCACACCCGTAATAGCTATAAATAACACATTCTAAGTTTACCTTGTGTTGGGTGGAAATACATTTGGCAGGAGCTGGAAGACGTTCTACGTAACCAGAGCAGGTGTAGGCCCTCCGCGTCCTCCTCCTGTGTACTTGAGAGCCCCATATAATCTTGGCAAACGTTTCCTCACTCCCAGGTCTGTCATTACCCCTCAGAGTCCGTAGCATGTGCTCCACTGCTCCAAAGCTGACAGCCCTCCTCAACTGGCGTTGTAGCAGCTTTTTCACAAGCAGACCATCCTTGGCTGAGGCACCTCTGGAAGTTGCGTTAACGCAACGAAGCTTTCCTTCTATGGTGGACCTGCTTCTGTCACCGTCTGTCTGCTCTGTGGAAAATCTTCCTGACCTGTAAGATAATCTCTTGACAAGAGGTTGATTACAGGGACCTCTGTGGATTAAAACTGGCACCTCTCCAACATAGACACCTCTGCTGATGCTTTCTTGCCTGGATAGATGTTTCTCTACCTGTGATGGTATATCCAGCTCTGCTTGGGATTCCTCTGTGTTCCTATCTGGGCCATCTTGAGGTGCTGCACTACTGCAGATGGCTTCGCCTGTGATAGCCTCACTTCCAGGACTCCTGAGCGATTCAATAGGCTGAAAGTCCTGCGATTTCCTCTTCTTCCTCTGAAAATAGCGGCGACCTTTGAGCTCTTTAGATTCAGGGTTCAGTGGAGCTTTCTTTGGGTCAACGTAGCATTCCTCTTTAGGGCCTCGAACACAGCCACAGATGTTTCCCATGGCTGACAGTCATACAGTCTCTTACCCATTGACAGTGCTGAACTCCCAACAGCAAGCTGTTTTCAGGCAAAGTATCCAGTGAGCCCCACTTGATCTGAAGAGCCACTATCCCACTGACAAAAAGCCATTTTCACATTGTGCAACTAGTACACAATAAGCTCTGACAGACAACCCGGCAGCCAGACATAAAGCTTGCTCTACTCAGAGCAGAGTTGACTTTTTGCTTTCATTGACTCTCAGCTGAGAACCGGTCAGCCTCTCTCTCTCGCTCTCTCACTGCATTTCTCTCTTGTTCGTGCGCTCTCTCTTGGGTCTCTCTTCTGACACTGGAATACCTTTTTGACCTTTGAAACATTTCTCTGGCTTTGCTAATCCAGCACAAACACCATAAATGCACACACAGACATGGCCCACGTGCTTGTAGCTCTCAGCTGGGCAAGAATGAAAAAGACTTGTGGACAGACCTGTTATAGGCAGGCTGGTCTGCTGCGTCTACAGTAAATGTGCACGTCACAGCCGACTCTTAGGTTTCCTAATATTTGTATCTGTAATGAGGGGTGAAGCGAGGACAAGGTTTAAACTGCAAGTGGATGCCCGCTGATGGCCACCTATTATGCTGTGAGAAACTTTGGCTCAGCAAGTTTGCCTTCGAATCCCAGCCGGTCAGAAAGGCATTGAAAAACAGAACAGCATAGGTCAACAAGAGCAGCAGAAACATAGGCAAATCCAAGCTGGACAACAAAGTGCTTTCACTTTGTCTATCAATCAAGCTATGTACAATGGCAAAGCCAGAGGTGGGGCTTAAGTCCAATGGTTTAAACAAACACTATTATCTGAACAGATCACCACCGCCGCCGTTCACAAGAGGGCAAATGCTCTGATCAGGAAGTGATTCACCATATAAAAACATTACAACAACTAGATAACATTGGGTGACAAAGCGTGCAACAACCCCACTGCAGAGGAATCTATCAATACTTTAATTACGTGGTAAAAAGAGAAATAAGTAGTGCGTGAAAGAGTAAACCACCAAACAGCTCAACTAAAAATAACAGTGTGCCACTGTGAGCTTGCAATATCTGAACGCCAATGAAGTTTCCCTGAAGGTCAAAGTCACCTGACCACCAACACAGTTCAAACTAGTGTACTGATTACTCTGACTGCTACTTGTGGCCAGCTAATGGTCAAACTATCAAATAATGGTCTTATTGCAGATTATGTTTGTACATGTTATATAGCATTTAATATGATTTATATAGCCTTACTTGGTACAGTTCAATGAGAGTGTTTTAATAAAAGTGAATGACTGAAATAAATGAATCAGGAATATGTGTTTGTGTTTAGTAAGTGACAGGACAACAGACATCAGACACAGAGACAGTACAATCAGGGCAAAGCAAACAGGCAAGACATGCAAGGATAGAAACACCTGACAACAGTGCGTTGTCATGGTGGTGCATTGTCATCAGCTATACTAAAATAAACAGTACACTAGTGTTCTCAACACCATGGTGGAAATACAGTGTGGTTACCATTATGAAAAAGACAATAGTGGCAGCTTTTTGTAATGAAATCAACTTCTTATCTGTACAGACATGATCAAACAATGGAGTGTGTCTGATACACCTTAACAAAACTTCAACAGTGAAACAGTAAAGCAGCTATGAGGTAGAGAATTGAGGTCAAACGTAACAGGACACACACCCTGTCAGTACTCTCTGTTTATATAAGTTAATATGAAAAAAGTAGCCTGCAGCAATGAGAAAAGCACATACAGTATATCCCCAAAACAAGCTCTGTCCTTTAGACAGGAACTGATCCTGGATACTTTGGGCAAAGCCAGTCATGTAATATAAAAACAGTGTTTGGTTTGTACATGTCAATCTGCTATCAGCTGTGATTATATAAGCCAAAGGTGGACGCTGAGACTAAAGTGCAACATTTTCTCCTGAAGTGCCCTGCTATGCTTCTAAATCAAGACGAAACAGGCCCATTGCTGCTGGATCAACTGCTCAAGGGCTTGCGTGAGACTGGCAGCAGCAGGTGTTGGCATCATCACAGACGCTACCTGTCAGCATGTTTGAGTCCAGGCAAAATCATATTAGCTATTACCCACCTACCCCCCCCCATTATTTCATTGAGGGCATTAGTCACACAAAAGCATTTCTGTTCTAAAATATAATAACTCACTACTATCACAATCAACACTGCAAACTTACAAAGAGTTTCCCCTCGGGGATTAATAAAGTATTTCTGATTCTGAAGTGTGAAAGATTATTGCAATATTCAACAACTGAGCCACGTGGCATGTGCCAACTTATTAATAATCCATTGAAAGATAGTCAGAGAGAGGGAGAGAAGGGGAGAGAGGGAGAAAGAAAGAGAGTGTGAGTGAGAAGTAGTTAAAGTATGAAGTTTCTGCAAGATATTGGATTTTGGATAGATACTGTAAATCCTTCGATGGACACCTGAATACTCCTGGCATGCACACACAGACCAACCCATTTGGCAAGATTTGTGTAACTCCAGCAATAAAATGATAAGTATTTCTACAGTGAACATTTTTTAGAACATTCAGGGAGAAATATGAACTCAGCCGCACCCTAAAGGTTGGTTCTACTGATTTGTGCACAAATGTTCACAATGTAATGCTACAGATATTTTTGTGCCGTAAAAAACCTGTCGGCAAAGTAGAATCTGGTTTAAATTTCATGGGTTTGCACAGACAAAACAAAGCTCTTTTCAAGCCATTTCTCTGTATTCAAACAAAGACTTGTCATAACTGTGTGCAAGGACATTTTCCACATCTCAATACACCCTGTGAATACCCAGACATTGGCTACTAGGAGCTACATCATACAGTATATTACTATAAATATAAATATAAATTACAACATTCAGCATGATGTTTGTTGCACAGCTTTGACACCTTGTGGTCAAAACTAGAAGCATCCACTGGGTGGGGGTGGGTGTGAACTCATTTTAAAAGTATTAATGTGGAGGGTCGTTTGACCCACTATTACATAACTCAATACCAAAACATGCCAGCATTTATTTTGCATGGAAATATCTTTAAACTCTACAAAGACAAAGGTTACCCTGTTGAAAAGCCTCTGCGTTGAAATATCTACAATATGCAACACATCAACAGCGAGTTGGATGTAAAGATACTGACAAGTTTAAAATTAAGAGCCCTTATCAGTGTGAACTCATCAGTTACATGCAATACAAGGGAATGAAAGTAAGTAATAATCCAGAATCTGGGAAATAAACAATATTAATTAATTGGCTATTAAAAGCATAAGAATTACCAAACAATAAGATGAAAACACTGACCTGAAAGTGCAGAATTATGGTCCAGATCAATCCCAGGGTCAGTTTTGGGTTACCATCTGTGATGTCGTCATTTCTGATATTTACAAGTTTGACCTGATAACAGGAAACACATGATTAATATATTGCATATTTACAATTTCTCTAGGTGTTGAAAACCTGCTTCTAAGTTTCTAAATGATGGAATGCACCTTTACATTTATTTGGTGTATTAATCAAGTACAAAATATGTGTGTTTTGTCTGTTTTGACTCACATGCCTGTCATTTCAGATGCACCACAAGGTGGCACAATAGTCATTATATTACATCAGGGAACACTGTTACCATAATCACGGGTCTGAGGGTACAGAGAGAATGACTGCTTGCTACTAATGAAATGCCATTAACCAGCTAGGACTGTTTCATCTACCACTTATAAGAGTGAAAAATGATGTGTATTTAATGGGTTCACAAAAAACATGAATCAGAAAGCAGAATCTAAACACATTCTTGTTTTATTTGTGCAATAATCCAGGAGCAGTTCATTTATTCCTCCAGCACCAGCCTGATCATCTGTAATCACTGTAATCAATAAACTGCAGGGGGAGATTTAAGGAGGTTTAAACAGTTAGATCGTTGTACTTTTAATGACTTCAGAGGACGCATGGATGTGTCGGGTATGTACTATGGCTAAAACAATAGAACAACTCATTTGTGACCATCTCTATGAATCCTTTGTCTCAAGTCTTACATCACATCTGGCTACGGTTCAGCCAGGCTGTGTTCTTCATCACATCCTGGCTGTGGTGGGGGAGGGGAAGGCAATCAAAGCTCTTTGAAAACCCACTGATGGGATTTGTAGTCGGTGCTCCTTAAATGCTGCTATTAGTATTTGTGGCAACTGAAATGTAATTTTCATAAAGACAGATGGAAAATGTTAGGAGCCAACAGTGTGTGACGTTGGACAATAGGCAGTGTCTAAGTAATCACCACTGAGTGGGGCTTTCCAGGTTCAATTACATGTGTGCCTTTGCTTGCATTTTGTCTGTCCTAGTGGTCACGAGCAAACAATTCTCTCACAATATGATACAAATAATACAATAATACAATAAAGAAAATACAATGTAGCTGCACACATGAACTGATACATTTATTAATCAGCTGTATGCTGTTCAGCTGTAACCTTTTATATAATTCGCTATCCAATGTCACAGTGTGAATTAATTATGTGGACTTTCAGTTGGATACTGCTATGGATCCATGAGAGGACAGGAAAGGCCGAAAAATGCATTTTTGCTAAGACATCACTGTATGAAGAATTTTTATCTTAACTCTCACTGCAGACTGACTTCCAGTACCTTCATCCGGCAGTCTAAACTTATGTTTGGGTTTATGACTGACTATTATGCTGGCTCAAATGTATTCCAGTCCTCAATCAAAAGTGTGACAGAACAAGAGTTTGAGAATGTACTTGATCCCTACCTGCCGCCTCTTTAAATAATCCAGTGCTATTTGTACATTCTGGAGCCTGTGGAAGCGCATCCTCCCTCTCTCCCGAGGCTGTGGACATAAAGAGGGAAGAAGTGCCATGTATGGTAATTAGGTTATTCTATTCATTAGAGTACATTCAGGACAAATTCAAAAAATGATTAGTAGCATGGAGGACACAGGACATGCTTCCAGGTTCTTACCCGCTGATCTGGTGAGGTAAAAGAACACACAAAAAACTCTACCCACAACAAGATTAGCCATTTCTGCAGGGCCACTCAAAATCTGTGCATATACAGAACATTTTCCACCATTTGCAACTCTAGAAATTTGAAAACCCACTGATGTAATAATGGGCGGCGGCCGTGGCTTGGTGGCAGAACGGTCGCCTGCCAATCGGAAGGTCGGCGGCTCAGCCATGCGTCGAAGCACCCTTGAGCAGGATACTGAACCCCAAAATGCTCCCGAAGCTGCGTCTTCGGTTTGTGAATGTTCTCATATGTAAGTTGCTTTGGATAAAAGCGTCTGCTAAATGACTAAATGTAAATGTAATAACAAACCAAGTAACCCTGTTAGTTAACACACTCTGGCAGCTAAAGTGTACATAAAACACATTAATACATTTGGTTTGCTGTGCTGTAGACACTAAATTTAAAAAAATCATAGCAGAATGCTGCATTGTTTGAGCAAGTATCCAATCTCTTGTGGCAAATGCACGTGGACAGTCAGAGGCCAGAGCATGAGGTAATGAAATGGAAAATGCGTTGGAAGCCAGGATGCAGCAGCAGCAAAAGACTCAGCCATATTTCTTAATTGATAATAGCTGAGAGAAGAATACCGCTCATCTCAATAGCAAAGCCACAATATTTAATAATCCCATCTCCCACGACTTTCATTCAGTTATTCTCATTCACTTATGAAGCCCTCTTGATGCCTCAAAATAACAGAATTCCCAAAAGCAGCAGATGAAAAATGTCCTGGTGCTCTCGTGGGTTGGGAGCTCTTTGATTGTATGGCTCAATGATGGACAAAGCTAGTGAAATGGATATAAAGACCCAAGCTTTATGGCCAAGTCCTTTATAATGTATTGCATATTTTTAATGCCTTTGCAAGGTCATGTGTGCCAAATGTGTTGGTTTGTGTCATTTTTGTCTAGCATGTTCAAAAAGAAGATTTGAGCATGAAGATGCCGGGGTCTTTAGATCATGTGCACATTTCTCTGCATCATCAGTATCATCTGGTCATGTAAACAAAGATTCGGACATTACTTCCTTATCAAAGGAGTGGCATTATGAAACATAATGTTGCATAGAAATCACAAATTTAGCAATACTGGGAAAAGGGAAACAATACTCTATAAGCATATAGAAGAATTACAACATCTGTGAAAGCAATTATGTAAGACTACAAAAGTACAAATCATATAGTGGGATTGGTTCTAAACTCCTCTTAACTGGCCACAACACACTCTGAATTAGTTTGTTAACAGAGGGTGGGGGGGGCGGGCCACACGTACCCCCTTATCATCATCCACCGAGTCTCCATGCTGCTCAACTGCGCATGCTTCTGTCCCACTCACCAACCGCAATGTCTTCAGAAAATCACGCTCCCTTGGCTTATCACCGAAAAGGCAAAACATGGGGAAGAAAGGAAGACACATATGGCGGCCAAATCAAAGGAAGTTAGACAATGGACAGAAACCAATTAAAGATTGGAGAAGAGATAAGGGGGAAGTAGAAGGGAAACAGGATGTAAACAGAAAATAGATAGCTACTTAAAGGATGAAAGTTAGTCACACTGGAGAGGGAATAACTGCTGGGGCTCCTTGCACAGGAATACATGCAGTTTTAATACAGTAAGGGACATCACAGCATGATAACACAAAGGACTGCACAAAGACTGTATCAACATACTTCAATATAAGATGAAAGAATGACATGTTAACAGAGAAATGAAATAATACTCCAAGTAGCCTGCTGAATAACATGCAGCGCTTTAGTAGCCACTGTCTTAGGCCAAAGAACTAATGCTTCATAAACTATGCAGCTCTGTGCTCTAAATGAGAGGGATTAGATACAGATACATACTGAACTATACAGAATTTGAGCCCTTATGATTGAAAATCATGATAGTTCCCTATTTTTGGTTAAAATAACGTGTGATTTGGACATCGTTTACTTACAATATTCAGTCACTCATTTTTTTTCTTTCTACATTTCTACAAATACATTTATACCATTCAATAAGATGTACCACAATTTCCACAATTCTTATTTGAACTTTTTGGTTGAATAACAGCTCAGTCACCTGAATTAACACAGTAAAAGTACACTTCCATATTTGTGAAAGGTACTGGCTACTACATCTCAAAACATTTTACACACCTGGAAACAATCAAATTCCAGTTAATTTCCTGGTCATTCCAAGTTTTAACTGAGTGGAAATCGATTCTAAAACCGTTACAGTGATCACTCCAGCTGTGTTTTAATAACCATACATGTAACAGCGCAGCTTCCTATGCTTAAAAGAAACACTGCTCGTGACTGTAATATTACTCCATCACAATGCAATTTATAGTAACAATGTGCTGGTTTCATGCTGGCTATGTGTCAGGTGCAATAATGTTTGTCCTCTTAGCATTAATATTTGCAAAAGAGCCTTCTCAAGACCAATGAGAGATGGGTGTTAAATTAGATAATTTACTGTCTTGGTCTATCAGATTCACTAAGGTCAATGCAATTTCAAGGAAAAGTTCTGCATATGTTCCATCTTATGTGAGGATTGACATTGTTCGGTTACTCGTTTGGTCACACCTGGAGCACTGCCCAGTCATTTGGTCAAGTGATGGTGAGAAACATCTAAACAACTTTGATGCATAAACGATTCTCATGACTAACTGTGGAGGCAAATTTAAAATCTAGTCTTCTGTTATTCATGCAGAATGTCATTTGGAATAATACACCACACTGGTTTTTGTTATGGATATAATAAATGTCAGTTGAGCACTAGTCCTCTTGGCCAATGAACAAATTGTATGATGAGAACTGTTCTTTATAGAGCTTCTTCTGCCTGGAATATGCTCCCCGCCAACATCAGACAGATCAAAAGCAGGTTTTCTTTCAAAAAGTCACAAAAACAAAAATTGTCTCGCATAGATGTTACTTTGGTTATTACTGTTTTGGAATGTTTTTGATTGTATTAATTGTCTTCTTGTTGCTATTTATTTGTGACAATTTTGTTTTTGTTTTCATTGTAAGCTTCGATTGTATTTCTTTTCATATGTAATGTCATTTCACTTATTTTCCGATCTTTAGCTTGTTCTTGCCTTTTCTGTTTTATTAATTCTGTCTGAATTTAAATTGTTGTTTGTTGTTACTGTCATTGCTTTTGTGTGGACCCCAGGAAGACTAGTGACAACTTTGTGGATGCCAAATAAAGAATATCGGATGAAGGAATCCTTTGGCAGTTGGTAACTAGCCTTCATTAACGCACTAAGTTAAACTTCGTTAATGAATTATCGGCTGTCAAGAACAAGCTGGTTTTCTAGCTTTCCCACTTGCTAGCTTTTTCTTGATTATCCTTACATTTTGTTGCCTGAAAGACATCAACTATTTGTAGGTAATCACCATATTTAATATTCCACTCAAGTATGTTTCTACTTGAGCACTACTACTACTGTGGCACAAACGCATTCTGTACCACCGATTTCATATGACTTGCATCTAGTCGCACAGCACAGCTAATCACAATGATGAGCACATCAGTCACTTTCAAAAGATATCCCAGAATGAATAAGGAAAAAGAAACAAAAAACGAAAATAGTCTTTTGACATGATCGAAACCTGCATGCAATTCACCAACGATTCAAAATCTCAGAAGATCTGATGGCAGACCATCAAATCCCAGGATTCCCTTCTACCATCAATTATGTAAGTGAGAAGGAGGAAGGGAAAGTGAATCAGTCATGCAGAGGTGTGAAAGATAAGAGGAATAGGTCTCTCAGTTTCCTTATTGGTGTCTAATGACAATTTCAATGTTTTGTGATTTCATTAGACTGATCTCACTAGAAATTGCTCTAACCAATAACTCAATAGAATGCTTTGAGTTTCTCTTTATCTCTTTAAGGAACACTGACCACAAAAATTAAGATAGAAAAAAGCGTGAACTCACCAATGTGTCTCCAGACAAAACCTCCAGCAGTGAGATCAGGTTATGTCCATCTCGTAAGTCTTCATAAAGGTCATTTATATGCTTCCGTACCTACGAACATGAGGGCGAAAGCAAAATGTGAGCAAACTGCAAATATAATATTGTTATTACACAACTGTTCATTGATGACTGTTCCTTATAACAAATATAATTATACAACTACAATTAATCTGAATTGGTGTTGCTTTGAAATCTCTGACCAAAGTTATTGAACCATAATAATCTCAATTATACCAGTAAACACAAAAGTCTCCCGGATTCTTACAAATGACGTAACTACAACTCAACCATTGCCTTTGATGTTTCTTCCTTATCCTATTCAGTAAACTTGGTGTTCGGTTTCAGGTTAAGCCCAGTTTTAGAAAAACCTGTTTTAGTTCACATTTATAACAACCTTGTTTTTTTTGTTTTCTCACAGTTCCCTCTAAATTGAAATGAATGTAGCATAAACCACTCTGAATAATAGCTTGAGCAGGCATCATTGTCACACCTTATCTAAGCACTTGAGTGAGGCACTTTACAACTTTCTCCTTCCAGCAGGCCCATCTCTCCTTCCTGTCCTAAATACCACCCCTCTGAAATCACCCTGCTGCCTGCTGACCTGCTTTCACACAGGGCTTTCAGCACTGTAATCCCAGATAGCAGCCACAGCTGTGGAGCCAAAATAGACCTGCACCTTTATGTTATTGGGTAAGCCAAGCAGATCCCCAAATATTACTCAGCACCTCTGATTTCTCATGGACCATGTGTGAGGCCTACTGAAACAGACCGTTTGATAATTTAATGAGGCCTGAAATCTAGCTGTCAAACATGAAATAACATGCAAAAATATTCAAATTAAACCATCAACTCAAGTTCAACAGGTTCAGTACAGAGCATATTGTTTTTATACCCATGTTACTGTTACTCTCTGCAGCATCATTGCATGTGTCATGTTTTATTGCAATGAGAAAACCATTCATCAGCACATATCCATGGGAAGCCCCATCCCCATCAAGCAAAGATTGATCTAATTGGCAGGACTCTTAAATGTACCCTTCGGGACAGGTTTATGGCCTACACCGCACTTTAATGATCAAAGAACACAAAAACACCCTTTGGAGCAAAACAATAAATACAACATGGTAAGGGGAAAAAGGGTCGCTCACCATTCATGCAATAATATACCTCTGCTAACACAATGGCACTTTATTTGCGTTTCTGAGGAAGAAGGGTAAGTATGTAGCTGCCATACAGTTGTGTTACCAGCAATGTTACCAGTTGAAGGACCAGACCAGCGGTTTTGTTTGAGACCATCAAATAATAAGAGATTAACAATACTAGCAGCTCTGTGAGGGTGTACTGGCCTAAATGCTAATATCAACATGCAACCATGCTCACAATGACAATGCTAACCTACTAATGTTTAGCAGGTGTAATGTTTTCCATATTTACAATCTTAGTTTAGTGTCTTAGCATGCTAGCATTTGCTAATTCACACTAAACACAAAGTACAGCTGAGTCTGATGGGAATATCATTAGTTTTGCAGGTATTTGGTCATAAACCAAAGTATTGGATGAATTAAAATTTTGACGTGATGATGTTAGATGAAAAGTCAGGGGATCATCAAAGTTATTACATTTCATCCTGATGGGGACATAAATGGGTATACCAAATTTCAAGATAATTCATCCAATGGATGTTGAGACAATTGTCACTCAAAACCACAACTGTCAACCTCATGGTGACGTTTGATGGAAAAGTCCGGGGAGCGTCAAAGTCTGTGGGATTCTTCGTCTGGGAATCATGAATGTTTGTAAAAAAATGTTGGACCAATACATCCAGTTGATGTTGAGCTATTTCACTGGATAGGTAAAAACTCTGACCTACTGGTGAACAACCACTAAAACTGACTTTTTTTTTTGTTGTTGTTGTCTGTTTTGTGTTTTATGTGGGAGAAATCCAGGAGTGCCATGAAGCTAGAGGCATTACAGAGACGGCAGGATTCATCCTTTGGAGCCCAAGAAGGTCGGTTCAAAAGCTGAATGTCCACCCATCCAAGCTGTTGAGATATATTTCAGTCTGGACCAAAGTGGTGGACTGACCGACTGACCAACACTACCACCCCTAGTCTAGGGGTGGTTAAAATATGCATATGCTTCACACCACTGCTGTCCATGTTCCAAAGCAAACAATTAGTTTTGGATTGATTTCCTATCTTCTATTCATTTCAATATAGTGTGAAAACTGACTTGAAGAGACAAGACTTGCTTGAGATTAAAAAAATGTAATGAGATTTTTTTTAGTTATATTTGAGAAGTGCTAGGTCTTTAAATGTTTCTTTTACTTCTGCTATATTTACTGCTGCTAATTTCTATCTGGCAAGTCACTGGCTTCCTGGATGATATTCAATTTACAGGATTCATGGCATCAACTAATACATCTATATCAGTACCAATGAGTTTCTCTTTATGTACTTTAATAATAGTGAAGAGAATGAATGAATAAATGACTTTCCCTTAATTTGTATATCACAGAAGTACACTGTGCGACCCGGCCCCGGATAAGCGGTAGAAAATGGATGGATGGATGGATGGATGGACAGAAGTACATGTTTTTGCTTTACATGATTTTTAGTGATAGCTGTAATTAATGTATCACTGATGCATGAACCTTGTAATGCATAACATTAAACATGATTCCCAGGTAGTGATTCATTTTTACAAAGACGTGCCACTGCTTGTCTGTCTGCTAAAGTGTTTCATTAAATTCCACAGACAGATGAAACGCCACAGTAAGCGAAATTAAATTCCTGAATCAACAAAAGACAACCTGTTGCTGCAGCGGTGCAACAGCACATCATGCTAAATGACTTATAACAAGCTTTAATAATATCTGGGGAGGAATGTTAGCATGTTAGGACCTAACGTGGAGAGTGGTAATTGTTATTACTGCCAATTCTTCTGTAATGGATTGTTTAATTTGGAGGAAAATGGTTTGGTCACAGATGAGATTTTTAGATCAGTTTTTACGTACAGGAATTATAAATTTGGCATGATAACAGAAAGGGGAAAAACATGGCAAGCAACTATCACACATTAGTTCTTACCTTCATCAGGTGCTGATTTATCCATTTTGTAAATGTCTTCTTTTGCACTCTGTCTCTTTCATCTGAGGAAGAGAGAGAAAAGAAAAAGAAATCCTGTAAATCTTTTTCACATTATAAAGCAATCACCACAGAGGTGTATGGGCAACACAAATCTCTTTTAAAAGAGACTGTCATTAGACAACGCCTAATTCTGCTGTGTATAAGCCTGTTATGTAGCCTATTAGGTTGTATTATGTTTACTGGTAACTCACTTAAGTTTCGAAGCATTTAGAAGTTCATTTTTGTATCTTAATCTTTGTTGCACAGAGTCACTGTCATTTTATTTTGGGATTTATAGTTTCAATGAAAGTATAAACAGTAGAAAAAGAAGAAGGACATATGAAGACCACAAGTCCCAGTGGCTAAAAAGAAGGATGTCATTTCCCAGTGGTTGAAATGGCATCACTCTCTCCTGCACGCTCTTGACCACATTATGTTTTTTACCATAGCAACCAGACTTCCTGCAGCCAGTGACATAAGTGAAAGCAGGACCCAAATGGATGCAATTAACAAAGAAAAGGAAACCGATTACATACACTTTCTCAAAATCAATTCCTTTCCTGTAGTAGCATAATATAGAAAAAGAAAAACTTTTTTTATTATATTTTCTTGTCATTATGAACTTGTATTTTTTTCGTTGCTGTATTTTTCCTTAAGATTGTCCTCTATCCGGTGTCAGAGCAGTGCTGACTTCAGGCCAGTCAACACAGCCGTGACTCATTTCACTGCTTTCACATCTCCCAGTCTGCCAGACACAACTCCTCTAAATTATCCTCAGTGAACACCAAAAAACTCACATGTACAATCGATAACATTAACAACAATCTGCCAGCCAGGTCACATACTCCACTGCTCCATTTTTCCAAAACAACACTGTGGAAGATTAGTATTTTCCTGAACTTTGACCACAGGACTAAACACACTGATAACCTCCCCCCTTAAATAATCCTCAGTGCAGATTACAAAACAGGTTTTGCTCAAGGACATTTTACCGACAAGTAATGAGCAAGTACAGACATGACTGATTTTTCAAGGAAATGACAAGAAGCAATAAGATGAATACTGACCCATGCAGCACATTAGAGCTACCAGGTGAGCTCTATGCTCCCTCTCGGTCTTAAGCAGGTACTTCATCCTCTGCACAAAATCCTGAGAGCTGTCGAGAGGGCTGTGGTTCAGGTAGATGGATGCCATGTGGAAAAGCAACTGAGGAAGAAGTCTCCCACTTCTTGCCTGCCTGTCTGCCAGCCTCTAGGGCAGCCTTGACTCCCTTTCTCATCAAACATCCAGAACGAGTCCTGTCAGGTTTTCCATGGCTACTCACTATTTTGAGTTTCCACACGGTTTAGTGTTTATCTAGCAGCTACAGCACTCAAAACCACAAAAGAAATCAGTCCTTCTTAAGAAGAAAAATTCCTGTTTTTCCGTACGGTAGCAACTTACTACGGCAGTTTATTTAAGTTGCAATTTAAGAGCACCAAAAGATACAAGCAATCTATCCATAGAAGTTTTTCAGTTCAGGGTATTCAGTGGAATAAATTTGTTTTCATACTGAGCATACCAGTTACATAAGACACTTATTGAAAATGAAAGTGCTCTTGTCCTAAGATGATGCAAAAAGCAATGTTAAGTTTTCAAGCTAAAATCTTCTTGCAAGCCTTAGTTTTTCACAAAGTATGCCACTCTGTCATAATAAAGGAGAACTATCAGCAGACATAATATGTCTGTAAAAGATAACATTATCTCAGCTCTTAATGACATTATGTTCCATGCATTTGAAGTTTGTGGCATAAAAAAAGCTGACATTGGTCATTGTAACATACTGTAACATAATTTTGAACTATCATAAAGCCTGAAACATGCATTTGCAGGATAACAGGACTCTGCAGATTCTGACATTTAGTTCATCTAAAAATAGTGCATGTGTAAAAGCTGCTGAGAATTGGAAAGTGGGTTGGTCTGACAATTATTTTGTATGATGGTCTACACATCTAGATCAAGGCCTGACATGAAGCCAAACATCAGTCTATCAGATCAGAGTCTGACTAAAACACCATTTATCAGTAAAGGAATCCTAAATAATAAATGAAATAGTGATGCAGTGAGATACATTTACCAGCAGTACTGCTGTGTCATTGCTGCTGTATCTGTCCCTGTGACTCCACAGCTGAGAAATAAAGCAGTGCAGCCTACAGTTGGACACCAATTTGGTCAGTAATGCCCATATCTAAGCTCCCTGCTGCATAATATATAAACCACTCCTGACAAACTCATTAATATACATTGGCTGAGAAAGTATGGAAACAGCTCAAAGCAAAGGACAGGAGCTGAACCAGCAATCAGACAATGTCAGCAGCAGGCTGCTGTACTTCACAGATTAGGCACGCTTAATGGACTAAACCAGTTTTCATCACCTCTGCCCTTCATGTTAAAGTGCTTTAATACTAGCAGTATAAATAGAGGCAGAACTAGGTAGCAGGTTTAAAACAGTGAGATAAGTTCTTTCAGTACCTGTGCTTCCCAAAAAATGAAGGCGTGTTTAATAGTATGGTGCCCTCTTGAGGATCATTTCAGAATAAAAAGAAAGCATGAACAATGGTTTGATATCAGTCCAAAAGACATTGAATTCTCCCAAATGTAATACAGTAGCCGTACATTATTTGGTCATAACATGAAAGCAGTAGCAAAGATTAGTAACGATCAGATATCAAAAAGAAAACAAACTCTCTGTCCCTGTAACAATAACAATGACAATGTCAGATTAAATATGATCGTACACTCATTCTCCTGATGTTGCACAACTTTATCAACTCAATCAGTTTCATTCTACTTATCACATCTAATAAATTCTGTGTTGATACTACTTGGACTTTCACATTTTTGCCTATTTCACACTGATTCTACAGTGCAATACTACGGCTGACCATGCAGTCATGTATTTTATTTATTACTGAAATGCTACATCTATCTTGTCTCATTTATATTTGTTTCATACGCCTAGCAAAATGCATTTCTCAAATAGCCACGCCAAATTACCCATTCAGTTTCACATCCCTGTGAAGGTAATGCTGGCACAAAAAACACAAAGGGCCTAGCCGTTAACCAAAAATCAACTGCAAAATACAGAGGACCTGAATAAAACATTGTGGCAAGTGTGGAATTTAAGGTCTAGTTTAAATTCTTTTAGGTTTGAAGTGAAAATCGCATACTAAAATACATATAAACTATAAAGAAGTCTTTGCAAACTTCTCACTAAACAGCGAAGTGCAAATTGAGGTGCAGATTAAACAAGGACTGAGTAACCAACTTTTTTGGCTCTGGAATACTTTTTTTGTAATTTTCTAATAACAACATTAACACATCATGTTACAGTTGATTACAGTAAATGTGTGATATTTATTTCAATGTGAAAGGTTGCTTGTAATGTACACAGAGTATGTGATTTTACAGAAAACACTCAGATTCACCATATTGCTTTTAGTTTTTGGAAATAACGCACACATTTTCTTTTGATGTTTCAATATTCTCACTTTAAATTCAGTTAATTAGATGATTCACATACACCAGAGGTCTGGGAACAGCTTAGAAATGTGTTAACCAACAGCTTGTGACCTTTGACTTTAATGGGTTGATGTTTGAAGGATCACAAAAGCCTGAATAACCACCTCTCTCTCACGTTACATTTGAACCTCTTGACATTTAAAACCGTGTGCCCTGTCTAGAAAAATTAGGTTAAAGCCTCCGTCAGATGTGCAAATTTACACCATGATAGGAAGATAAAATGGTAGTAATTAAGTAGTAATTATTTTTTTTCTGTGCAGTCCTCTGTAATTTTTTGCAGAGTATATGAGCATACACAGTAGTCTTGTTTAAAAGTCAAAGATGTGCACACTGTTTTGTGTACCCTGCCTACAGTCTGAGCCCAGTGTTAGCAATGAGTCCACCACAGCATTCAAACAGACAGCCATAGAGCTCCTGAGACACTTATTTGTAGACCTCAGCAAAGCACATGTGCATGTCTATAAATAGCTACAACCCTAAACCATGCTGCCCCTGCAACTGATGGCCACATAATCTGTGCCACTTAGGCAATGTCCTTCATTTCCTTACATACAACAAAGATGACTGAGGAAAATGCTGGTGATAGAATTTACTTTTATGCATTTGTGGATAGTGCTTGAATTCCGTTGCCTTGTCTCATTTTTTGACTTGTGAATGTGATTTATCCAGCCCGAAAGGAACGTTTATAAGATGTTAGAATATGTTTGGTCTATATTGAATTGACATACTCAGAAACTAGTGATTCAGGATGCTGGTTGTGCATCTGCATGAATGATTACAGTTACTAAACTGCATCACACAACCAGACTTTTGGAAATGCAACATTGATCTTTCATTACTAGATTGTCTCAAGCTTCTTTGAACGGGAAAACAGATCAATTGTTGTTTTCCCGAGAATGTTTGGGGCCGGTGACACCCTTTGGCATGTTGTTACGTCAGGGTGCCTAAAATACCCTCACACTCTGAGCAGGGCATAGTCAAAAAGTCCTAGCAATCAAAATCCAGCCAGTGTAATCCTCTTGACATCGTATGGGAGGGAAATCAAAAACAGACATAAAGACTAAACTGAAAAGCCCTCAAATTTTCAGACTATGACAAGGACTCACTAAACATCTTGCTGAACAGCTTTCATTTCACATCTCTTGTGTCACAACCAGCTCAGTAAGCAAAGGAATGTGTACCTTAGCTTTGTTTCGAGTACAAGGCTGTGTGTGTTGCATAGCAGTGGCAGAGATTTTGAAATACAGGTCTATTATACTGTGCACTCGATTAACATCTTATCACTTTGATAGAATAACAAAGTTCTGAAAATACACCCTTAAAAAACAACAATCACAGCAGATGAATCATTGAAACCATCACTAAAGTGAGTCTCCTGCACAGCAGTGTAATATCTGATTCTGGTCACAAACAGACCATATAATCAGTATTTAAAAAAAAGGTTTGCCGCAAGCACCCCAAACCTTACTGGAGACCCACGTAAAGCTTCATCAGGACAAACAATAGCGAAACACATTGTCTAGTACTTGTGAGAATGCTCAAATAATCTTTAATTGTTAACTGGGACTATATCTAAGCTTTGATGTGTCACATGACTTTTTTAGTTAGAACACAAATTATGTTTTATAACAAGAATAAAGTCAATGCTAGATGCTCTGTGAGGCTGCACGTAGGTAAGGCAATGCTTTGAGCTAAATGCTAACGTCAGCATGCTTGCATGCTCACAGTGACAATGCTAAGATGCAGATGTTCAGGAGGTATGTTTACCATTTTCACCATTTTAGTTTTTTTAGCTTGTTAGCATGCTAACATTTGCTAATTAGCAGTAAACAAAAAGTACAGCTAAGTACTAAGTAGTTTTGCGGGTATTTGGTCGTAAGTATTGGACAAATTAAAATTGTGACCTGAATTGTGACCTATACAAGTACAGTCCATTTCCATGATGACGCTATATGCAAAGGGAAGGGAAAGTCGAAGTCATAAGAATCCATCATCTAAGTATCATGGATATCTGTACCAAATCTCTTGGCAGTCCATCCAATAGTTGTTGAAATTCAGTCTGACCCAAAGTGTTGGACTGACCAACAGGCTGACATTGCCATTCCTTAAGCCGGGAGCATGGCTAAAAATGGTCTGTTACAGCAACCTAAAATGCTGATATTGAACAGTTTATCCTTGTCAGAATGGTCCCAAAATTTTATTAACCATGTTTTCAACATGGTATCTGAATGGGTGGTAAACATAAACGCAAGTGTAACAATAAGGGGGAGATACTTGAACATACATGTTTGTCATTCTTTGTACTACAGTTAGTCTTCTCAGAAGGGTAGGGCAACATCTGAAATATGTGACTGGAACCAGTCAGTAATTAAAACAGGTTGCCAAGCCTTTAAAGCAGCCTTTCCAGTCAGTCAGTTAAGACAAAGCAAAGAAGAAACCAAGAAAACGGCTACAATGTCTGTGCCACTATGCAGAGATTATTATTAACTTGTCTACAGGGCCTTTCTGCAAAGTGGTACTGAGGAACTAGGCAGCATATACAATGAAAAGGCGCACTATGAGCCACTGCTGCACACAGTTTTCAGCATTCTCCTCCTATCAACATTATTTTCCTCAACTTGCAAATAACATAAATAAAATTAAAGTAGTACACAGACCACTATGTAACTGCAATAGTGACGGAATGTATACATATTGACTAATTCTGTGACTAATTTTACTTTGTGTAGTTTATTCTAGAGGTGTCTTCTTCATTAATAGTGTTACTGACATTTGTAACATTATATTTCATGTTGTTAAGATGTAATACTCAATATCCCCATTAGTGAAGCTGAAATATTGTATGACCCTCGATGAAAAGCAAATGGAGGATGAAGGTGAAGCTGGCAAAGTGCCCTTAGGCATGAGCTAACACTACAAATGCACTTAGCAAAGTCAAGGAGAGGAAAGGATGAAGCATTAATG
This sequence comes from Coreoperca whiteheadi, assembly GCA_011952105.1. Taxonomy (NCBI): domain Eukaryota; kingdom Metazoa; phylum Chordata; class Actinopteri; order Centrarchiformes; family Sinipercidae; genus Coreoperca; species Coreoperca whiteheadi. The sequence goes on from CM022471.1 coordinate 15,981,687, forward strand.
AAAGCTAATGGGACATACATACAAACATGAACACACACAGTTGCCAACACTCCAATGCTATATGTGCAACAGCGGCAACTGCCACATTAGAGTGACTATTTGTGCATGTGAGGAAATCTGTTTTCCTCCCCAGACTCTCACTCAGATTATGGAGATAGATTTATGATTTAAATTAACCCTGTGTAAATTCTTAGTTGTGCTACATTTAAACTGACTGATATAACACAATTGTGAGTCAACGTTAACAGATTTAAAATTTTAAAAGTAATGATGGCTAAATGGGACAGTTCACGCCAAAATCAAAAATACATATATGTTTCCTCTTACTATTCATGCTATTCATCCATCTAGATTGTTTTGGTTTGAGTTGCCAAGTTTTGGAGATATCGGCCGTAGAGATGTCTGCCTTTTTTTAATATAATGGGACTATATGGCACTGGGCTTATAATAAATACATTTGAAAAACTAATCAGTAACGTCTCTTTCCAGAAATCATGTGGTATTTATGGCCACTGGCAATAGCATTTGGAACAACCATCACTCTTAATAGCAAAACATTTTCTTCGAAAATTACTTACAATATACAGACAGGTAACAAATTAAATGAAAGGTTTTAGTAAGGTGCTGGGCCACCACAACCTGCCAGAACAGCCTCAGTCCTCCTTGACATAGATTCTCCAAGTCTCTAAAACGCTACAGAAGGGAAAAACACAATTTGTTCAAAGACATTCCCAAATTTGGTGTTTTGATGATGGTGGTGGAGAGCGTGGTCTAACATGCTGTTCAGCTGGGTTTAGATCCTGTGACGGTGAAGGCTATAGCATGTAATTCACATAATTTTCATACTCATCAAACCATTTAGTGACATTGCATTGGCAATCGTAATGTCTCGCCTCTCATTTATTAAGGTTTTTCCATTCATTTTGTCACCTGTTTGTATCTTCACACTATACTCACTCCTAGCTGATGGACACCGCAAGAAAAACTTCGGCTGACAAAACCACCTTCTGGTTTATGATCTCTCTTTTTACAAGATGCGACTGATGTCAGACAGTTCATGAGAGTATAGCAATGGTTTTAGAACGATAGCTTTAGAGACAACACAAAAATAAATGGAACTATTCGTTTCTTGTTCCACCTATGAAACAGTGGAGAAATCTGTTTCCTACTGCGAGTATGGAATTGCTTCCCAGCATCCGCTGCTTTCAAAAGAGAAGGAGGGTGCTGCTGGAGTGAGAGAGGAAACGCTGTAGAGCATGAGTCAGGGGTGGGACAGAGACTCACAAGATGATCTCATGTGAGAGGAGCTAAGCAAAGCTGTGGAATGAGGTTCAGTCATGCTGATCTTCCCATCACCATGACAGCATATAAATACAACATTTAGAAATACAGCAGTGAGCTGGCATCACACTCAGACACAGATATCAGGCTAATATATGGGACTCCATTAAAATTATATTTCATATAACTTCTTAAACAATGTGTGAAAATCAAATGTATTCCAGAAGGACAGTGCATGCATATCTCGAATAAAAAAATGTAATACATGATTAAAGACTAAATAAAACAGACATATTTCTGTAGCTATAGACTGATGGAGCAGTAAAAAGCTTTCTGAGGGCTCTACTGGTTTGGATTACACCACCCATTTTAATTGAAGCCTATTGATTACATCAATGAAGGGCTTGGCCACAGGAAAAATATTGTGTTTTAGCATAAGTATAGTGTACTGTGTAGTTACTGTAGAGGGATTACATTTTTTGCAATTTGTTTTCTCCATACAACCTTGTCAAACTGACCAACAATAAGATATTACATTTTTCATTCCAGATATAAACTGACATAGCGATCTGAGAAAAAATCTAGGAGAAACGTGTAAAACAAAACCACAAGCAGGTGTATGAGGTTTCCTGCTTGGCGTTAATGTGAAATTACATAGCACCAAGTTGAGATGGAGTTGGATACTGATCCAAATATCTAATGCATTTAAATGGCCATTAGCACTTAGCTCTTAGGATTTTGGCTGTGGTAGCTGGTAAATTACCCTTGATAATTAGATAGCCTAGTTATTATACTATCTAAATCATATTTGTTCACATTTTTGCTAAACCAAATCCACTGTATGTTAATTTAAATAGGTTAGTTCCAATTGTCCAGCTATCAATTACATAATATGCCTACATAAATACATCATTTTCTTATAATCACCTGGTATGGAAAATAAATAAATAAATAAAATCCCACTTGCTTTAAATAAGAAGTTTAATTTAAACCTATGACACATGTTCCTATTGTTTGTGAACTTTGTGTAACCAAAGTTAATCGGCATTAGTGCTCGGTTTTTGAGAGGCTACAATAACCAACTGTGCATGCACATTCAGTATGGAATGCTAATCTGTAGGCTGAGTTAGGTGGGTAGAGACCACTTTCAATGTGTGACTCCTTGATGTTTTAATCTCAATGAAAAGCCAAAAAAAGGCGTGTCTCTACAATCAACTTGACACATGAGCAAGTCTCTGGAACTTGGATGCTGCTCCCATAAAAACAAAGTGTCTTTTGTACGGTAGCAGACAGTCTCCATAGAGGCAGCCTGTGTGTGGGCCACTAGGCCATTTGAATGTGATGAGTGGGCTGTCGACATAGAGCAGAGGGGTTGGGCTGGGCAAGGCCCAGGAGGATGGACAAAGGCAGTGACTGTGCAAAAAACACAAAGCTCTCTCACTCGTAGCTGTGTTTGATAATGCAAGATAATACAAGTTTGAAAAGGTTGATTTTTGTAATCATATCTTCCCTTAATATATCTACAGAAATCCGTCTCGTAATAAGAGATTAAGTCATAATGCAGACTGCAGTGATTCACAGACAGAAACTGACAGACCACACCCTCCTATAGCCGGAATCCTAAAGACTGGTTCGGTGCTGCATATGGCTAGCAGCTAAAAGTTGATTCTTCTTAAAGAAATACAATCTCAAACAGTACAAAGGCTGTATATTTATATGTATGAATCAGTTCACAATCACAGAAAGATTGAACTTGTATTTTTTTTCAAGGAAACTCTCTACTGAACGGCAGCCTGACAAAAGGATAATATCTACAGTGTCGTATCCCTTTACCATATTACACTCAGGAAATGAGCTTCATGCATGTTTTGATGGTAGTGTTACTGTATAGAAACAGATTTTACTGTGACTAGCTCAGGGGCTGCAGTGTGCAATCACAGATTTAGCTTTAGCTAATACGCTATTTAATCAATTGTATTTACTTTTTCATATCGTAATAGTCTTTATTAAAAGCAGTGGAGGTAAATGTATTTGGCCACAATTTTCTTTAAAAAAAAAAAAAGTGGAAAAGCAGGTCAAAACCTCTGAAAATAAAACGTGTCTCCAGCTTGATTTAACATTTTCTGGGTATTATCTGCAGAGCTGTCGGTACTCTTAATTTGCAAATGATGTTTATTTGGTTCAACTCTATAAATACACTGTTATTCCAATCTAATGAAACCATTTACGCCATATGGTTTCTTAAAAACAAAATGCAAGAAGAGCTGAGTGAACCACCAAATGTCTAATCCATTAAATCTTTCCTGATGTCAGAGGATGATCAACTGTTGGGAAACTCTAATGGCCCCTTCATGCTGACAGCCTACAGAGCAGGCTCTGCTAGAACAGCATGATCCCACACAGCCACTGCCCAGTGCCATTAACTGTTGTGTGTGTCTAAGAAACCATGTCTTTACTCACTTCTCAAGTGTACAGCCTTTTGTAAAGCCTGCATTGAATTTCAGCCCGATCCGAAGCAATGCCTCTGTCAAGTGTACTATTAACTCTAATTCCTAATTAGTGCGGCATTCTTACAGCCACAGTCAATGGTGATTGTTGTGCTTAGTCACGAAAAATCCTAAACCTTTCTTTCAAACACAGTTCAGAATTTCACACAGCATTCCTTAGAATGTGTCGATTTCCTTCTAGCAGCTAGAATTCACCAAAGATCACACTGGCACTCACGCACTATGTTGAAGCCTCCAGTTTTAATCTTTTCTTTGGAACTAACAGGTAAAATTCCCTCAGAGGTGTTTGATGAGTCTGGAATTAACCCAAACTTCCGCAGTTAAATATAAAAATTATCCAATCCTACGGTGATTTGGTGAGACAAAGGCAATTCTGTTTCCTACTTTATAGCTGGCCCACTGGCTGCTCTGTTTACTGGTCTGTTTGGTTGTGTTTTGTTTGGTTACTGTTGATTTTGTTATGAAAATGTCCCCCTTTGATTCTCTCCGCATCACATGGAGAGAAGCTTGGGGCTCTGGGTGATCCCATCAACTGCAAATAAAACTAAAGTAACGATACAAACAGGGTTTTTTCCAGGGCTTATCCAGAACCCTATAGAAAAATGTCTCAGCTGTGGAGAAGCAAAAAAACTTTTTATGGAAACAATAAGTAAAGTTCTATAGCATTTTCATAACTGGGAAGACACATTTACATTGAGAATTATATTGTTTTACGAAGCTAGAAGTTATTGGACACTGATGTAAAGATACATGTCTCAGCCATATATACATATATATATATATATATACACAATAACTTCTACAAATAATAACTTCTACAAACTAAGATCAAACTTTCCAAAGCTTTCCTCTCACATAAAATTATATTTGATTAGATTTTTGTACATCTTAAGGTGTAAATTATCATCATCTCACTTGTCACCATTCTCAGACACAAGCAGTCCACAACTTTGCAAAGAAATTAGGAAGTGATCATATATTTATTGCTATAGCCTGCTGTCTCTCTCCTTAACCGACCTCTTGTTAATAATATGTTGATAAATTCTTTCTGCGTCAACAGTAAAAGCAGAAATGGTTTTTTCTTGCCATGAGGAGACTGAGGGAAACAAAGTTGATGGAAACAGGGCTGTAGGTGCATTTTCTAGAAGTAATGATTGGCCCACTAGCTGATCTCAAGTTTCTACCAGGATCACTAAATAGCCACATTTTTTATGTGCAGAATATTATTAAGAAAATAAATTACGTTACATTTTACTTGAGAAAGAGTAATTGTGACAACACAGTTAAATTGACACGACAAATAAAAATGATTAGCATTATTGTGAGGCTACAATGCTTCGATAAACTTTGAAATATGTTGGTAAAATTATCAATAAAATGTCTTACCCTTCCTTGATAAGTTCATTGTTCATGCAACAACTGGCAGGGAGTCAAATATCCCCAAAAAATCAGCATACAACATGGAAAAACCAATCGCAGAATGGTAGTTAGTGATAAGAGAAAACACAGAAAATAAGTAAGCTTGTTGTGTGTCACAGCTCCTCTGCCTGAAGACAACAGCTACAGATTCCTAATGATGCTACATCATATGATCCCATTAGAGTCCAGTCAGGGCGTTTAAGCCTTACACCACAGCTGACTGGCCCCGCTGGCTACAATACTCAACAGCTGAGAGAACACGCTCGCGGCAAAGCGTTCAATACAATAATGCACAGTATAGGCCATTTATTGTTTTACTTTGGGTCTTTGGAAACACAAGAGTTAAAAACCGCTGCTGTCAGGTTGAATTAAGCCACCAGATCGCCACAGGCCTGGCCTCAGAGTGCATTTGTATGATTTTGACAACGAGCTCTAGATGTCAAAGAGACACTGAATAGCAGAGACCTCTTATGTGTGATGTATTTACTCTAATTAATTAGATAAACCCAAAAGGAGCAGCTACATGAAGTGACATGAGCTACTGATATGAAGCTAACGCCTCACCCTGCTATGTCGTTGTCCTATCTGCCTTGAGACACCACATTGGTCGCTTAAGCAATATTCAGTCAATGATATTCCTATGGATGATCACCCTAAAAACATTCAAGTAAATTATTTACAATGTGAAAGTATGATTTCCTAAAAAAACAGAGCTTTTAATTTGACAATATAAAGGATGTAGACACTGTGATCATCTGGCTTGAAATGTTTTTCCAGATTAATGCCGAGTTAAATATTTCCCTATAACAGCTAAACAAGAGAAATAATCCACTAATCTAATGATCATCTGAGATCATAAAAAAGCTCATAATAAAGCCTTTGTTTTGGCTACTAAATGTGATGTCATGCAGGAAATATTCCCACTTTTCCACTGCAGGGATAAAGACACTAAGACCAGCCAGTCACCAGATGGCAGGCTGACATGTAATGAACTGTCAAGCAGCAATCAGGTAATTTCTTCAAAGTCCCAAAACCTAAACAACATCCGATCAGCAGAGAGCCTACCTTTGTATTTTTCCAAAACATCCTCATACGCTTGGAGGTATTCCTGTTCGTCCGAGAGCACATTAGCCTGCGTTGCGTACTGAGCCATAACCCGGGCTCCACAAAACTGGACATTCACCAGCGGCGGACAGAGACACAGCGCGCGTGTGTTTCTCTGTGTGTGAATGTGTATGTGTATATTTGTGTGTGTGTGTGTGTTTGTGAGCATGTGTGTGCTGAGGATTCAAGAGTGATCGGCGCTGTTGTTGCACTAAAGGAAACGCCCTACATCCCTCCCTTGTCTGCGTTCTGTCCAATAGGCGACGCTTCCTCCCCGGCGTCCACTGGATTGATAGGAAGGACTGCCGGACGTGCCGCGCTGCAAAAGACGTCTGTCTTAACCAGTCCATTGATCCAATACTGAGTCTTACATTTAGTTAGAATAAAATTAAATTCTCATTGTCATTCTCATCAACACAAGAGGCTAAACCTCCCCCAGTTGAACCCAATTTGCCCGAATTCGCACCAGTAGATAAAATAAGATGCCACACAACCAGACTGAAGTGTTCATTTTTTACAGTGTGTTATAATAACCGCTTTTCCATGTCAGGCGTCTCTGTACCGGTTCGTAACGTGGACCACGTTCTTGTTCATTGTCGTCCACTTCCCAAAGACTTCAAACATCGCTGTAAGATTTAAAAGACTATACTGTTTGACATGATGTGTATTTGCTGTCAATGGCCTATCAGCTGTCACCCACAGATTCCCCTAAGGTGCAAGCTTACGGCAAAACTTCCCCCACAGCAGTCCCTATATCCAGATTGTATTTCTCACAGGGATTTTACAACGTTAAACAGAGTCAAAGTATCATTATAAAATACTTAGCTGCTATTAAACTTTAGTCATCCAGTGTTATCAAGTGTGAAACCAACAAGAGTCCATGTCAGAAGGATTTACGTTAGGCCTATTTCTTCTGTGTGACTCTACCAACCTGACTTTTACTATCAACTTTTTGCCACATAAGATGCGTCCTTGTATGCTTATATAGACTATCAACAAATAGCTAGTGTGTATTTTAAAAACGACACATTAAAATGGGTCTTTAAGATACCGATTTGATGAAAGGTAACAGAGTGTGGCACAAATAAATAATAAAAAGCTACGGCCCCTGTTTAGGACCTCAAATAAAATTGGGGATACCAGGAAAAGATGCACCTTAACAAGTCGCTATGAGCTCATGTAGTCCCCAATATGCACCGTATCGCTTATTGCAGCATATTCGATCATTGTTTTTCTCGTTACAGCGCATTACTATCTGATAACTGGACAACACGGAGGCGGCCCCTCACCTGCGATCCTGAGCACGGCTCTCTCCGCCGGATCCAGCACGGATCCTCCGTGGATTTTTCTCTTGGACCGCTCATGTCTGGGCAGGTTCCAGGGTAAGGTGTCCCCGGGTGCAGGCGATGCCGACCCAGATTTAACGCTGTAGTCATCCTCGTCAGAGAAATCCGCCGAGGAAGACATGGAGCCGTGCAGGGAAGGGTTCCCCGAACTGGAGCTCTGTGAGACAAAAGAAAACGGGGATAAAGAAAAGGAACAATGGTTGTCTTGATTTCACACAGAACACAGCACAGGAACAACACGCACGACGCACATTATTTCTCACCATCACGGGTCAAAGTGCGTAACGTTAGGTGTGAGGACGCTCCTTGACACGAGCCACCAGCTCGTAATGATCCATAACAATAAAAGATTGAGCCAAATAAAGACAATGTGAAATCAATAGTATCTGGCTCCCCCGCCAGGTCAACGATAAGACTTACCACTGTATACATGGAGACCTGTCAGCTGGAAGAAGAAAAAACAATCCTATTTGCGCGTTATTAGCTTCCACCCTTTAGTCACACATTTCGTGCGTCAATATCAAAGGGTGCCACGCCCTTTGAGGGATGCTCAGGGCACGAGTTCGTCTCCTTATCTGAGCATTAAGGATGCGAGGTGATGTCAGATCTCCAGAGGGCTGAAGGGATGGGTACGCTGTGTGCTGTCGAGGCAGAGTTGGACCGTGATGGGAGAGCAGACTGCATGCGTCTCCGCGTCATACCCGGTAACCAACAACAGCAGCTCCAACAGCGACGGTGGTGTTAGAGCGCCATCCATGCACAAAGGTGCTGGGTGGCTACAAATAGGCTACATCAAAACGGGGGTAATAAGAGGACAAGAGCTACCCCGGTTTTTCATGGCAGGGACTTAGATCCACATAGAGTTAATAACCTGCTGAGAGGACTTTGGACACCGTTACATAACTGCCTACACTGTGGATGGGGTGTTAACCACAGAGGGTAGAGTGAAAGCAGATGAGCTAATTACCCGAGAGGATGGAGAGGACCATGAGTGCACAAAAAAAGGATTGTACTCGGTTTTAGTAGGTAGCCTACATTTAAACCCAGTAAAACCTACTTAACCAGAAATGTATATCTTTAAAAGTCTTTAAACCATTAAATGTATCCTTTGGGGGGATTATCTTTGACGTGTTATTCTTTGCAGACTTTTGAATAATTGCAACTAGAACTAGAATTCTAAGTAGAACTGCAAATAACACAGTCGCTCATAGAGAGAACGACTTTGTGCTGCAATTTCCTGCTGCACCCTGGCACACCTGAGATTAAGCAATGAAAAAATGCTGGTAAACACCTCCTGATGGAGAAGGAGGCGGGTGGGGCACAAAATACCTGTATGATGACACTGAATTTGCTTAATGATAAAACTCTATTTAAAGGGGAAACAGAGTGCTACGATCCTGAAAACGTTAGTACTGAGTCTCCAGTCAGGATTGTCTGGATGTTATTACTTACTGAAGGTAAATGAGATGTAAATGAGGAGGATAAACTTGCAAGCTTCTGACAGTATTTCTACAGGGGTACAGAAAATCATTTCTATTTTTAAAATAGCAGTAGTAGTGGGAATCTGTTTGCAGCGCTGGGTCAGTGTCAGTCTGCAGAGCTGATAAAAGCGACACGCTGTTAATATTAGCAGCCTTGTCATCGTCGCATGACTGTTCATCAGGATAAAACTCAGTGCTGAAAAGGCAGCTTAGTGCTGCAATATTCATCAGCTTTCTGCTTATTCATAATTCCTATCACTAAATGATTCGAGGAAAGTTAATGCTCATTATTATGAAATAATTATTAGGTGGGTTGCTACACGAATAAGTGTATGTTCTCCTGAGTCAGTTTTTTCACTTTCTTTCATATAAGGGGCAATCTGTACAGGGATAACATTAGAGGACCATCTCCTTAATACAAGGCTCATCCTCTCCATTAGGGAATGTACAACATTCTTAATTATTTGTTAATACCTAATATTCTTTGCTGAGTAGCTGTTACTGTTAAAAAATGCACATGACATGACTGTCACCTATTTGACTATCTTTGTCGGTAACATTAGAAAATACAGTGAAAAACAAAAGGATTTTGGTGAAGCACTGACAGAATACTTTAAATTCCCCATTTTCTAAATGTGCAGTTCCTATTCAGTAAAAGTAAAAGAGGAGAACATGCATTTCTAAAGTATTCCATTCATGACCACATTCATGTGGGCATTGAGCCAAATGCTTCTATATTTCCATGTCAGCGTTGCACATTCTGTGAATATAATAAGTGAAGTAGTCAGTAGTTTCTTTACACTGGTCAGAGTCATTTAAAGAGATCAGAAGTTAAAAACACTCACAAATATGGTTTCACCAAGACCAAGGCAAACATTCTGGATTATTCATTTTGCACAGGCTACACATGCAAATATATCATGAGTGATGCATGGTGGGCTGATCTAGGCCTGCACTCATTTATGCAGGACTATTACATGTTAAAGCCTGCTCACTTACAGCCCATCATGGAGCTCTCATGAGTCCGTAAATCTCCAAATTGCTATTGTTGTTGTGGTTCAAGTAATGTGTGAATCTCCTCTGCCTTTGTACTATTAGAGAAACAACATTGGCAAACACAGGCCGGTTTATCTTTTGCTCGCTGCCAGGTTCAGCACTTCACCTGCACAGCAAATGAATCAATACAATTTTGTTGTAACCATGGCAACAAAATATTTGATTTAGAGGTATCAGAAGCGACTGTAACATATTGACATAATTCTTCATGATAGCTGGCTCTGATCAAGTTGATATGTACGTTGTTTGCTGACAATGGCGATGAGAAAGAGCACAACACTGTTTGTGTCTGTTATCTACAGTATTGCAACACAACTAATGTTTGGAGGGAGTTGCAACAGCGTCACACCGATCAATAGGTTCCTTAGAACACAGTCGGTTCAAACATCATTGTCACGTCACGTCTTGTACTAAATTATAATTTTATACCGAAGTCACAGCTATAGCCCTTTGCTATAGGGATACAAGCTGTGTAGGATATTTTCTATTCTGTATACAATAAATGACATTCAAAATCAGACACATTCAAAGACACCCACAGACGTTTGTGGATGTGGGATCAGAATTTCTCTGGAACAAGAAAAATATTCTCAACAAACCAAAGGGGTCCAATGTTGTAATGCCTTATGTTCCCATAAGTACATATTTCCAGCTGAGGCCCTGTGTTTCTTCAGCTGTAGCCGTATGTTCCCTTCCAGGAAAGAAATGGATCACTACATGGGTCAGGTGTTACACTGTCTCTCTCCTTACCTTACTTTATTAATGGCACTATCTGAAACTGATAAACGTATTAAAGGATGGTGAGCATACTCAGTGCAGTTAATTCACAGGGTAACATAAAGATGCAGAAATGAAAACCTAAAACTGTAGGTTAACACAGAGCTGGCTGTTGATCCATACGAGGATTATGTTCCCATGTCAACATGGTAAATGGTTTGCAGACGTAGAATGGATTAGAGAGGACACGTACCAGCATGCCAACTAAGATGATTACTAACTAAGGCAAAATTAAAACATATCATCGAATCTATTAAAATGGAGGACTATCATTTGAAATTCAAACTGGAAATCAGTCAAGCGAGCTGATACAATAACAGATGTTCGTTAAGGCTCATGGCCAACTAGTGTGAATGACGCATAGATTAATGTTATATGTTCTGTGATTTGTTAATGCAATATAATCATCACATCTTTTTAAACGCAGGGCTGCAACACCTTTAGAAATTGATTGCAAATATGAAAACACTAGAGCATTGTGGCCCGATTTGAATATATAACTTTATATTAGCCAAATGTATAGTTTAATTTGGTGATCAACAAATATTTCTTTTAATGAAAAACTTGTAGCCTGTTAACATTTTTTTAGAGTATTATTTAAAGCAAAATTAGGTTACCTATTGGAAACATGTTAACTCTGAGTTAGGGTACATTGAATTTCCCTTTAAAGGTCCCTTGAAATGACTTTGAGATCCCTGTTTTCTTTTGTGTTAAACCTGCGGGTTTCATATGTTTGAAGACATTGACTATGATTACAAGTGAACATGCCTTTCTTGATCCATATTTGTTACATTATGATTAATAACTGAACAATACACACAGTGATATAAGGTAACAACACCATAGCAAGAAATACATATAATTTCATAGGAACTAATAATGACCATCCTTAAGACAAGCACTTGCCCTGTGTCCTTCAGCAAGTTACTGAATCCTTACCCGGCACACAGACGTCCCTGTGGAGGGGAGCAAGCAAAAAATAGTATCAGTATTAATCATGGTTTCAGTTAAGGGGGATACCTACAGGTTTGCGTGTGGGGGTGACTTGTACAGACTGGTAAAATTCTGGCAGGACTCTCTTCTTCACTTTGCGTTTTCTTAGAGTCGATGATGAATCAGGTTCGCTCTCAGGGATCTCAACCAGACTGGGCTTTTCTTCTGTCACTCGAGCATGTATGCTCCTTCTTGCATGACGTGGACTATGCCTGAAGCCCTGGGAAACATGAACAACTGTCAAGCTGGCAACAGATTATACTTTTGGCAGACTTAGCAAGAGAAATTAAAAGTGCACATCAGAATAATATCTGTATTGAGATTCAGGTTTCCTAAGGTCAGGAGGCACTGAGAGAAAGATGATACAGCAACTCCAATAACTACAGGAGAAGGAAAATCTCATTTTTCAAGGTAACATTTTGAAATTTGTATCTATCGCCTTCTTCTTCACACCCTCTCTGAGTGTTCCTTTAAGAGCTGTTTACTGTTGGACTCAATATGTTTTGAAGGTAAAGTTCAGGGAGACTGCTTTTCAACATTAAGGCTCAGCAAGTGTCCTGCTGTTGTGTCCTTGAACATGATACTGAATCCCTACCAGCAACATTACTGAACCAGTAGGGATTTGATGTCAATAACATAACCTGCAAAGGAAGGCAAGCTTTTGAAGCTTTTGCTTTTAGACCTTCAAAACCAGGAGAATCACAAAAAACTAGAAGCTTTGTTTTTAAGCATCCATGTATTAAATGCAAATGTAATCAATACTAATAAAACTGATATGGTCGTCCACTAAGTCAGATTTTGCCATAATATAATTTAAAGATGCCAGTATGGTGGCGGTGGTGGTTTCAAGCTGTTCTCATGCATTTTAATATACGAAGGGGTTTTAAAATGTCGTAGTTTTATTTTGAAAGCAACGTGTGTAAAACGGAAACGGATCGACTGAAACTCTACTTGACGCATGTCGGCATCAAACATGATGGCAAATATAGTCTATGTATCATAAAACTGAGCGTGTTTCCGTCGGCCCCCCTACACCTCAGTTTTGATATATGTGTTTCCCAGAATACACCGTAAAGAGTTTCGACCCTGCTTAAAGAATGAAACTGCAAAATCACCTACATTATTTATTGATAGCACATGCGCATTGCGCACATCGTAGTCCTTAAAATAGTCATGCAATTCTGTAAAAGTCCAAAGAAACAGGCTTTTGGGTGAAGCATTTCTCATATTATTATTAAGATGCTCCTGAGGCATATAAGGCTTTTACACATTCAACTCTTGATTTCTCCGAGACGTTAAATATTACATACGACTGATTCAAACCCATAATAAAAAAAGTTCATCCTACCTCTGATCGAAAATGATGTGATCTCAGGCCAACTACAGGACAGATAACAGATGTTAGAATGCGATATCATGATCGAACATTTTCCATAAAGTAGGCCTATGACATGTCAGATATCAACTACTAACACTGATTTAACAAACAATAATATTCTAGGCGACAAACTAATAACACCCTATCTTCACACTTATTAACGCCTACATGTGTGCGTGTGTTTGTTTTCTCCCACAGCCCACACTACAGATAGGCTACTGACTTTGCTGCTTGCTAGAACAGATAAAGCAGACTAAATGCGTGTACAGAGCATGCAGGTTACAGACATGAGCTGTCAGGATGAGGAGATGCGGCTGGCCTGCGCTACTCACCGCGGCTCTTGCTGCGTCCGGAGAGCACAGATTTTATTGGATGTTTTCCATTGCGAAGCCTGCGATGCCAGCAGCAGAAAAACAATATTGTCGCTATAGTTCCGAGCAAAAGCAGCAGTAATAGCAGTACACATTGGATACTGTACGGCCTCAACAGGACCAAAAACGCCGCAGCAATCATCATAAAACGAGATGTAGGACAGATCCCGCAGCCTCAGACAGCTGGCTCCTCTCCTGCCGTTGTATCGCGGAAAGCTCAAGATGAGAATAAGGACACTGACTGACACAGGTGAAGCATCGCAGAGCAAACCGTGCAAAGCGTATAGGTTCAAAGTAGACAGCCCCGAATATTGATATCATTATTGTGAGGTACAATGCATGACTCAGCAGAGACGCAAGTTTTATTTATTTATTTTTTACAGGGGCAGGGAGAGTCAGCAGATTCATCGGAGCATCGCAGGAATCTGCTGCAGAGTCGGCTGCCCAAAAGCATAATGCTGTAATGCCAATAAGACCAATATAGACATAGGCCCATGTGTCGGTCAATCCAGTGAGACAGTTTGACATATTTTGCATTTTTATGATGTGATCTAGGCTACCTACAACGTTGCTAAACTATTTTATTTTTGGTAACACATGTCGGTCTGATATAGTTTATTCTTAGTATTTAGGCTTAGCATCCCTGTGAAATGTACCCTGTGGTACTGCCAGGCCCTGGCAGATGCTATGCACAGACACTTTCAGGATGAGGGAGAAAAACAGAAACCAACTCTAGGCATAATCCAGCGTGGGTTATGTAATATTTGGATGAACTGACATCCCACTGTAGGCTATATGACATTTTTTCTTCAGTAAAATGAAAGTATCGGGCAAGCAAAAATAGTTTTATTTGCACATTTTTTAAGCGGCCATTCTGCACCCAACAAAACGCCCAGATGCTGACATTATTAGTATACAGGTCTCTACAGTAACACATTTCTATAATATGCAACAGCCATATTGTTTGTGCATGTCAAGATGTGTATATGCGATAAACTGATATACCAAACACTGCACTTCAAAACACATTTTAGGTAGCACTAGTAGGTATAATGAATGTGTGTTGTTGCTATAAACTACATTTGCATACAAACAGTAAACAAATATGATTATGTATGTCAGCAAATGTGTACATGTGGTAAACGTGATATAGTATTCCATATATGACAACATAGTAGGCTTTCAGTTGGTCATGTAGGTTAATATATACATGCCCATAAATTGTCATGCCAAGTCAATTGAATTTATATACCATATATCGGTGTCAATATCACAGATTTGCCTCAAGGGGCTTTACAATCTGTACAGCATACCACACCCTCTCTCTTTAGACCCTCGAGTAGTGAATTGTGGTCAGTTTTGAGTACGTCAACATGTCTTCTGTTTATGTAAAAGATGTACAGTGGTCTTATTTATTGTAATGCGTGTAGATATATAAGATTGCATAAATGCTATTATCATTTGTGCACTCCCATTTTCATAAGAAACTAGACTCCTGCTGCAGTATTGCTTCTTCTTGAAACCTGGTCATTTCTGTGTGTTCTGAGTTGTTCCCACAGTGTTCACATGAGTTTCTTACATAGTCCAAGAAGATTTCGAAACATAACGAAAGAGGCTTGGATTGGATGCTGCTAATTACTCGTGGGCATGAATGTTTTGTTTAAGGTGTATAGTTACAACATAAACTTTATATCCACATAATCACAATGCATTTATGTACAAACATTAAAACATTTGTGCACATACAGATGTCATTACTCCTGCATGGCCACACATTTTTTGTTACATAAAGTATGCTGTACAAGTATTATTGTATGTGATCATCATATCCGTGTCAACACATGTTATGCATGCATATGTTGTTCATATGTACTCTCTAATGTATATACATGTTCTATATACAAGCTCCTGCTATTTATTTATCATTATATATGCTGACTCAACAATTCTATGTCTGAGAACTTACAATTACATACAATCAGCTCCTCAAGTGAACGATGGCAAGTAGTTACAACCTTAACATAGTTACTTATCTGAGTGGGAGAACTAAAATATTAATGTGATAGTTGGCGAGAGCTTCACACTTCGGCCCAGACAAGGTAAGGACAGACGGGCGGAGTTTGTTCTGTCTCAACATCCAGTTACCCCGTCCGTACGGCACGCTCCGCGTGGAAAAGGAGCGCTTCAGTTACACGTGACGTTGCAGACCAGACTAGCTGCGCTTTACTTTGATTTGGGATGTTAGCTAACGTTAGCTACCACTCTGGCATCTGAGGATTCAGCAGAATAAGCAGTAGGTAATGTGATACTCGGGGTCATTCGTCCATTGATTTAACCGATTTTTCATTTATGTCAACCCAAGTCCAACTTTACCGTGTTTAACTGTGGCGTAAAGCCGTTGCAACCGCAAACGTCACGCCCCAAACGAGTGCTAACGTTAGCTTTGCCCAGAGGCCCGGCGTTTGGGACTGTCCTGGATTGCTTTCATAGTGAAGCACCCATTTCAAAATTTCGCTACTACTAATGTTGCTGAACAGACGATGGTTGGTAACGCAAACTTATCAGAAGGCGGATGAACTCCTCAGCGACAAATTAGGATACTTCACGTCGATGTCAAGTGTGTCTAAAGTTGCAGAAATACGATTTACATCGATGGAGTGCTGCCTGTAACGTTAAACATTCCACTTCTTCGCTTGACGATGTTAGTGCTTGTTCAGCAGCTCTGCGCTCAGTGCTGCCAGTGGTGGCCGAGAGCTATATTGCAACAACCTCGTGTTTTGAGAGCATAGAACGTTGCAATTTAGCTTCCACCCAGCAGCGGCAGCATATAACAGAAGCACCCAGGCGATAAGGAAAATATGCCCCATGTTTGATTTTACATGGTTTGTAATGAGTTGAATGGAAGTGACCTGGATTACACCGGTGTAAGTAACGTTAACGTTAGTGTTTTTGTTACTTTACGCAAACCACACGTCGACGCGAAGTCTCCTGAACGGTTGCTGGGTATAATAATTGCCCTCCGATGGATTTTAAAACATTTAAACACTCGTCCTTTTGACCAACCTAAGTTAACCTTACGAAAATTAGCAATAGGTGCCTGATATGAGAACTATACTCGGGTATCCAGCTGACCCAGTGATGCTGTTTTGTGTGTGGCCAAATCTCATGCAGCTAACTTACTAACGTTACTACTGTAACTAACGTGAAACGACATTAACGCAATTTCGTCCTGTCCATGGTTAGCCTTACCTTAGGCCTAACTACCACTAAAGTTGCAATAACTTTACTGTTTACTGACACTTGTCTGGCTGCCTTAAGTTAACCACTACGTTACATTAACGTTACCCCCCCTTACATGCATGTTGTAGCTGCAGCTGAAGTTACATTAGTTTGTTTTTCCTCAGATAAATGTCTTCTCCAGTTCAAGCCGAAGATGGTGAGGTGGAAGAAGAAGTGGAGTTTGTATCAGTAAGTCATGTGAACGCTTTATCTATTTAAAAAAATCAGTGGATTTAAAGTTTAAGATAATCAATTGCAGTTGCTTACTTTATGTGTCCTGACATTGACTGGACTAAGTGTGCAATAACATATTGATCTAGCCTGATTATCAGACTGATTTGCTATTTAACTTCATTCATAAATATATCATATTTAATTCCCTGGATAATAAAAGCTGCTGTTCCACATATCAGACATAGATCACCTCTGTTTTCATGGCCATTAATAAACCACCCTTTTTACTTTGTACAGTGTTGGAGTCTTAACAATGTGTTTTATAACATTCAATGACATGGTGTCTTGTACTTGCTTCAGGAGGGCTCTCTCAGACCAGTATTGGATTGTATTGATCTGCTGAGTGATAGTGAGGATGAGGGATGTTCATCATTGGTAGGCACGGCGAGTGGCTAAAAAGAACCCTTTTTTTATTAGATAGTGTGAATACCTTTCTACAGTTTTTTGTTTTTAATTGTTGTACCTTTTTATTCTCCTGTAGCTTGAAGATAAATTCACCTGCCATAAAGCGCGAGTTACATCTACACTGGACAGACTAGCACACCAGGTGGCTCTGGAGAAAAAGGAAAGAGCAGATAAATGTAGAGCGTTCAAGGTAAGGTTGCTTCAAAATATAGTGAGCTGCGATAATTTGTTGCTTGTTAGACTGCAATTAAACTGTTGCATTTTTGGAGGTTTCAATCACAGCATTGTCTTCAGTCGGTTGCTTGCATGGAAATAGTTCTCACTTTCAAACATTATGTAATCAGTACTGAGATAACTATTCCACTAGTATTTCCATCCAAACATTAAATCCAGCACATCTACACTACCAAAGCAAACTAGACAACATCTTATGCATCGACCTTGAATCAAAATGATATGATCACCTTACCACTGCTAAAATACGTAAAGAGTGGTGCCATATTATCAATACATGTTAATTTTTCAAATACTTTAACTTTTCAAAAACTCTGTTTTGTGTTCTGCTTCAGTGCTGGCAAGACCTCATTAACAAGTGTATAACCAGCTGTTATTTGTATGTTTTTGAAAATGCTCAATAGAAATGTTCTTTGCGTTTTCTGTTGGTATGGGGTCACGTGAAGGCCAGTTGTAGCAGTAACAGTGCCACCCTGTGGGCAGAATGGATAGAAAACTTAACTGTGGCAACCTACATTACTAGAATGAACAGTGGTGTATTCACTCCATACAACATTATACAGTTTGTGTCTTAGAGAACTCACAT
The DNA here is from genome assembly GCA_011952105.1 of Coreoperca whiteheadi. Classification (NCBI taxonomy): domain Eukaryota; kingdom Metazoa; phylum Chordata; class Actinopteri; order Centrarchiformes; family Sinipercidae; genus Coreoperca; species Coreoperca whiteheadi. The sequence continues at coordinate 16,000,138 of CM022471.1, forward strand.
TACACTGTCTGTCGGTTTCCACTGGCCCCTCTCTATCTGTCATATGAGGCGAGTGTAAAAAAAGATGGCAGACTATGTTCTGTTGTTGTTAATCTTTGTTTTGTCTCTTTCTCAGGAGAAGCAAATCTTACAAAGAGCTCATGGACAGCAGGAGCTGGCTTTTAGTTCTTCAAATGGAATAAATCAGGAAGCAAAGCGCTGTGTAGACATGTGGTTAAGGATGCCAGGTACATTTTTAATCTGATTCAGAAATCTGTTAAGACATTGTCACAGTGACGTTGAGGTGATTCAAGCCAATGGAACAGCTTTAAAAACATTTTTCTGTCATGTGCTGTTTTTATATTTTTATCTGTATACTACTTTGTGCTGCTACAGTGATCCACGTTCTTCACACCGATGGTTAAACTTTCATTTTGTTTTGAAAGATATGGGAATGAAAATGAGACATCGCTCTTTTACAGCGCGACTACGCGATGGAGAAATTGTGTCAGTTGACTGACTGTGCAACTTATTATACTGTACCTGTGTTTATTTAGGTCCCCAACCTGGAGTGATCAGTGCTGGTTTTGGAAGAAGACGTCGACCTGCTTCTTTCCCCAGAAATAGTTCAACTAGACACACTTGTCCAGTTATTAACTGTGGTCGAGTTTATGACAATGCGTCCCTCCTCGATGGGCACTTAAAAAGGTAATCCTTTTGCGTTTGTTTCAGTGTAGGTGTAATACCTTTTGAACCATTTTTTCTGAGTACAAATATGGCATATTTAGCAATAAAATATCTTGTGTGTAGGTTTGATCACTCGCCTTGTGACCCAACCATCAGTCTTAAAGGAAGTCCATCTGAGCTCTTTGCCTGTGCTGCTTGTAGTCAACATTTTCAAACTAAAGAAGCATGGAGGAAGCATCTTGAGTCCAAGGTTTATGCACTTTTCTGACTGTGTCAATTACATCATCTATTAGTTGTTGAAAGTAGTGATTAACAACTATTGATCCACCGTAGAGTAATACATTTTTTTGAGAAGAACATTTTTTTGAATTATGTATTTTTTTATGACTAGCTGTCCTCATCTACTGCTGATGGTCACAGCATCACGCAGACCTATCAGAGGATTGTGTGTTTTGCCTGTCCTGCCTGCTATGTCCTCTTCAACCTCCGAGATGAGTGTCTTCAGCACATGTCAGCCAAAAACCACTTCTCAGAGTCGCTCGCCATGAATGGTAATATACATATTCAAATCTTCAAAATGAATGGGCACGGGGAAGTGAAAACATAGTTATGAAACAGGAATATTTAACAATTTTCTGTTTCATCTATGCAATTGTAGGGGTTTCCTAATTGATAAATGTGTGTTCTTACTATAGAAAACAGTTTTTGTATACATGTGTGGATTTATATGTGCTTAAGTTTTCAGTTTACGCTAGATGAGAGAAATATTTAAAATGACTTGGTTGTTATTTTATGTTTATTTTACATGAGATTGTCCTAAAGAAAGCGCTCTTGAGGTATTATACAAGGAAGACTAGTGTACCTGTTTACGTTTCTCTTCTTGTTAGAAACCAGAGGACGAGCACTGCCAGTTCCCGTTCCACAATACGTGAAGAATCGTCTCATTGCTCTGTGCAAGGATGTGACGTTCAACGTCCGATGCTCTTTATGCCACAAAGTACTGATCTCACATCAGGCAGCTCAAGCTCACTTTAAGTAAGTTTTATTGTAGTTTATTGTGTACATGTATTTCTATCTTTTGATATTACATATTTGTATAGAAGACACTGATTTAGTTCAGATGTCTCGTGGAACTGATTACTCCTTTCCTTTCTCCTTATTTTTCTTATTTTAGTGTGTACTGCAGACAGGGCTGTGCGGTGGCCAAGGCTGATAAAACAGTAGTGCAGGTAATGAAACAGCTGCAAGTGCGAGGGCAGTGCACCATCTGCTGCAAAATCTTCCTCAGCCAAGCTGAAATTGAGAGACACAAAGAATCGACCCAGCATGATGTGGAGGTCAACCAAACGATGGAGAAAGCGGTCCTTCAGCACTGCAGGTTTTTCGAAATTCAAAACACACAGAGTGCTCGAGAGGCACAGTGGAGAAGACCGTCCACCGGCCTTGAAACGCCTTTTCAAAAAAGACACAAGAAGAGGAGCGATTGTGAAGAATTTCCAGCCAAACGGCAGAGACTAAGCCCGAGCGTGAATGGCAAGACTAGCAGAAACTCAGCAACAGCGTGGTGCTGCGAGTGTGGTCTGCAGTTCTCAGAGGAGGCTGCAGCCAGTAATCATCTCTTGGCTGTGAACCAGATTTTCCATCAGTGTGGCGTGTGTGGCAAACTCATGGGAGAGTCCTCAGTTACCCGCCTGCATATGAGTCGCTTTCACGGGGGAGCTCATCTCTCCAACTTTCTCTTTTACTGCCGCAAGTGCAACGTGGAAATGCCTCGGTATGAAGATATCCTGTCACATGTGTCAGAGGCTCACAGTGGACACACCTACTTCACTGAACAAGAAGTGCCGGAGGAGCTCGCCACGGTCATCGACGACAGGCCGTCCACCAGCAAGGAGATCACGCTGCATTCATCCTCCACAAAATCCACAGTCTGGCAGGACACAGTAGAGACATCGTCTTCAAAAGCAGAGCAGACCTGGATGTGCAGGATGTGCGAGGACATCTTTGACTCGGAAGTGGCCGTCCACAAACACTGCAGTGACGTGAGCAGTCACAGCTATCAGAGATTCATCTGTGGACACTGCCCTCAGAAGTTCTTTAAAGAGTCCACTGTACGTAGACATTGTGTGAATGAGCACGACGGGCAGATAAAGAGCTCCCACTTCTGCGGCCTCTGCGACAGCATGCAGTTTGAATCTGAGGGCGAGTTCCTGGAGCACTACAAGAATCTTCACAGTAGGGACTACTACTGTATGGATGATGTTGAAGTTGTTCAGCCTGCTGTCGCTGAAAGCACCAGTCTGCCTACCTGCCCATGCATGGGTTCGGAAAAGAGCAAAGAGGACATGAAAGCTACATATACACAATGCATGAGGGATCTGGCCGCTGAAAGAAAATGTCAGTATGTGTGTGCTCCTTGTGACATATCTGTGCCTTCCTATGCACAGATGAAGACTCACGTCCACACAAAACACGCAGCTTTGAACCTGGACAAGACCTTTGACGTAGAATGCAAAGCTTGCCAGGAGAGGTTTATGAATGTACCAAGTTTCCATAAACACTATCATTCCCGACACTGTACGCTGGAGCCTTGCGTGAGCTCCAGGACCTGCAGTAAAGACATGAAAGCAGAACCCACCACTGTAAATATAGTCGATGCTGTGGAGATCAAACCAGACCCCAATGGTAAATCAGTTTTGCCTTTTTGACATTTATTATCTACATTTGCGTACGGATTTTAATTCAGATTTTATATTGTCATTTCAGAGATTGAAGATGAAACACTGAAGTTTTTCAACATGGATCAGGTCAACAGAGAGAGTGAAGCACATGAAAGTAGGCAATAAACAATACATAAGCACTGTGTAACTCACGCCACGTAGTAAATGCAGTGTGTGTGTATATATACAGGAGCTATATTACATCACATTTTAGAGCTTGTGTTTTGAGCAACTGGTTATTTAGTTTTGTTTTTTTTTTCAAAGCTACCATGTCATTTCATCACAGAGGAATCTGGCGTAACTATTAATACAATTAAGACTAGGCATATTTAGTGAATACTGATTGGAATATATCAGCTGCTCATTTACTGTGCGTTCTGTTACAGATGAACCAGAGGAGGAGATGTACCATGCGCCGTCTTTCAGTGCGGAAGAGGCAAGAGAGTCCGCAGGTTTGTGTTTATGTGGCTGAGCATGTAATCCTCGTGTTTCTCCTGAGAAAAGTGTATAAGTCCTTGCAGCTTTAGGCTACGACTGAATTGTGGAGACCACAAATGTATTCCAGTAGCTGTAAACCTTCTCCTACGTTCATCTCTGTTTTGCTGAGTCTACTGTATGTCCGTTTGTGTACTTATTACTGACAGTAAGATATTACATAGTGATAACATTTTCCTACAGAGAATTTAATCTGATAAACATTCCTTCGTAACAACTGTTCATTTTTCCATTAAAAACAAAATATTTGATACAGATACAATTAAATGAAGCTAAAGAGCCAATACATATTGAGCGCTTCTCAAGGTTACCCTGCAGATGATAGGTCAGGTTACATTTGTCAGACATAAACTAAAGACACTGGGCCCCTGAATCGTGCATACGCACAGATTTGATCTTAAAATGTGCGTGTGAACAATTTAAGAACTTTTGTGGCATTAATCAATACTTGCGTACTTCCCGCTTGTCCTTAGGTATTGTCAACGTGTAACTTGCACTTTTGAGTTGTGAAATATTAATGATGATGAAAAAGTTATTTACTTTATGTAAACACATAAGAAACATGTTATACAATGAAGTATTCATTTCATAATTTAAAATGTTTACGCTTTCTAAAGATGACTAGGTTACCGTAAACCTGTGCGCCGTTCAACTTAGCTTCAACTTCGAGACAAAGCGACCTAATCCCACTCCTCCTCATAAGACTCACCGCTATCGGTTTCGTGGCTACTGGGACCTTCCAGAGAGATTGGTGATGGCATATCCCAGTCCGCTGTTTGTCGTGAGCTTCCCAAAAGTCTCCAGGGTATGGTTACAGTTAAGACCACAGTACATTCAGTTTCCATGTATACCGCAGCTCAGCAGACCCAGATGAAAAGGGATTTAATGCCACTGCTGCACTAGCCTATCCAATACTATTTCAGCAATCGACTGTACCCGTGCACCATCTCCAAATCCCCTTCCTCAATAGCAAACAATTCTATTCCGTCAACGTCCACATAAAATGTGATGCACAGAATTGCATCTTGAACGTGGTGGCCCTCTGGCCGGGGGGGAGGGCACGACCCGGCTGTGGTAGGCTGCTGTCCGGTGGAACATCAGCCTTCACCCCGACAGAGAAACCTCTCCAATGCGCTCATCGGTCTCTGATGTTCCGGTCCCTCCTATGGCTGTAATAGTACGCCTGGCAGCAGAAAGTCATTTTTTTTGGCATCCATTTTTGTTTATTTCTATTTTGTTTCTTTCTTATGCACATACACTATTAATAGCACTGCTGCCGTGCTGTGCACTTTTCTGTCGCTGCAGAAGAAAAGTTTTTGTTTGTTTTTTCTGCCCATAGGTGGCATTTCCTTTTCTTTCTGCATTTGATGTTACCTGTCAAATGTCAGTTTGGTTTGCACACGGCACTTAAGGCTGCCGCCCTTAGGCCTATCTGAGTTTATTGGTTGTTCCCTATGCTAATTGCAAATTTCCTGGCACGCGCATCCATTCTTACATCGAATGCGATGCATTAACATACTCAGGTGGGTAAGAACAGACTTGGCTGTCAGAACACGTTCCATGAATCCCCAAACAATGATGCATGAGGCCTAATGAGTTTAGTGTTTGCAGTGACAACGATTACTTGAAGGTGGGAGCTGTATGAGGATAGAAATGTAACAACTCAAGGTGGTAGTGTAATTGATAATGTTACTGAAGTGTTTTATTTGGTCAGGCTGTAACTTGGATCCTCATATTCTTTTCTCTCTGTTCTTTTACAGAGTTGGAAGAAGTTCTTAAAAGAAGTCTTCTGGACTTTTAAGGGCGTGAAAAGATTTGTTTGTTTTTTCGTTTGGACACAATGTTCATCAGACATTATAATGAGGTGGTTTGTACCAGGTATTTGTGTTTAAATAAATGTTAGTTGCTATTTTACATTTTCTGTTTTTAATCATTTTAGAAATCCAGCAAGTTTATAATTATATAATAAACTCAATATAGGGCATTCCCATCACAGGGAACCACACAGATCGCCGTCCCATGTTTTGGACAGTTGTTGTGTGGCTGTAGATAAATCTAACTGTCCTATGTAAAATAGCTTGAGATAGTGATCCAGGCTGCAATCAGAGAGTGTTTATGCACTCATAGAACAAGTTAATTGGGTTGGACTCTCCTAGCTGTAGAGTTTGGCAGCTAACTACAATTTCACAGGGGAAGTTGCCTCTAAGATTGAATGTGATTCGGGTTGCCTCACCCACGGGTGCGGAGACCCCACTAATTCTCCTTTGGATCTTAAGACATAGAACATGGCAGGAAGATCTTGGTAATTTTTTCTAACGCATACAGAAAATATACAATCTTTATAATATTCTGTTGATAGAAATGAATATCACCAAAATGTTACAAGAGTAGATTAAAGCGCTAAGAACAAAAAAAGTAATTCTAGGCCACCCAGCTGACCCATTTTCTAAAATGTTAGGCTAAAAAACCTCACCTACAGATATTTAAATATAGAAATAAGTCAAAACAATTACACATCTGAAAATGTGTAGGGAATGAAGTAACCTCATCTTAAGTATTTGTGGGGACCCCCTGGAGCTTGTCGGGGACCTCTAGGGGAGCTCGGACCTGACGTTGGGAACCACTGTCCTGGACTCTTCGGGAAACTTCGGCGAGGAGCGAGTGGAGGAAGTTGCAGCCCATGTTAGGAAATGTTCTCCCTGGGGCGCTGCTGCAGCCGGAGGAGCCACAGGCAGCTGGAGAGCTCGCACACGACAAGCATTTCTCTCCGGGACGGATCATAATAATAATCGTTCGCCATCATGGCTCAAGCTAAAATACAGGCCAAAATGAACGAAGTTCCCTGCGCCAAGTTCAGCAGGACACTGTCCATGGCAGACCGCTCCGGACGACTCCTGGAAAGTTTGGATCAGCTGGAAATGAGGTACCGTTAAGTAACAGGCCTTACCATGTGGTGCTTGAAGCATTAGCATATTGTATGGTTGCGCACATCTTTTCTAATAAACATAAACGTATTTCTTACTAGGCGATAGAAAGTGGTTGTTGCCCCGTTAAAACTGCAGCGAAATTCGAACGTTTTGTGAAAATGCAATAAGTGTAGGTGCGCATCTGGTCCCCACAATACTCTTAACATGTGGATTGATTGTGATCGATGGTGAAGTCATCCTTCCTGTCTCTTCACAGTGAAAGGGTGGGGTTGTAAATGGACGGCAGTGGTCATGTATTGTCCGTGTGTCCGTCAGGGTGGAGACTTTACGCGAAGCAGCATCGGCCTTGGAGCAGGAAAGGGAGTGCATCCTGGAAATGATTCAGTCCATACAGAACGGACAAGAAATGCGTAACATCTGTGCTGGTGAGCCTGCAGACTCTCCCAACACTACACTGTGTGTTTAGCACTGAATGTGGTAGAGTCCGACACACCTTGTTTGACTGTTTAGTACTTTAATCCACATTTTTCGTAGCTGCTCTGATTTCCCTGACATTGTGATCCAATGAGGTAATGCTTTGGATGCTACAGTGTAGTTGGGTGGTGGTGTTCAAGAACCTCAGTGGATTTTAAAAAGAAACACCCACCCAAGTTCATTGAGTTTGTTTTGCTCCTAGTAATCTGTACTTACAGGGGGGGTATTACACTGAAATGATCATAGAGTACCGACTACATGGATCCCAATTTTCTCTTTTCCATAATGAAGTATGTCCACCTTACATCAATAGTCACCATAGCCTAACTGAACAGCGCTTCATACAGGGGTTTGGAAATTACATGAACACTGTAGTCTAGTACAATCCAATGCAGTAACCCCCCCCATAAATATCACCATTGTGCACCTTTTATAATGTATTATGGGTCATTTTCTTGGAGGCTGTAGAATGCGTTGTTGTATTTCTTCATCGTATTAGGTTGTAGGACATTTGTGTTATTATTTTCACCTGCTGGAAAAAACTGCAAATAATACAATATGTTAAAAAAACAACAACAATAATATAATGTAATCTAAGTGCAACAAACCGGTGTTTTAAAAATGATCACAGACTTGAATCGACACCTTTCTGACACAGTCTTAAAAATGTGTAGTAGATATGCAGGGCCATCCTGTTGGATTACATTGCGTCACATTGGGGCTGGATCCATCATGCATTAGGATAATCACGTTCACCTGAGCTGCACGTGATGGTGGGAGTAGGCTACACAGTGAGGACGAGGGCATAGATTTGAAACGAGAACCTGCAGAGCAGTGAGGCGACACTGAGCCAATGTACTGTAGATGGCGTTTTCATGATTGTGTCCACCACTGTATAGCCTGTGTGTGTTGTTCTTTAAAGGTGCAGCATTTCTTCCGTTCTTTCTCGTTCTGCCTTTTCTAGGGGAGAGGGAAGAGTTAGACTTAACTGCAAACCGCCTAATGGGCCGGACGCTGTGTGTGGAGATCTCCGTGGGAACGATCAGAAACTCCCAGCAGGAGGAGGCGCTGCGCAGGGCCACGTCCATCATTGATGAAATGGTGAAGAAGTTACTGGAAGACATGGGCAGCGGGCGGCAGCGGCTGCTGGCCCTGCACGCGGCCTGTGTGACTGAGGCCCCGCCCGTCCCCATCGACCAGAAGTTTCAGGCCATAGTGATCAGCTGTGCCCTGGAGGACCAGAAGAAGATCAAGCGCAGGCTGGAGACTTTGTTGAGGAACGTTGAAAGTGCTGAGAAGAACATCAAGATTATGGACCACCAAAAACTGGAGGACCCAAAAGCCAACGGCTGTCAATAAGACTCACCACGAAACCATTAAAAGTGTCTTTAATGCCACTAACCTCCCAAAGAATTGTTGCAATCCTGTGCTAACGTTTAGAAGGACTCTACATGTAGCAGCAAATGAGTCCTTATGGGAAAAACGTGTGATACTGAACGTTTGGGCCAAAAATACAGTAAAGCAACAAACACAATCATTCTCCCTTAACGGATATTGCATTGATTTTGCAAGTTTTACCTTTAAATGATTGTCACTTACACTGACCTACGCAACATGGATTGTTTAATGTGTATACCCAGTGCACAATGTGTGTTCACATAATGCACTTAAGTATACAGAAAAAGATACAATGTCCCAGTGCTCCATTGGAGCTCGGGTGAGTTTATTGGCAAACCCAGCGCTTGACAATCAGTGAATCCAATTTTGAAGTATCTTTTTTCTCTTTCATTGTCTCACCTCTTAAATTTAGGCACTTGGCAAGGATTTTGGATGTGCATACACTACCTCTTTGTATGAAGGCAACACAAATCACATTAAGCTGTGGATTTTACTTCATGTTTGCACAAGACATGTTTTTATGTGTCCAAAAAGTAAATAAATAAAAAAAAGTCTAAGTGTTGAGAAAAGTCTGAATATTTCATGGGTGGCCTATTGCTGTAACAGATGGGAATAGTACAGCACATCAGTACTAATATTATCAGTTGCCAAGCTGCCACGTTTTCAGGGGACCTATTCTACGTAAATTGTAAGAGCCTAAATGAACGCTAGTTTTTAATCATATTTTGCACTTAACCATCCTGTGGCATACACGCTTACATAGCCATACACACAAATACATTAGATGAAGCAAGTATCTTTATTCAGGTTAGTCCACAGACTGTATCCTGTTGGCATCAAATATGTTCTTAATGTGGAGACCTAGCCAAAACAATCATTTACTGCATGAAGCTAGAGAAAACAAGGCAATAGCCACATGCTAATCAGCTATAAACATCTTAGTAGTTCTGACAGTAACGTCTTAACTCAAAGTGCACTTACTAGCTTCTAACCACATCGCATGTTCTTCCTCAGTGGATTGAGTTCTAGTAAACTTCCATCTGCTAAGGAAGACTGACATGTGGTTGAAAGCTCTTCAAAAAGTTACCTTTGAGATTATCTCTAGTCCCTATTGGCCTTGTTAACTGTGGCCCAGTAACCGTAAGCAAAGTTCATGTGAAGCTTTGGTTAAAAGATTGTATTGGCAGAAGACGTTTGAAATTACACACTCAATGCCCAAGAAAAAACGTAACATTTTATTTGTCAGAAAACCATCAACTTCTCCCCCAAACATATAACCAAGTGCACAGTTGCGTGGCACACGTCAAGCTGTGATACACTTTTAACAGTTAAAACAAAAATCCATCAGAGTGTTGCTTTTGTCAGGCTGAAAACATACACATGTTGCTTTGTCCATCTAAATGTGTGAAACTGGTTTAAGTCATTTGAGAAAAAGTGGAGTAACAGTAAGACACAAAGATTATTACAACACCTGAGAGACAGCACATAAGTATGGTTAGTTTTAACTTGTGGTTCTTTAAGATTATATGCCATTTTAATGGTAAAGTGCACTAAATCCATTCAGTCAAAAAGTGAAAAGGCAAAGTAAACACAATGTTACAAATAAGAGAAAGCTTGGTAAATAACTATTTACAGATTTACTGTGCAGGCAATTTTAAACAAACAGCCAATGGGGGAGAATGTAAACATGGACAAGGCATTGTGGCATTGCAACCATGGTTGGACATTCAATGATGTGGGGAAAAAAGGCTTGCATGCATTACAGTTATGCCACACTCTTTTTTTTTTCAAAACAGCACTGTTTACATACAACTAAAATGAGAAAGCTTGAAAGATGACAGTCTTAGTACCAATGGTTCAACTGGAATACATTTTAAGCCTCTTAACAGACAGTCCCATCTGAACTTTAACTTGACAATAAAGTTCATTTGAATCAGGGGAAAAGCTTCTAACAGAGATCTGTTTTTTGAAAAAAAAAAGACAAAAACGTGCATGCACGTGTTCCCAGATGTCCCATGTATTCTAATTGTAACTATTAATGAGGAAATGTTCATAGATTCAGACAAGAGGTTTAAGATGTTCCCACGTCACCACTTATTTCCTTGTGCTTGGTAAACCGGTGTCTTTCAGATAATGACAAGGCAACAACATACAGCTCACAGATAGCTGGATTGAGGATTGAGCATTAGTTTGGGAGCTCTTTTCTGGAGTACCCTCATGTAGGGAGAAGAAACTGAATCTTGCATATTCAGTCACACACAGGGACAGACACCACTGAGCTGTGAGCTTTTAGCCTTTAGTCAGAATGATATTTACTTGGTGTTTGAAATGTTAGAAATATAGTGAAATCTGAAACTTATTTGCTCTGAGGTTATCCAATGAGTTACTCAAAGCTGTACCAAAGTTAAAGAAAAGCGCAGCATGAAATATGTAAAATGTAAACAACTGCAATCAAAAACATAGTGCTATAACTGATTGTGACTTGAGGTACTACGACTCAAAGAGCTGAGTCATTAATTCAACTCGTGTTTTACATCACAAAGTCCAGGACTTTGTGAAAGTGTTAGAATTTGGTTAACAAATCTGTAAGTAAGTGTAGTGTAAGCAGACATATAGAGGACTATTTTGTGTCAATGGTTATTGATTTTTGGTTACAGATAGAAGCACATTCTATTAATTTCATGTTAAATCCATATCACTGCAGTATTATCTAACTACAGCTCAGAAAGAGGAAATTTGGCACTATGTCAACACTGTTTTTCTATATCGTACAAAAATACTTCTGCACAGAGAATTAACCCTGGATTCGATAGTGTCTCGTCCACGATAAACAGTATAGTTTGAACCATATTCTGTTGACAGTTAGAAAAATATGGTACAAAATAATTGGTGTATCTTCTACAATGCATGCAAACATATTGCACAGTTGAAATGTCAAACACGACTTGCGTGACTGTAAAAAACATCTTCTGTTTGTTTGCTTTTTGGAGTATCATTAAATTCATGACACAACATACATGTACCGTAGCTGCAGCTGTTGCTGTTACTTAAGGCAACCACAAGGAGGACCCAAGAGTGTACAAACGTTGACAGGTTTTGTGCGCAGATTAATGTGAGGAAACAACTTAAAATTCGGATTAAACATCAGGTTATTAAATTAGAGTAGTACTTCCCAGTCTTTTTGGGGTTTGGTCTCTAAATGTGGCTACCTCCACAAAATACAACAATGACCAATCGAGTCTGAGAAACAATAGTCAGTCACTAAAGTTAAATTATTTTATCTAGAGTAGGCTGCAGCTTCCAAAAGGGTTTTTACTCTTCTTGGTCCTTTGTTTGTTAGGTCGCAAAGTGATGACTTCTCTGCCGTTGCTGGAGCTCTGGTTGCAGACATTACTACTTGTGGTATTAAAAACACCTTTGGAAAAACACAATTTATGAGTCACGTCACCCTACTAAAGACAAAATCGTGAAGCGTGACATAAAAAAGGTGCACAGAAAGACTCCTTACCTATTTTATTGCTTGTTGTATGGACCACCTCTGTCTCCTCTGCCGTTTGCTGTTTGAGTCGCTGAAGATATTTCTCAGCTAAGTACTTAAAAACTAAAACGAGAGAAGCAGCAGAAATGTTACGACAGGAGCATCCAGAGTGAGACGGTTTGACTTGCATTAGACCAGTTGTCACATTTTCAGTAACCCACCCTCGGTGACATTAAGGTCCTCTTTTACTGAAGCTCGATAAAATCTCAGCTTAAGCCTTTTAGCCAACGCTTCCGCCTCCTCGCTGCAATGCAAGGAAAGACAAAACAACATTTCCTGAATCCACGATAAGTTACGCTGCTTTAATTCCATTTGTACATTACAATGTGTCCTTTATTTACTGTTACTTACTTTTTTATGACAGTCTCTTCCAGGAGGTCAATTTTGTTCTGCACTAGAACTGTGGGAATATCTCCGACCTCTGCCTCCACCTTCTCCCTCCAGCTGTCAATAGCCTGAAACGACTCCCTGTCTGTGGTAGAGAAGACTAGCACACACGCTTGGGCACCTGGAATGCAAGAAAACACACCAACAGTTCATGTTTTCAAGCTGTTTATTCTTTTAAAAATGACTTAATCTAGTCGGATATAAATACATAATTCATCCTCCTCAAGCCCAAAGCAGCAGTGTTATATTTGTCACAGTGGCAGCGTCTTACCACGGTAGTAGGCCTTGGTAATGGCGTCGAACTCCTCCTGCCCAGCAGTGTCCCACAGCATTAGTCGGACCTCTTCGTCATTTACACTATAATAATAAGGAGGTAATGAGGGAAAATTATGTAATAAGTTCTCTACAGTCGGCACGACAATACCCTACCCAGGGGGTCACACTAGGTTTTCTGTTGTATTCATTAACATTTGCCAAACCTGCAAACTTGTAAGACCTGTACCTGGTGACAAAACCTTATCTCACTGTTTTATCAGTAAATTAATTTGCTCATAAAATAAATGTTTTTTCCAACAATTTACAATATAGTACATCAAAGTTACATCAAAAGCGGTTTTCCTGGTCACTAGGTCACTAGGTCCTGGTCGCTGACATATTAAGCATCTTATATTCATCTGTGTGCCCTGATTAATATTATTATTACCTTATGGGATCTTCAATACTAAAAAAATCTTTATTGGCAAAGTTGCAGCCTGTCAACTTTGCTGAGAAAGAAGTAGTCACACCATGTGACTAAACGCTATAACTATTAATATGGGCTATTATTAATCTATAATAATAGAGGAATGAGAACTTACAGTATCTGCCTTTCCAGAAAGTCCACTCCGATAGTCTTTTTGTAGTCCCTAGTGAAGATTCCCTTGCAGTAACGTTGGATCATACTAGACTTGCCGACAGCTCCGTTGCCGACCACGACCACCTTGATGGCCACTTCCATGTCCTCCTCCAACATGGTGGCGACGTCTGGCTGGTTTTCTCAGTTCCCCTCTGCCTTTGTGGTTTCAGTGATGTGACACAAACACAGATACCAACCTGAAAGTGTAAAACACACAAAACATTCATCTGTGACACATGTTCAGAGACAATGAGTGAAAAACGTCCTGCACAAACAGCAACATCAGCGCAAATATTCTCTCTATTTAACGCATCCTGATCTGGATTATATGAAGCCCTCGTCTCAGGGACAGACATCAGCCTAGTAGTAAAGCACAACTTCAAGTTTGTTACTGTATAATGGTTAGTTACACAGTTGATCTTTTTTACCAAGGCTGGTAAAGTTTGGTTTACAAATAACTTTCTGCTCTCTATTGGTGAAAAATATTTAATGCTTCTTTAACTTTCAGTTCAGACACAGAAAACGTAGTGTCTACTCAGTAACTGTCAATGAATGCTAAGTTTGGACTCCAACGTGACAATCATTTTTCAAGGATTTCTTCTTGCTATTATCAGAGAACAGTTACAAGCAAACTATGTCCTTGAATCTAGAAGCTTTAGATTGTATTGGACACCAAACTTAACCAATTTGAGACAGCAAACTGATTAATTCATGGATGAGATCTGTGCATCTACAAAACTACAAAATTTGCTCAGATTTTCCTACAAAACATAACAATACTAAGCTACAACTTATCTTATCCAGTACAACCAGACATTTAGAAGATACAGGTTTGTATTGCAAGTTACTAGGGCTGCAACAAATGTGTATTTTTGCTATTGATTAATCTTATTTCTCAATTAATCATTTTGTACATGTCAAAAATAACCAAAAATATTATTGTTATCATTTTTTATAGCTTGTCAAATTTGAAATATGAATTACTTTCAGCACCACAGGTTCCCGCAAGAATTTAATTGGCAGGGAGTGCACTCAGCGAAGAGCTTCATATACACACTGACTGGAATTGCCCTTTAAACTGTTATGTGTGCTCACACTGAACTAACTGGTGTACATTTTACAAGGAAGTTGTTTGGAGCGACTGTGAAATTTGTTTATTCTTCCATTAGAGCCGAGAGCAGCAGACTCCACATAGCAACTGGGTCTGCCACAGTGATATGTGTGTAGCTGTGGAGTGCAATGATAAACAACATATTGTGGGAAAGCTGTTCCCAGTGGACACAGACAACCTGCTGTGCGACTGTGGTGTCCAACAGCCTGTCTGGATTTGAGTCTCAATATGTATTGCAGTCGAAAATATTATTCATCAACTATAATTGAGCTGAATGACGCAGCAGTTGTTATAACATGCCGGCCGCAAAACATGTCTTAAAATAAACAGCCTGCTCTTCATTTGTACATACTTTTAATATGATATTTGAAATTCATTTACAGCACCGTGGCAAGCTCTTACATTGATCCAAGTCATGTTAAGTGAAGACTCACAACCCCCTTCTTTCTTTCAACTTTGATTCACAAGCCAAGTAACACATTTTCAGTTTTTTCATATCTCAGTGTAATAATTTCTAGATAGTTTTAGGATCACAGAAAGTGAGTCAGACTGGGGGGTTATGAAGCTGGCTATGCACTCTCCACAGGTGGTTGCTTTGCGTCACCACCTGTAGACCACAGGAGGACAACATTTGGGAGAAGAGTTGACCACTAGCTTTAGGAAGTCGGCTAACACACAATGGCTGAAAATTAAATGTCAAAGATTATGCTGTTAACATCAATAATAGGGCTGGGCAATTCCTTAGTAATGATACTTTATTGTCTATCACTGTAATCAAAGTGCGGTGAAATCTAACAATGCAAGGTAATAAAGCAGACTTCTTATAATCTTTTCTAAACTACCAAACAGTGCCGGCTGAAAATGACAATTCCAGTTTGACACCTTTTTACCATCAACTCCAATTAGGTCATTTTCCATACCTGCACTATCCCATCTATATTGAGGATCTTCTGGTTGTCATAAAATATTGTTCTACCTACAATAAGAAATGTCTACTTCTCTTATACATAGCATGGCAGCAAGGTATGCGATGCATTACAATGCACATACCTATAAAATCAACTTTTTTTGGTATGTAACGTTAGAAGATAATAAACCTCTCCTCCAGTGAGTCATCTTCACAGACTCACGGCTACTTCATCCAGGCCTCAAGGCGGGACACTCTTAAAGCCAACATTTAAGGGCACAGAGAGAATAAAAATATTATATTTTTAATACCATTAACGTTGGACCAAACTACTCGTGTACAATGAGATGTAACTTTACTGTTGCTGTAGGTGGTATTTCCAAAGTCCGTGAGAGGAATTAAGTATTTAATCAACTTTCTATTGTTTAATTCCATCAAATCAGACTGACTTGCGTTGATCAAGATATGACCTGTTGAACAGTTGGCAGGGGGGGTCTTCAGGTACCAAGCAGCTGCTAGTAACAGTTACAGTCCGTCGAAGCCGACTGAAGGAAACTGCTGCTCAGGAAGGATTATAAGCTAGCAAACCCAAGGGCAGTTTCTTACCTGCAAAATCACGTTTCAACTCCTCCAGTGTCCGCCAACATTAGATGAGCTAACCAGCCAGCTAAACCACAATCACATGTCTAGCGTTACAGCCTCCCTGTGCTCTTCTCTGTGGCAAGAGGAGACGCCAGTGACTCCGGTGATAAAGGTTACGTTGCCCAGCTAAGGTTAGCCCCTTTTTCCAGAGAAAATAATCTTCTTCTCCGTCCGTTGACGATATCTAGCTAATTATTGCACGGGCCTAATGTTCTCCGCTTCAAAACGGCAGATAAAGTGTAATTAACGTCGACAACGGGGTGAAATTTGTGACATTTACAGGACGAAAAGGAACGGCTATCTGTCCGCGAGCCTACGTTGCGCATGAGAGTAGCTAAGCAGGCGACCGCTAGCTCGCTAATGTTTGTTGCTAAGCAGCAGAGTCAAAGAGTACAGAATGCAAGAGAGTCGACCTCTCTTCCGCCGCTTTTTCTTCTTCTTCTAATTGATGCTTTTTGGCGGTTGATAAACAACGAAATGGTGCATTACCGCCATCAACTGGTAGTGTATGGAGAGTGTTTCTCTAAATTTAAGCAAACTAAGATTAAATAAAAGAGAATGACATTCATATCCTGAACTACTTTAAAAAATATCAGAATCAGGTACGTTCTCTTAACTTCATTGACAATGGCTCATTAGGCTACATGTTCTAATTAAGTGTATTTTTGTCGGCAAGGGTCACCTCTTCCTGTATTGTGTTTTCCTACTTTATGTACTCTTTAGTCATGTTTGACCAAATCTTAATATGAAAATCATTGTCTCCTCTTTCCTGCTTCCACTGCCCTGTCCTCTCTTCTTCCCAGTCCTTCTGCCACCTTTCCTTCAACCTGTGCTTGATTGCACTCTTCATCCTCTAACTTAGGCTACTAAATATTTTGCTAATTTATCTGCAAATTAATTTCCTTTGAGTCTGATTTGTGCTGGTATCCATAGAAATATCACAGGCCATTAGACCTACTCAGTCCAATCATTTGAATTCTGCAGGTCTGCATGTCTCGGGAGTCTTGGGAGCATTTGTAGTTCTAAATGCACTTGGACTTGGACAGGAGCTGACCTATTGCAAAGATTACTCTTGGAGAGTTGAAGCGCTGGAGACAGTCTGCTGCAATATTGGATCACTCAGCTATTGTGGAAAATTGAGGAGCTTGAAAATGTCCCTCAGTAGACCACTCATGAATGAGGAACACCTGCTGATGAGCTGGACACTTACCGTGCAGGGAAGTCAACTTTTACAT
>CM022471.1:16025590-16164451 GCA_011952105.1 Coreoperca whiteheadi
ATTTACTACAAGGCATTCATCAAAATGCATGTGCTGACTTTATACGTGTTGTTAGTTTAGCTAATTGACTTTTCTTTGTATTTCCACCCGGTGTCTGTGTGTGCATGTGTTGTTTTACATCACTCTGCGTCGACAAACTTACTCATGTTTTATATTTCGGGGAAAATTCACTGACTCACCAGCATTGAAAATTAACCCTGTAGTGCTATTTATCCATCTAGATTGTTTTGGTGTGATTTGCCACGTTTTGCAGGTGTCAGCCGTAGAGAAGTCTGCATTTTTTGAATATAGTGGGACTATATAGCCCTCTGCTTGTGGTTCTCAAAGCGCCAAAAAAGTACATTTGAAAAACAGCAATGTCTCTTTCCAGAAATCATGACCCGGTTACTTAAGATAATCCATTTGTTGTGAGCAGTTTCACGTAGGAATCCTCAATAGTTCCTAATGACCACACAAGCCTTCTCATTAGTGTCACCCATACTGTGTAATCCTAACCTGCCAAAGAGTGTCAGTCAGGCAGGGCAGTGAACTGCCGAATCTCTCTTTAAAAATAAAACGTTGATTACATTAACGTAAAAAAACTGATCTATCTGCCTAGTCCTATTTTTTTTCTTCAACTCCCCCACCTTCAGGGCCAAATTTTGTCAGATAGAGACAGACCATCTTATCTTATGAAATAAATGAGCACGTATTGGTCCCTGAGGCAGTTTAATTCAACTTATTTGAGAATTCGTGCTCTCCCAAATGTAGAATTTCCACTCTGCCTCACATGTGTGTCTTGCCTTACTTCTAAAGAAATGTCTTACATAATTTAGTTGAATTGCTAAATGATCACATAGTGGGGAAATGTCTTTAAATCAGTATGAATGGAGAGTGCTCAAGAGATAATTGTCAGATCGCCATCGTAGCCTTTCACAGTTGGAATGGATTTAAGTCTACGGTTTGTTCACAAAAGGAAAAGGAAAACAAAGGGGAAAATGTCATGTTCTGCTATTATTTGACTTTAAAATGACATTTTAGGCTTGTTGCTGAGAGTCTTATTCGTTGAGGGAATGTAAATCATCATCTCGCCAGAATAAGTGTAAATCCTTGAATAACAGTTTAAGCAGCCAAAATTACGAAGGACAAAGGGTTGGCCTTTGCATCCTGACACTCACCATGCATGCGAACAGAATATTAACATCTGTAACTTTTGAATGCATTTAAAATACATTTCCTCCAACTCTTGTTGCGTTTTATAGGTTCCATTTCAAGATGCCCTGGATCTAGTGCGAACAAGGAAAGTGTACCTCAAAGCAGGCTACGTGTACATCCCTCACCAGGACATTGTCACCATTGTTCTCAATGATTTCCGCACTAGGCTGTCTAAAGCTCTGGCAGTAAGTGTTTGCAACTCTTCACTGTTTTCGAAAGGATGAAAAATGGATGTTTTGTAATATTACAGAAAGCTCAAAGACAAATGAGAATTTGTATTTGAGAGAAACGTGACAACTTCAGGTGTACTTTGCTGCCGTTCATGGTGTAAACATATAGCACACATTTACCTTTTTTAAGTATATACAGTGTGTATATATATATATATATATACATATAATGTGGATGTACAGGGCTCTAAATCAATAATAGAAACATCTTACAATATAATGCAATCCAGTACAACATCAACAACTCTGACCTAAAAAAAAAAATACCAGAGATTTTAATCAACACGTTTCTGACTAACTCGAACACAATTTCACTTTGCATTAATATATTACAAGAGTTTCTGTTATGTCCACTCACTGTACATGTAGTTTATGTAAATTCATGTTGTCCATACAGTAAGCATGGTTCTATGAGGCAAATTATTAAAATACAACTGTGTGGTTCCTTTCAGTGCCCTGAGGGAAAAGCAGGGTTCAGATGAGGGGAATAAGTATGCACACATGACATAAAATGTCTTGAGGGAAGACTGGGGCCAGCTAGTATGAAAGTGCTTATTTTCCCTACGGGCATGATGTTTTTTTAAAGGCTGTGGCAGGGGGCCTGTGAAGGCGCAATATCAGCATGCTCGGGCATTGCATTGAATGCCATGAGGGACATGGAACATGATATTTAAGGAACCGGAGGAATTCTTTATAATACATGAGAGGAGACAACCAAGGTTCAGTTACATCGTGTTGAGGGGTCCTGACTAGGGAAAAAGCCCCAGCAAGCTCAGCAGCCATAGGCAGTGGCACTAAATAGTTTATGAATAGGCTTGTTCTATTAATGAGGTGCAAGAAATCTACAATATAGGTGATTTACAGCCAAAGAGAAGAAGTTATGAAGTATGTTGATATAAAGACCTGCAAATCATTCATTACTGGGTCATTCCGTGGCAAATTGGATAGAGTTTTTTGTTTACTTTTTAGATTTTGTTTAGACCTTTTGTATATGCTATTTGAGACCAGAAAATACATTCTGTAAAATATTTTGGCAGAATTTTGAAAATTGCAAAGTTTTTTTTTTTTTTTTTTGTGAGACTTTTGGGGCCCTGGGCAGTCCCCCAAAGTATATACAGTCCATATTGACATTTCCATACTTCTGGCTAAAAATACAGTATTTGATTGATGTTATACCAACTTTCAGCGGCCCTAACGTAAACAGAATCCAATATATGCCAAGCCAAGCCATGCTCTCTGGTGGACACACTGTGTAATGGTAACAGTGTTTCTACTTTACTGCTAACCCTAGTTTGGCATTTCTGTGCTGCAATTTCATTCTTATTTCTGTGCTGACATACACACCAATACGGATATATCAGCAATAATCTAATATATTGGCTGATATGTTGGTCTTGCTCTAACACCTATGCACACATACAGTACGTGTATGTCATACGTCCTCCTTTAGTTTGCTTTTCCCAACTAAAAAGCACTCTTGTCAAAAGAGACACCAGATGCAATGCCTTTCCAAAGCAGCCATTTGAGTCTACCTTGGAACTTGCAGTTCGTTGCTTTCTGCATAGAAAAGTCTTTGGTAGTTTGGACAAAGGTCCATTATTGTTCAGTGTTTTTGTTCTGTTCTTCCCTCATTGTATTTAATTGAGTAGTCACTTTCAATCGGTGTGTTTCTGGGTAATGCCTGTGTTTAGGACAAAGAGTTGGCTTCTGTTTGGCCAGTGATCTGAAATGCGTATTGGAAAATTGAAAACTCCCGTAATGGGCAACTGGAATATTCTTGATTACCATAATTACAAAATTGTGATTTCTCAGAGTAGTTTTGATGTAGTTTTTATAATTTCAGAAAGCATGCAGAGTAACTTGGGCACCAAATCTTGACCTTCTGTTCTGATTCTGATTCTTGTGTCCATGTTGAAGATTCCCCATAGGGCTGTACTACACTGTCTGTAGAATCCATTCTACTGTGCAGTCATGATTGGACACTAGACTGTGTGTTGTTCTTGGTGTAGTATAGACAATCATTGTCTCTGTGCTGCTGCTGGCATAGTGAGCAACTTGTACTTCATTTGCTTTAACATGAACACATGTCCTCCCTCATGGGACAGGCAGGACCATCTTTTCCAATTTGGAAAAGAAAAACAAATAAAAAGAGCAACTTGGTCCAGTTCCGCCATTCTCCCATTTCCTGGTAATTATCCGGACCACTAACTGTTGGAATGGAATAATGCTCCAAAACTATTTTACTTGTAACTGTGCCATTGTGACTGTTTCTATGTTACGCTAATGGTTATTCTCCTCCACCGGAGACGACAAGGGGACATCGCAGAAAGTGTCATTAAAAAGGCATGAAATTGAAAGCTGGTTCTCCATATGACTCCAGTTATTGGTTGGATGTTTATTTTAACAGAAAATAAGAGAAATACAGGATACAGCTGTTTTTAGTGTGTGTGTAAGGCAGACCTTGAAATGGTCTGCTTGTTGCTGATTGAAGTCATGTTTATAAAGCTATTAGACTAAGTACAGATTTTCGTTGTGGAGGGAGGTGCATACATCTGTAGGTTTGTTATTAAATAAAAAAATTCAGTCAGACTCACAGCTGAAAATGTTCACATCTAGCTGAATTATGTGTTCAGACTAACACCGGGTGTATGACCCAAATGTCAGGAGTAGACCGGGGTTGTAAAGAGTCACCTGGCAAACAACTGCCAGGATCACAGTAATGCCACCAAGCAACCAAAATCAAGTTTATTCCTGATAGATACTAGGGGTATTTACCTATTCGGATAAATTGTTTACATGTTCCATTTAAACTTCTAGGTGCTAATTCTTTAAAGTGACTCGGATGCAGTTTTATTCAACCTGCTTAAGTTACTAAGCTGTGACCTTAATTATTTATCTGTGTAGTACTTAATCTTTGCACTTAACTTGCGGTGTTAGGCTGTTCTAGTCCTTTGACCTACACTATTTACCATTACTCCTGTGATGTCCATCTCTTCTGCAGTTGACAGCGCGGTCGTTACCGGCAGTACATTCTGATGAACGGCTCCAACCGTTACTTAACCACCTCAGGTAAGCAGCAGGATTAATAACTTAGCTGCCACTTTGCCGGAACTCTGTAGAAAAAGAGATTTAGCAGGAATGATCTTTGACACCAAAGAACATTGGAGGCTTGTGGCTGGTCTGAACCCAATCCGTCCTTGTAGACATGTCCAGATGTTGTGGACTTGTGGTGCCTGGCTACGTCTGCAGCATCATCTATTCCTGTTAAAGTTACTCAGTCTTAAAGTAATTAGGACTATGCAACATGTGCATTGTGCCTTCTATAATTTCTCCTGCACTGTATGGGCAATAGTGCTTGTTGAGTGGTGGGAGCCATGTTTTCCCCCTGTAGTTGTTTTTGACAAAGATTACTTAAAAGGCAAATTTTCATGGTGAAAATAATCGATTAAACAGAGCCTCTGCTGTGGACACAGTGCAAACGGTTTTCCATAAGACAGGAATGGTGCAGTAAAAGCTGTTCCTTCATCCAAGTACTTCACTAAAACAGCAGCTTTTATCAGTCCACCATTGCATTATTTAAAATTTTAAGTATTAACAAAAAAAGCATTTAAAATGTCCATATACTTTAGTTTGATCAAACAATAGAACTGCCGCTAACTTCTGCTGCTAAGGTGGCACCTCTTCTAGATGCCTTAAAGGTGGGCTGTGCGATTCTAATCAAATACACGTCTTTTTGTCAAATTCAGCGAATATCACCTCACGGTGAGCAAGCTGTCTGTTTGGTGTGTGCGTTGAAAAAACTCTGGTGTTTGTACACAGCCCTGGATGTGTAAATGCTAACCAAACAAAGTGGCTCGGACCGGGCCTATTCCAGCTGTGATTTGTGTGTCAGGTGACGTGAAACGACTTGCCCATGGACATTCGGCTTACTTTCTAGTTTTCCAAGATATGCTGTTGAGGTGATTGTTTGCTACAGCAGCAGGAGAGTTATGAGTATCGCTGTCTGGAGCTGATGAGCTGGCTCTGGGACACCGTCTCGTCCTCTCTGACTTCTATCTTCGCAGCAGTAAATTTAGCATCATTTTGCTAACCCACAACCGTACGAACGTTAGTTACATTATGTTGCTTGCTGTGTCGTCGTTCGCTCTATATCATGGTATTTGTCATGGTATTGGATTTCTCCAGAATCGCATACCCCACCTTTTTAATGTGAAAACCTTAAACTTGTTCGCCATTGAAAGCTAATGTGAATCAGCAACAGTACACGAGTTTACATTGAATTAAATGAATAGCCGCAGACTTAATTTCAGCCTCAATAGAAAAGGAGAGCGGCTCAGAACACAGTGAGGGTGTTTATCTTACTTTAGATAAAAGTAAAAATGTGAATATAGGGGTGGAAGAAGTCATTTTGCCTGATTATTTACGGGGATTAGTGGGCAGGTTGTTGAGATTAGTGGGCAGGCCACTAATCTCTATAGTAAGGGGAACACAATGTGATGTAAAGCTCTGACACACGGAACTCAAGAGGTTGCCAAAGTCATCGACTTAAAAATCTACTGATTTAGCCTAGCAGTTTTAAGTTTGTTTGGGAAAAGGTTATAGGAGACGTATTTACTTTTTTTTTTTAAATGTATTGTGTTCCATAATCTTAATTTGGATCAAAAAGACTTGATTATATTGAGGAAACATGCCTCAGAAAATAGTCAGTAAAATCAGTTTTCTTTGCAGCCCTGATTGCTTCTAAAATTGTATTAATATTTCTAAAGAAATTCACTCTTATTTGTCACAGTCCTGATTTAAAAAAAAAAATAATAATGTAAATTGTGTATTCTTTTAGTCATGCCTATGTGGGACAGGATTACAGCATCCAGAAGAATGTTGGGAAAATCTCCTTGGAACAAATTGATTCGGTAAGTTGCATTGATCGTCTACTCTTGAAATGTCAAGTTCAAGGTGCCATTTTGCTTGGGAAAGGGCAGAATTGAGGTCTGTATAGTAATTCTCAAGGCCCAGAGCTCTGAATGAATAGAAAGTTTGTTTAGTGTCATTTCAGTTTTAATCAATCCCTTCACATTATGTTTCAAATTTGCCCCATAGAAAAGGAAGATATACAGGTTTACAGGTACAGATAAATTATAGTCCATATCTGCATGTTGTCATTAAATGTTGTCTGCCTCCAGCTTTCAGGAAGGTCATTCCCACTCTGTATGAGGCAGGTCCACCAGACCCTGAGAGAGAACCACCACCTCCGCCATGGTGGTCGAATGCAGTACGGCCTCTTCCTCAAAGGTATCGGCCTCTCTCTGGAGCAAGCACTGCAGTTCTGGAGGTCGGAGTTCATAAGAGGCAAAGTGGATGCAGACAAGGTAATGTTGACTACATCAGTGCTATAATTTTACTTTATAATGTAGTTTTTTTTAAGTTACATTTTTTTAATAAATCTATCCTGGATTTTAAAACACAGGCGTAAATGCAGTTGCTTTTCACCGCTCAGCTTCCTGTTAAATGTTAATGTGGGCTGCTCTGCTCACCCAAATGCCACTGCAACTTTTTGGGATGTATTGTCACAATACAGTCATGGTCAACTAAATTAACTAAATGTTGGATGACAAAGACACACATGACAAATATCCAATTACCCAGTTCATCAATATTATAAAAGATAGATAAAATTAAACTTTTACCAAACATTTAGTTTTAAAGCACGTTTTTTTTTTTTATTCTATACAATGTGATAGAATACCATAGACTATATAAAAACATAAAAAATAAATGGAGGTAGTGCCCGTGACGTTTCTGAAGTGCCGCTGTGAAGCTCAAAGTGGGCAGTCCCGTTGGTTTCGGCCGTCGCCATCTTGGGCGTCCCTGACTCTGGGTAATCCAAAAAGTGGGCAAAGAGGTGGAGCTGAGGCGGGCCGAATGAAGCCTGGTTGAGGAAACCACCCAGTGGCAAGCCACCTGAGAGGCCACCCACCTGTTAATTAAAGCAGCCACGTCCATAACTTTAAACCTTAATATAATTTTGTGAGTTATATAAAAATTCACCGCAATAAAGTTGTCATGAAGGGGAAAATTGCCTATATTGACCTAAACTGTTTTTTGTACCAGGCTGTGTTTATTTCTGCTGTGTAGTTGGGCATTTTGAAATGTTGGATTGACTCACTTTCGGAGCCAGCCTCAAGTGGCCATTCGAAGAACTGCAGTTTTGACTCTTCTGCGTTGGCGTCATTTTTCAGCCCTGGAGGTTGCTGCTTGTGAAATACCCCGAGTAATTTTTTGTTAATGAAGTTTATTTGAACACCAGATTAGTATTCTGTAGGACAGTGGTTTGAAATGTCTGAATGCCTCTCCCTCTCCAGAGTGCTATTCAACACTTGAATAGGTGGTGCTGTTTCATTGGTGATGAAGTGACCCCATGAAAGATGTATTGATTTAAAAGAAAGTTCACTGGTATCATTATTTGCACAGAGTACTGTGATGAGGCTAATGAAGACTTAAGTGGTTTTGGGTTCAGTTCTGGTCTCTCAATAGAAGACAGACTCAATAAAGACATTAGAATTGTTCTGCATGAAGAGAAACCACTAATCTTTATGTGAGTAAGAGACAGTTTGGATAGAACAGACAGAAACCTCATACTGTGCAGTATGTAGTAGAACGGAATCATGCTGTGTATGTCTGACTTATCCTGGCTAAAAGTCTGGCTTTATAATTGTAATGCTAATTGACTGTCAAGAAAATAACTACCCGTTAAATAGGTAACGGCTTGGATTGTATCGGTTTGCTTTTACAGATATGACTGTAGAGCATACACTTAAGACTGTTAGAACATCCCTGTTTGCCAGCCTCGCCTTGGCGAGTGAGATATTGCTGTTTCAGACTTCACTGTGGTTTTAGTAATTCCCAGTCGAGACGTCATGTCTCTTACAAGATACACGTAGGTTCATGAAACATGAAAATTAGCTTTCAATTAAAGTCAGTTAACTTAATTTTGTGTCTTGGTCTATAGTAGTAAAAACATAAAATTCAACATTGTTAGTTGCTGCCCTAATTTTGACTCTGACTTGCATCAGTGTGTTTATGCCTTACTCATCCAGTGATTTTGCTCTCAAAGGTTCCCTGAATACAAACCAAAAACAACTTAACAAACTTCCTCCTTACAATATGAATGGTCAAATCACACTATTTAAAATCTCTGCAGGTTCACATCACAAAAAAGATATTCTGCGATATTCTCCACTGGTGCCATTTGTCTTTTTTTCCTGTTAGTAGCAGCATCACTTGCTTGACATGGCTAGTAGGGTTGTGCACTATATTCAAAAACTCACACCTTGGTGTTATTCTTAATTTTAAAGGTATAACCATCTGATCATATTTGTTATTATTTTCAGTCAAAAAAACAGAAATATCTAATTGGATGTATCTTTTAAGTCTTTCTTTGCAGTAAAACTGTAGAGGCTTTATTCTAACAGTCTGTTCTCATTGGGTTGTCACCACATTTCACACACACATCACTTCAATATGTATTTTTATGATTACTGAATTTTAAATATACATGTACAAACACTACATGTCCACCTCGTCAGACAGTTTGCAGCCCCAGCTAGGAGTACTTGACAGGTAGATATCAAACCAGCATGATCTGATCA
Organism: Coreoperca whiteheadi; assembly: GCA_011952105.1. Taxonomy (NCBI): domain Eukaryota; kingdom Metazoa; phylum Chordata; class Actinopteri; order Centrarchiformes; family Sinipercidae; genus Coreoperca; species Coreoperca whiteheadi. Next base: position 16,034,661 of record CM022471.1, read on the forward strand.
CGCAGTGAAAGCCATAGACTGTATAAAAGAAGTGGACGTAGTCACTGTGATGTCACACACTGGTTTATGTTGAAGTTGAAGCCTTGAGATTGGAATCTTGGCTGTCGCTATCTTGGTTTTTTCCAACCAGTGACCAGAAGGGACCATATTTGGACAAGGAAGTGGTGCCAGGGGAGCATAGCAAACGCTAAGTTATCAGCTAACGCTTGTGCTAGCTAGGCTAGCAAGCTGCATCCGTCATTCACGTTAACTGTGACATTAATTGCGATGCTAATTTTGGCTAGCGAAAAACAGGCTTAAAAAAATATACTTACTGGAAAAAATTAACAGCCGACTCCTAGAGTGTCTGCTAGTATAATTGAACGCCGATCAAGACATTTTTAGGTAACCAAAATGTTACAGTTAAAGGTGGGTAATGCAATTCTGGAGAAATCTAATACCCTGACAGATACCCTGCTATAGAGCGAACAATCACACAGCAAGTAATATAACTAACGTTAGCCAGGTTGAGGGTTATCAAACTGATGCTACAGTTGCTGCTGCGAAGCTAACAGCCAGAGAGGACGAGACGGTTTCCCAGAGCCAGCACACCATCAGACTATCCATCCAACCCAGACTGATAAACACCCATACACAGCTCAGTCTCACACATATTTTTTTTTTCAGCTTTTTAGTTCTCACCAAAAGATGCAGTGTTAACAGGGTGCAGGGTGATAAGTTGTGTTGAGCTTAAGAGACACCCAGTGCAGCAATCTGGCACAGAAGTGCATGTAGTAAGCCTTGATCCCCAAGCAGTGTTGTCTCTGAATAATGATTTGAAGTAGTAGATCACATGGCTGGCATGTCACTCCAAGTGGTCTGCAGTCTACTTTCCAGTCCGCAGACACATGTTACATCAGCCAGGCAAAGTGTCCGGGCACGTTGTGGGAATATCTCGAGCGTCTGTTTAGTGCCACAGTTTTAGTAGTAATGAGAAGACGCATCGAAGATTTCTGATCAGACTCTGATGCACAAAGATACGTAGAGTCCTTCATGGTTTTAGCTGCCCTTACAACATATTAATGGTTTGGTTTTATTAGAGTATCCTGCTGGTGTAACTATTCATTGCAATGAGTGGCTGTATTTAAGACTAGGGTAAATACTGGTAGGGGAAACGTTACGGAGAACTAACAAGGTTGCATTACTAATCGGAGATCAAAAGTAAACAAAAATATCACCAGTCATTTGTGTAGCTCTTTGAAATGGTTTCACTCTGCAGCAAAAATATAATATGTTAGAAGTCTGGACAGTTATTTTTGAGTTGTGGTTTTCTTTACTACCTAAAAGTTGTATTCAGTTTTTTTTTGTGTGCGTACATTTAAAAAAAACTAACGTTTTCACTCGATCGTCTACTGTGTCGTAAGCAGCTTTGTCACTGACACCTGTTAAAGCATGTTTTTTAGACTAATAAAACAGTGTCCATCTATCCTGCCTTCAGTCTCTCCTGTCCTAGTATCTATTATTGGCCCTCAAGAGCCTCATGGAAACTACGGTTCCCCTGGATTCATGTTACACCCGACTTTGGTGCCCAATTTCTGAGGTGGCTTGGTTTCCATGTACAAGCTCCCTGCGAAAATGTGATGGGCTGTGCACAAAGCACAGGTCTTGTTCCACAGCAGAGGCAGCAGAATGGTGCTGACCAGATCGCAGCTCTCACGATGATGTATGTGTTAAGTCAGATTCTGCACTTTGTGGCATGCTGCACAAAGCCTGCTCATTAGTATGCGACCGGCACAGAGAAAAAGATGGGAGGCAGCGATGCTGAAAGGGAGGCCTGGAGGAAGAGGCAATGTAATATTAGACTAGAAGGAGAGAGAAAATTGATGAAATCAACTTGTCTATCCATTTTTCTTGCCATGGAAGTTAGCCTATTCATTTGGAGGAGTGTCTATGTGTACCACATTTTAGTGTGCTCCTTTTGCCTTGGGGTAGGACTGCTTTTGAACTGCTTGTTTTACAGATGTTAACTTCAGGTTAATTAATTTCCATTAAATGACAACATTTTCCACATTATAGGTTTGGTTTCCTCAGGGGTCTTTTCCAACAATGGAAGAGATTCATTAGATGATATTAACTGCTCTTAAAGTTTGGTTACAAATGTACACCATGTTGTTTTTTTATCACTTGTATTTTCAGTGTATTTGAAAGTAGCGCCTCCTTATTTTCTACTCTGTCTAAAAATATATCCTCCATTTTTTATAACCTTTCGGGTCTGCCTCCAGTTAAAAAAAAAAAAAACGCAATATATTTTAAGAAAAACTATTGTGTTACTGAGTTTTCTGTTCTTTTTTCCTTCCCATAAAGTACAAGACCACAACATTCAACTAAATAGTAGGGTCATTCTTTCACTAGGATCTAGGAATTCATTGGGACTAAATAATGCTTTGTATCATTTATCTTCTAAGATGAATAAACAGAATATCTAGATAAAAAGTCTCGAGAATTGCACTTAGTTTTACTAGAATAGCAGCTGATCTTTTTCAGATTATTTTTTTTAACTGTCAATTGTTGATAGCTGTATCAGCCTTAACGATTCTGTATTGGTCAGGCTTTAATAGGCCTTCTTCATGGTAGAAAAGCTCGTGTTACTAATAACAACGCACAATACCAGGATCCTGAAACTGAATCAGCTAAATTGAATCCAGCTATTATACATTTTGTTATTTACACCTGTGCTTTTCCTTTCATTTTGTAATTCCTAAAGGTACAACTTATAAATAAATAAATAAAAAAATCATTATTAGAATGTTAATTGTTTTGTTTTTTTTCCAGTGTTTTTTTTTTTAAAGCTCTTCTACTGGGTGTGATACACTGTGCAACCTTCAGGATTTGCAGCAGGCTTGTTGTTTTAAGGATTTTTCATTTCTAATATGTCTCCATTGCCTTTTTAGTTTAAAATTCTCCTTGCACTGTGTGTAAATGAAAATACATTTTTTAAAAGCAGCCCTTTTTTTCTTCTCTGCAAAATCAAATTACTTTACTTGTGTCCACTTGCAGTATTTTCTAGTCCCTCATCTTTTATTGTTTTTAGGTTCTGAAAAAGCCTGTAGTGTGCATTTAAAAAAGGAAGTATTTTAATGGTATTACATACAAGAGGAACTGGAGCTACAGGCATATCAGTCACTATGGACTGAGCCTAAGAAGCCATGCCAAGTTTACACACATGCACGCACACACACGTACGTAATCCCTTTGATTGTGTCCTATTTCTCTGTCTCCATTGCCGCAGGTTTTTGTGAATGTGTCCTAGAGTGTGGGGGGATGTTACAGGGATGTAGCCCCATGAGCCAAGATGTGCACTAGAAGAGCTGTGGCTCTGCTGCTGTAATGCATCTTTTGTGCTTGTGTTTAGACTCTGTGCTCTGATTTTCTGAATACCCTCAGTTTGGAGGTCAGCCGTATTAAAGTATATCCAGGATTATCTGAAGTGTAGGCTGAAGTGTAGGAACACAGTTGGTGATTAAAAGAAACACTGAACATATCATTATATTTAGAGGAGAGTTGCATTCAATAGGAGTTAAAAATAGGACAAGTTAAAAACAAACTGCAAGCTGCACTGTACAGCATCTGATTGCTGAGGGGAATCTGGATACTGTTTTTGAGGACAAATCAAATGTCTCTAGAAAATGGCAAGTCAAACTGTTCAGTCGAATGTTATTACACAACAGTTTCATTTTTTAAGGTTTAGCTATAGAGCTGTTTGGGGTTGATCCCAGCAGTTATGAAAGAGCTAGTTTATGATCAGTTGTCCTTGTGAAGTTATATTTTTAATCACAATGTTTAGCAAAAAAGTCAGACCACCTCATTCTCACCTGGAAGAAGCAAAAGTTTAATATTCCGATAATTTCTAAGGCTTTGCATCACTCTTTTTAGACCGCAAAGGATTTTTTAATGTCCTAATTATTTCACATAATACATATTAAACACACTTTAGTGCCAGTGGAGGTCCAAGTTTTGTTTTAATAGAGTAGGGGGGTCTTAAATCATGAACTGGCCTCTTGATTCCTTAGAAGCTCTACATAATTAATATTTGATTTATTGTACTTAAAGAAAATTTTATGGATTTTTAAATTGCCCCTGCAGCTTGTCACATTAGCAAGTTCAAGGGTTTTATTGCAACATTAATGTGTTATGATGGGTGCAGTCGTGGTGATTGTGTTCTGCTACTGTTGAAGCACACTGTGTGTATTTTACCGTTTGATTTTAGAGGCAAAGGTCCCTGTATTTCATTTTTAATGGTTGCACATCAGCACTGTACATATAAAAGGAGTTCATTGTGTAGAATGACCCCCATCAAAGATCACAGAAGATGGTGTGAAGGTTTTCAAAAGTCTGGCACTTTCAAGTTTTATTGATACAGTTCACTTGTGTCCTTGACTTGTTTTGCTTTTAGGGAGATCATAAAGGATTTTCCAGATATTAAGTCAGGGACTCTCCTAGTGTGATTGAATTCAAGCCCTGCTGCAGTGTGGCCATAGATAAATTGAATAAGATTAGGCAAGGCCGAATTTTGTTAGTATTTGTTTGTCAGTAATACAGCTGTACTGTAAATCAACAGGGGGCCAGATACAATATCCAAGTGCGGCTACTTAACATGTTTACTTAAGCTTTAAATAAAACACAGATCATATGCAAGCCAATGGCTGCAACTAATGATTATTTTCATCATCGATTAATCTGCCCATCATTTTCTAGCTTAAAAATAGTGACAAATGCCTATCACAATATCCTAAACTCAAAGGTGACATGTAAGACAAAAAAAGCAGCATGAAACTTAAGTACACACATCCTTCACTTAAGTAAACATACTTACCAAAAGTACAGAAAAATTGCCTCTGTGACTGATATATTATCATGTATGTTTAATACTAATGCATCAATGTGTAAGCAACATTTTACTGTTGTTGCTGGTTGAGGTGAAGCTATTTTTTTTTTTTTTTACTACTTTAGATGCAGTCAGTTAGTTTAGTGCAGTGATTGGCACCCAAAAGGTCAGCCCCCTCCAATGGGTCACAACATATATCTGAGGGGTCTGAGATCTGAGATGGGCAAGGAAAGAAGAAGTTCTGATACACACATACATATTAATTTTCTTGTCTTTGCTTTTTTTGAGAAACACTGGCTAATTTTACCTCGTTGGACCTCAAACCGTTAAGAAAATGAACTAATCAGAAGTTTACAGGGTAAATGTCTTTGTAACTGCTAACAACTCATAGACATCTGAAATTAGACAAGGGGCCCAATGGTACACTGCGTTTCTATAACTAGAGCTGTCAAATAAACGCAGTGGAGTAAAATGTTCAATATCTTCCTCTGAAATGTAGTGGAGTTGAAGTATATGTTAGTATGAAATGGAAATACTCAAAGTAACTCCAAAATTGTATAGTACAAGTACAGTATGTGAGTGAATGTACTTCATTTTCTGTCAATCGACTACTTGTTTCAGCTCTATACAAGCCCATACTAACATGGATCCTATACATGCCCATATATACGTTTAAACAAGAGTTAGTAATATTAGTTGGTATAACATGCTACATTTTCAGGTAGGAATGGTGGGCACATTGCACTGAATACTGGTACATTGTTTTGGGATTTCCAACATAAATTTTTTTATTTAAAACATACTCTCCATATTGTATCAAAGTGCTCTGCAAGACAAGGTGCAAAAGCAATGATAAGGAAAGATGGGCATATTACAGTATCCATAATTCAACTATCTCAAGTGTGGTGACACCTCTACAGCAGGTTCTCTCTAATAGCTCTATATTTCATTGAGGAAAACACCCTGTCAAAACTGACATGATGTATGACAATGTCTCTTTTCACCCCAACCTTGTCCCTCTTACACTCTCATCCTCACTAATGCCTTCTTTCCTCGCTCCCCTCTTCTCTCTCTCGCCCTCTGAAGTTTGACAAAGCATATGCCTACGGCATCCGCCACATGTTTGGCAAAGAAGGCAAGCGAGCAGACTACACCCCCTACAGCTGCATGAAGGTGATTTTATCAAACCCACCCAGCCAAGGCGACCATCATGGTGAGTTGACGGCTGTTGGAAGAAGCCATTGCCCATTTGATGAGCCATTATCAGGCTTTTCAGTACTTTGCTTGGAAATAGTGACATAACTGACTTCGGACATTGTCATTACCAAATCACTCTGCATGTATAGTTTTCACTTGCTGAGTATTTCAGTTTCCTCCCATCAGTGAAACAAGTAATATGCTATCTTAATTGTTCATTTATCATTAACCATTTATTTTAGTCAATTTTCATTCTACGTTTGTAGGATGTCCATTCCGACACAGCGACCCAGAACTGCTGAAGCAGAAGCTTCAGTTCTACAAGGTGTCTCCCAGTGGAATCAGTCAGGTGGGTGCCGTCATGTCTACAGGTTTAGGTCTCTTGAATGGTCGGACAGCCCTCTGGCCGCAATTATTTGCTTCTTACTGGGGACATTGTCTGTATTACCCGTCTCCCCTGGTCTCAGATCTCAGCAAATATAAATAAATTTTGTCAATGGGTTTATAAAATTTCAGATAAAAAAATAATTCTAATTTAGAAATTGGCGAATTGTACGACTCACCAGGCCCTCAGTGGGTGAGAGCAGTTGGTCTTAGACATGGTCTTAGAAATCTTGATAAAGTTTCATATACAGTATCCACAGTATAGCAAATCATCAATTTGAAAGTAGAGGCAGCGCAGACTTAGCACTAACCACTGCAGGGCAGACGGCAGACACCAACCTGTGACCGACTTGTTAGGAAGAATAAATATTTAGACACAGACATTGTGCTGACAGCAGCTTTGTCCTACAGAATACAGCCGATAAGACTAATAGTCTACTGAGGCTGTACATGCATTGGTCCTTTGAGCTAAATGCTAACTTCAGCATGCTAACATGCTCACAATGGCAAAGCTAACATGCTGATGTTTAGCAGGTATAATGTTGTCATGTTCACCATCTTAGTTTAGCATGTTTGCATGCTAACGTTTGCTAATTAGCACTAAACACAAAGTAGAGATGGGGCTGATGGGAATGTCCGTAGTATTGCAGATATTCGGTCACCATTCATGGCAAGTCGTGCAACAGCAAAAGCACAAATGTCCTTATGGTGATGCTGGAGGAAGTTATAGTTCACAGCATAACTGACAACTTTGAGCTGCAGGCGGGGCGAGATGAAAAGTCAGGACCACCAAAGTGATTAGGATTCATTCATGAATATCTGCACGATTTCATGGCAACCCACCTAGATACAAATGATTTGCTTTACTGTTTTCACAGCATGGCCTACAACGTCTTCCCACAGTAGTGGTTTATTTCTGAAAGATCTGAAATGTAAAGATAAAGTTGTAATAGTATGATCAACTGTCTGGAAGGTTCTTAGTAGGTTAGAGAAACAACAGTGAAGTACTAATCAGTGTGATATTTGCCCTTTTTGCATGAGAGAAAATAGAAATAAAACTCTCAGCTCGTGTTTGCCCGTTATTATCCTCTTTAGTCTGCATTTTTGCAAATGTTCCTGGTATTCCATAAAAGACAATAATAAAAACTGCAATATCTGGCAGAAATCAGAACAGCTCATTACTGATTTAAGCGCAGCCCGAGTGTTGAACACGCACGTGGCAGTATCATGCTGGAGGCAGCCCTCAGGAATATAGGGAATAACGAAGGAGCCAAATACAGGCAGATTCCTCAGAAGAGTCTCGGTCTTACTGAGTCCTGAAGACCTTGGATTTATTTTTCAGCAGGTCAGTCACCCCGAGTATGCAGTCACGCTAACACTACAGTGGCTTTAGTACAAGAACGTGGGCGCTCTTATGTGACCCAACCAAAGCCTGGGCGTTAAAATGTCTGCTCACATCCTCACTTTTCAACTTTACAGAGCTTCAGAAAACCAGAAATAAAAAAGGAAATCCCAAAATTGAGATGTACCTGAAGACTTGAAGGTGTAATCGTTGCCAACGGTTGTTCTACAAAGAGTCGGCTCAGGGCATGAATATTTAAATTAGCCCAAATAAGCCTGTGATCTGTTTTCATTACATTTGCAAAGATTTCTTCAAGGATGAATTCACTGCTGTCATTATGATTTATGATGAATGTTTGTAGAGGTAGTTGACTGATACAGGCCTGCAACAACAAAATGTTGACAATATCCTCTGTAAATGTACTGTGTCTGTATCTAAGCTATAACATTTTAAAAGTGTAAGAAAACAGTCATTAAAACCTAACCTGGTGTCTCAGAACTTCTCTTTTTCTATCCTCTACCTCTTTTTTATTTGCAGATCCTGGAGCTGGTTAAAGGCATGCATTATCAGCTGGCGTGCCAGAAATACTTTGAGCTGACACACAATGTAAGTCCAGATATAATTTGATGCGGGGAGTAACTGGGGCTACCTGTGTCAGAGGCAGGGTTTTGGTCCTTACATCTCATGCATGAAAGCTCAGGAGAGACCCAGAACTGTCATCCTCTCCATCATTAGCCTGCTGTCATAGCCGCTTAATTTTTATAGGTTTATTATAGCATTCAGATCCATTTTGTCCCCTGTGGATACTTGTTTAATTTAATCTGTTTTAGTTTGGATGCTTGAGTCATCATCCCTTTCAGTCACACTCAAGGTCCTCGTTTTAGAGAGTGATTGGGGGAAAAACACATATTTGCTTGTGACATTAAAGGTGGGGTATGTGATTCTGGAGCACAGCTAGCCATTCAGCTGAGTTGGGCACACAGTTTAGATGTCGGATCAATTTATAGAAATTCAGTGTTGGACTTTGCATCAGTTGCTGGCATCACTCCACAGTATTAAAGCAATATTATGCACAAAAGTGTCAACTTTGCTTTACAAGTGCATGTGCTGTTACAACTCAGTTTCAACAGAAAAAAAAACTAGTCTGCACAGTATACAAGGACATTTTTTTTGTTTTTATTTTTTTAAGAAAAGAGAGAGCGAGGAAGTAGAAGTTAGTGGTTGTCAGTTAAGTGTTGATGGAAGAGATGCGCTTTTTAAAGGTGGCCACGGAATCTGCTGATCTGTGGGGGAGCAGGCAGATCGTTCCACCAATGTGGAACGGATCCAGAGAAGGTTGATTTTATTTTGGCATGGTACCACCAGACGTTGTTTGTTTGCAGAGCGCAGGGATCTGACAGGAACATAGGTCTGTATTAGCGAGCGAAGATATGATGGTGCAGAACCAGTGGTGGTCTTGTAGGCCAGGAGCATCGCTTTGAACTTGATGCGGGTGACAACAGGGAGGGAAAGTAGTCAGTATTCCCATATATGGGTAATAACAGCCCCCTGCAGATACATTATAATATTTTTCTAGGAAGGAGTACAATCCCTACAAATGTTCCCTCTGTGTGTAGTGCTTCACAAATATTTTAGAAAATGATTTTCTTCACTGTAGTGGTTCAACAGGTAGAAATAGCAAAGTGAAATCTCTCCTTACTTAATTTGGGACATGGAAGACGCCGATACTGTTGTGTACAAATGTATTGCAGGAATCTCAAACATTTACTCTTTTAATAGAGAGGTTTTGAAAACATCAGTTACATAATTGTGTAAAAATGATGGAGAAGGTCACAGAGCATTTGGAAGAGCTCGAACTTCATTTGTTAATTGATTCATAGGTTTTTACTCATAAAGAGTGAGTTTGACATTTCATTTCCTGACAGGTCCTTTCATCTTTCCGCTGTGCTCTGGTGGAATAGTTAGCTGGGGACTTAGCTCACTAATTTGGCCATGAAAGCTGGCTTTCCTCATTATTGTTAATAAATTATTAAATTGTTTGTTTGTAGCAAACCATTCTACCTCATCACCAATGAAGCAGATGTTACATGATCATCTTATGCTGATTGAGTCAATGTTATGTCACCTATTATGCTACCAACTTGCAATTTCTGTGAAAACTAAGACAGCTCTTCTTCTTTTCTCTCGCCTTTCCTCTCCCATGTTGTGGTTTGTTTGTTTTGGGGGGGTTTTTTGAGCAGATTGAGGAAGCCAATTTCTCGCTCAATCACCCCAACCAATACTTTATAGAGAGCCAGAAGGTTTTTGGTGGAGGCAAAGACATAAAGCGAGAGATGGATACTCCACAGAGGTCGCAGGAAACCTCTGCCGCCAGAGGATCCAGTGCAGCTCGAGAGGCAGCAGCAGTGAACGCCTCCCAGGGTTTGGCCGAGACGACGGAGGAACTGGACTCTTTCTTTCAAGATGCCTGATTTGAATTTTCTCCTTTCTACCTGTAGAAATGAACGTTTGTTTGTCTATGCTACGAGGACTGGGGCTTTGGGGGTGGTCCATATTCTGACTTGAGTTGAATCTTTAGAAGTCACTGTATCTGACATGTCAAGTATTAAAGTTGCATATGAGTAATTTCTCCATGATGTGTTAGCCTATTAGACTTCGCGTTAACCTTGACGGGACATTCTTCAAACCTCAACATTAGACCGAAGCCGAGTTTCCTAATTTTCCTTTGGCAGTGATATGGCATCATTAATTTAGCTGTTTAACCCGAGTGTCCAATGTAGTCTCTTGGTTTGTTTCCTTTCTTTGTTTTCAGTGTGGTCTGAACTCAGATGGCTTGCACCCAGTCTCAGTGCACAGTTTTTTGGCAGGGACGTGGTTTTGGGGGTGATGACTAGAACATTTCCCAGCTGTCTCAGAAACAATGTCATTGTATTTGCTGGCAGGAGGATGGATGAATGGTGGCAGGAGGATGGATGAAAATAAACAATTTCCACAGTTTTATTATGCCGCCTTGGAATATTGCCTCATGGTGCACAATGCAATTTATTCAAAGCGCACGTGGTCAGGAGATATTTCTTCTCTCGAACTTCTGTCTGCTCAATCATTTGTGATAAATGGTGGCTGTCTGAAAGTCAAGAACTTTTTGCACTACTGCGGCGTTGGCAACACAAGCTGCTCCTCTAATCTTGGTTCTTTAGGTTTTGCGCTCTTATCTCCACACTATGCATTTTATAAGATTACTAACTTTAGATCCAATTGGACGCAGTGAACGGGCAGCCCTTAATTATATGAATATAATTGTTTCCCAGGAGGCCAAAGGAAATATTGGAAGATTGAATGAAAATCTCGCTGTAATTTAATGATTTTTAATTTGACATTTTTAATATATATTTTTTTTTTTTTTGTCTTTGAGGCTCTCAAATGTTTTTTGGTTTTCTTTTAAATCACAGCACTTATGTACATTTGCTCTGCAGGCTTTTCTGTTTCAAGACTTTCACACATTCAGACCACAGTTCACCACTGTCTCACGCTGGTAACGTCAGAGCACAAACACGCAGCCTGCACCAGCGCTGCACATAGATGGAATTAAATTAGGTCTTAAAATCCAGGCATGGTGCTTGACATAGAGAGGATTTATTCAGTATAATAGGCAAGTGGATAACAGTGCGCAGCCAGGCTGCTGTCAGCAAAAGACCCTTGATGTTTAATATTTGCTTGAGCATGACTACGTTTGACAAAGCTGGCACTTTTCTAAGACTGTGGGCAGGCGGTTGACTAGGACAGTGTTTATCTCCTCCGAATGGATTTACAATCATTAGTCATGAACTTGCTTGCTTCCATCAAGTGATTTGTTCTCTTCCCATACTCATTACATGGGCGAGAGGTGTTCTGGGGATGGTCCATTATCCGAAAGGGCGAGGAATTTAATCCAAGAGCTAACTGCTACATTTATTTCATGAACCTCGAATGGTAGCTGCCATGCAGGGTGCATCTGTATACATGGATGTGTCGCTTGAGCTTTTGTTGCAGCTTTGTGAACGTGTTGTAAATGCTGCAAACGTAACATCCTCCAGGTCATTTGCATTTCATCCATAGATGGGTGATCTCAATTCAAATATAAAAATGAGCAAAGAAAGCAAAACTACAGGTATGATAGGAGTGTTACAGGAAGTGAATAAAATGATCAACACTGACTCCATTGTACATTTCTGTTCAGAGCATGATGTTTCTCTTTGTCCTCTTCCTAATATAATTTCACCCAGGGGGACCAAATGTGCATCAGTTTGATTTAATATGCCCCACCAAAAGTAGCTCTGTTTAATTTGTGTGCATTTTGTTTTCTACTTATTTTTAAGCATTAGATAACATCCCATACTTCTACATCTCGCCCTACAGCTTCTTAAAAATGAGCACAATTTATTTGATAACTGTTTAATTCTTCATTTCAGAGTGTGTAGTCATGATGGAGTATTAGCTTTTCAGTGGGAGGAAGAACCGATTATTTTGGGTCTTTAGTGGATTCTTGTCAAATTAGCTGTACTGAAGTCACAAACTTTATCCTCTCTGCAGTGGAGTCGCTGGCGCACTTGGAGGAAATAAATCCTTTTTTTTTTTCTCAAGGTAATAAAAGTTTGAGCAAATCTGAAGCAAAGCCTGATGGAGGTTAAATTAGTAACAACATCTTGAGTTAAGCTGGAGAGTCGAGTACATTCCTTAAAGGCTTGGAATTGTACTTGTTGCTCAGTTTTTGGTGGCAAAATCTAGACATAAAATTATGTCTGTGGGAAAGTCTCATCTCGTTCTTGAAACTGAAAGCTTAGGGAAGGGGGAAGTTTAACATGAACGGAGTTTTTAAAGATCTGCTGTTGGATGAAGTTGTGGCGAATGAAACAGTGCAAGAACTAAAGTCATCTTCGTGACAAGCGAGCAAACTCCACCTGCTGATGAAGACCATGAGCGTTAAAGTCCAGGAAAAAGCTAGTGGGTGGACTTCGAGTTAAGCTTGATTTGTCAAAGTTTGTGTGTTGCACAGTAATATATAATCTTAATAATTCATCTCTAACCACATATTTGGTTAATATTTTTTTTAATTCAATGTTAATTTTGGCTGTAGATGTTGGGGTAATCAAAGGTATCAGAGTTGGGAATTGGTAGTAGGCATTTGAAATTGAAAACGTTAATTATCGTAACAGGAGTAAATGTGCAAACAACCAGAACACTGACCAACCTTAAACAAATTTAAAACCATACAAAATAGAAAATCTGAAATGTTTACTAAAACACTTAAGGTTTCTAGTTATTTGGCTTTATTTAGGCTAAGTGCACCACTCTCAAAAGTATGTGTATTTAAATTTAACGACAGGAGGGTGTCATTTCATTCTCCAGATTCACTCAAATGTCATCCATGAGTATAGTCCATATATTCTGAGTCCCCTCTACAGGCCAAAGTCCCATTGGGATGTATTAAACATACAGTGCTTGGATTTTTACTTTGCTGGCAAAGACAAAGAAACAAGAACATTTTACCATGGAACACACTGCTCCTATCTGCTAACAACAGAAAAAATGTGGCTCTGCCTGATGCATCACAAGGCCAATCTGAAAAGTATTCAGTTTTAACAATTTCAGTGTCCTGTGGGCACTCGTTTGACTCACTAGAAATTGTTGGCATTTATTAAAGAAATTTTCCAGGCAGATTACTTTGCAAAGGTGAAGATGAGAGGTGTATGGCTACTGTGGCAAGTTGCAAGACTGATAATGGAAATTATATTAAAAGTTTATTTTGTATTGCTGAGCACTGTTTCCAAGATTAAGAACCTTAATTACCTTTTCCTTTTAATTTCCTCTTTGCATTGGCATTCAACTAAAGCAACATTATGGTATTTTATGGTATCGCATCTGAAATCCATCAGGGAAAAGCACGTAGATGCATTTAGAGCAAGGCTATTTGCAGTACTCAGTTTGCACACACATTAGTTTTGCGCTGATCTCTGCTGACCTGACACCACTCTTACTTTCTTTTAATTAATTATCTGACTAATATCACTAGAATTGTTGTCTAAATGTATTGGTGGTGTTGTATTGTTAGTGTAAAAACGAACCTTCTGAACTGATGGCTGGATTTGATCCCAGCATACACAAAAGGCAGAACTTTCTATTTGACTTGCATGTTTTTGAGATGTGGAAGAAAACCAGTAGAAGGGTTCACCTTCAGCAAACTATCTGTGGCTGGGAATTGTTTAGTTTTTTGTTCATTGATGCCTCCTTTGGCTTAAAATACAAAAGTGAATTTAGCAGGAAAGTCAGTCACTACAAATAGGTTTTTATCAGAGAAACTGTCTGAGCCTGTGTCCTTCCTACAAGGTTTATACAGTATAGTGAGGATGCACCTGTTGGCATAATTCCATTGGTCTAAATCGGGAGATCCACTGAGTGTCCATTAGTGTCTCTTGATGACGTTGTTTGGTATTGATCGCAATACCAGATGGAAGCATCAGTTACACTCCCATCAGCACATTGTCCAATTCATGTGAAATCTGGCAGTTCTCTTTATGTTGCAAGAGTGTGATGTGGGTTTTTTAATGATAGAAAAATAATATATAAAAAAAAAACTTTCCATGTTGTCATTTAGCACCAAGTCCTGTCTCCAAACATGGAATTAGCCAGGCGACGTGACAACCCCGTTGATTGTAAAATTGGAAGTAAACTTCCTGCAGCTGTATGTACACTCATCATCATTCCCCTGGGCATTGTCTCATTAACCTGACAGATGTGTGTGCCGCTGCTCATGTGATTAACTTTGCTCACAAACCCTTCAGTCTTTCTAAGCTTCACCTGCAGCCATGCTGTCGCTTCGTGTTAGACTTTATGTTGGACAAAACCTGTGAAAGAGAAGAGTTAGCTGCTAAAAACATCCCCACTCCTGCTTGCTTTGCTAAACAGGTTTTAATCACTGCGGCTAACATGCAGCTTGGTTTTAGCCTTCACATTTTTTATGGATCAAACTGCTTTGTGAATACTGACCATCTATTTGATCCCCATATAGAGGTTGCCTGACTGAGAAGGGAGCTTACATTTTCATCTTTCTCTCTGCAATTATTTTTCCTGAGTTATTTGAGCTTTGAAGACAGAATTTAATGAGATCACATTGTTGTATTGCCACATTCGACTTGGAACGACTTGCGTCTCATTTAGCTGTATGTACCCATATCTGTGTGTACATTACTCTCCCTATTTCTTACCTGTATGTACATTGTGGCTGCATATTTAAATACCAAAACCCCTTCTGAGTACTTTGACTGCATCAATGAGATGATTAGTCACATGAGAAATCACAACCAGAGAAGGCCTTTTAATATTGATCTTTTTTTGTGAATGAAATATGAAATAATAGAGGAATGGTAAGGCATTTTGGTGAATACGCTAATTTGTTTTCTTTCTGAGAGTTAAATGAGAAGATTGATACCACTCTCATCTCTTGTATGGTAAATACGAAGCTACAGCCATGCAGCGGTTATCTTAGCTTATAGCATAAAGACTGGAAACAGGGAGAAACAGCTAGTCTGGCTCTGTCCTGCTGTAAAAAAGCTGCCTGCCAGCACCTGTGGTCTACTACAAGTTGTGCTTTTACAGTGACGACAAGACTCCAGGAAGTTACTGCGACCGACCAAGAAATAGTCCAGCACATAACCCCCTCGTGAAGCCCACATTTTGATGTTTTTACACTTTGGGTTTTCGTACAGATTAAACAAACAAGATATAACTTGTTAATGAGCCAGGCTAGCTGTTTCCCCTGTTTTCCAGTCTTTGTGCTAAGCTAAGCTAACCAGCTGCTGGCTGTATTTAACAGACGGACCATGAGAGTGGCATCGATCTTCTCTTTTAACTCTCAGCAAGAAAACAAATAAGTGCATTTCCCAAAATATTTAACTATTCATTTAAGTAAGAACACAGATTTTTCTCTTGTGTCTCCAACATACTGTCGATTATAGGCTATTTTATAAATGGTTGCCTCTCTGATGATGATTAATCTATAATTAATTGCGGATTAACATAACACTCAGAAACATAGACTACAATGTGAACGCAATGTCGGCGTTGCATGGCTGCTGTTGCTCCAAAAAAAGTCCTCTCAATCCCTCTCACTACCAGTTAAGTGGATTCTGTCACACATATTAAAAACAAATCTGCAGCAGAGTGTGACACATCAAAGAGGAAGTGGAAAGCAAACCCCCTTGTTAATGGAGGGAATTGTGGGAGCCGGGACTGTGGGATGTTGGGGGGACATAATGGCCCTGACAATCAACCAGCTGAGTGCCCGTCCTTTTTCCCTGCAGGGGATGTTGGAGGAGACCGAGCACTGGAGCTTGTTGATGCTTCATGAGCTGACAGAGTTAGTCCTGTGTCAGCTCTGAACAGACGGAAGATAAGAATTCGAAAGCTGGGAGAGTGAGGAACCAGAGTTAAGAGCAATCCCCTGGATTTCCTCTTTGACGTTGATTGATTGATGAGCCGGAGCTCACAGCAAGTCCACCAGATTGTCCCCTTGAGATCGATGGATATAGGAGTTTTTCCCCCGTTATTTTCAATGTTGATAACCTCCTAAATGGGTTAAGTTCTAGCCATATAAAAGGCTGTGAAAGTGCATGTTGTCTCGCACCATCCACTTCAATTTGAAGCCAACATTTAGATGAACAATGTTCCTGATATCTTATTTGGTTAGAGCTCATAAGTTAGGCTACTAAAGCCAGAGCTAGCTGCTTTTTTGTGCCGTCTCTGTAAACTGCTAATAGGCACAATCTGCCAAATGTAATAACAAAGGAATGGTATGCTCTGCGCTGTAGACATGGCTATGAGATGTGCTAAGTGACCAAAAGTGTCATGAAATTAAATATCACTGTTTTGTTAAATGCATCAGTTTCTGAGCGTCTTTACTTTTGTACTTTCAATAGCACTGGATTTATCATTGTGAGAACAGACCGTCCTTTGGGCACTTCAAGTTGACACAAATTATTTGCCCCATTAAATCACACGTCACTGAACATTTATTAAAAAATAAATCATTTTAGAAATGATCTGTTTCGCGAGGAAGAGTGGGAGAGAACAGGAAGCTCACCTCCACCTCTCTCTTGCATTGGTTAATCTCTTTCTTGTGGTTCGTAGCTTCAGCACCCCTCGGGGAGCTGGGATTTTTCACTACTGACGTGCATTATTCATCTTTACTGGGTCTCCAGCAGCACTCACTATAGGGAACTGCAGTTTTCCCAAGCCTCATAATTGTCTGTAGTTTGATGTCTTAGCTGTGGAAGGCCGCACACGTGTGCAGATTTGAGCCAGTA
This sequence comes from Coreoperca whiteheadi, assembly GCA_011952105.1. NCBI lineage: Eukaryota > Metazoa > Chordata > Actinopteri > Centrarchiformes > Sinipercidae > Coreoperca > Coreoperca whiteheadi. The sequence continues at coordinate 16,051,786 of CM022471.1, forward strand.
ACTTCAGAGCAAGCTGCAAAAAGACTTTCTTTTGCTTTCAGAATTACATCAGTGGGACCCCTTAGTATAATGTCAACACCTCAGATGGTATACACACTGACTGACTCCATAGTTTTTTGTAATCGTGTTTCACATACGGTTGCCCTCTAGCAACAGAATCTAATTTGGCCTTAGCCCTTATACAGTAGATGAACATTTGTGCAAGGCAATCAAATCAGACGAGATGTGCACAAGTGAAATTTTTAAATAATCCATCAAGTGATTACATTCACATCAAAACACATTTTCTTTAAAAGGCCTAAACATTTTCTTCCCTTTCACACAACATGGTTGAAAAGTATATCTTAAGCGAAGGACTGAGAAAAGTGTTAATTAGAAAATATCAGAGTGGCTCTGTATGCGGCTCCTGCATAGATGCTTTTTATTTCATTCTGAAAATGACGTGGACTGCTTTCACTTGAGACAAAGCCTAATACAGCCCCATGGGTTGCCACACTGATAAGGTGAGGTCAATGTAAGCTCGTAATCGACTTCAACAGATTACTGCGGCAACCCCTCGGGCATTTCACCAAAGAAACAACGCAGCTGTGAAGTAATGTAAAACTGTGGCTCCGAAGTGCTGTTGCTGTTATTTTTATCAAAAAAACTGACAAGATGTAGGAAACTGTTATCAGTCAAGTCAGAAATATAACTGAATACATATATCAATAATATTGTTAATTAAATAAGTAAAGCGGAGTGTTAAAATAAATATAAAGCTTTATACTTTTCCTTTAGCCTCCAATCAATTGGTAAAATAAATTAAAACTTAATTATTTTACTCTATTTTTTTGGAATGCCATGTTATTCAATATTAAATAGATAAATAAATAAATACATAAATATGCCTATAAAATAAATGAGTCACTATGGTTCAATAAATAAATAAATAAACAGGTTTTTATTTCATTGGGCTTTTATTTAATAATGCCACATTTATTTATTTATTTTGTAATGCCACATTTATTTCCATTTGTTATATTCAAATTAAGAGGGCGTGGTTATGTCAGAGCTGCAACATGCTTCAGAAAGTGTCTGAGGCCAGTTTGCAGTTTGAGGACAAGACAGGGAATACAGTACATGTACCTGATGTACAGATAGCTTTAAGTAATCGCTGAATGCTGTTAACGTTAGCTGCCGTTAGCTAGTTAGCCGTGACGCTAGCTGTCCTATTAGCCGACCCTGCCAGGACTGGGAGCTCAGAGCACCAGGGGGTTGTGTAACGCCTCTAGCACAGGAGCCTTGGACCGCCAGAAGGAGGAGGTTTTCATTCACGGGGCGGTGGGGCGGTGGCGGTTAACGTAGTTAACAGAGCTCAGCATCCCGGGTAACTGAGCTAACTTAAAGTTAGCTAGCAGCAGCTACCATTAGCAGCACTTAGCTTTACTCTAGCAATAAGTAAAGCTATCTGTACATCAGGAAACTCCATAAATCACAGGGAGCTGAGGCAGAGCAGGGTGCCAGGAGTCAAGAAAACCACCTGGTACTTAGCTACTCTGTGATTCCCTGTGTTACTGTCAAACTGCAAACTGGCCTTCTTCTCTGAGGCTGTGTCCGGTCTTGCAGCTCTGTGAGATAACCACATTGAACCATATTGACTAATTGATTTATTTCATAGCCATATTTATGTATTTATTTAATATTGAATAAAATGACATTCCATACTATCTATCTTTACTAACTCCTTAATTTTTAGATGATGTATATTAACCTTAATATTAACATAATATTACTGGCTGGTGTAGTTTTATGACTAAGTAAGGTTTGGCCAGGTAGCCAGCTGAAAAAGTTTGTTTAATCCACCAGGATCTTCATTAAGTGAGGTCAGCCACACAGTCCTCTTGATTTGCTCTACTGATGTTACACACACATACACATACTGGACCAATTACTGCTCTGGACATACATGGACATGCCTATCTAATGATCAGCTATGCCTTTGGAAAATTGGAAATGTGATGAGCAAAAGGAAATTGTGTGTGTGGAGGGAAGATAAATGATTAAATGTGTGCCAAGAGCTAATAAACAAGAACAATTAGGAGTTGAAAAATAAGAATCCAGTGAAAGCTAAGTAAAAGAATGAAATAAAAAGTTTTAATTTATTTTATCAGCTGACTGGTGGGAAGAGGGAAAAAAAGGCTTTTTACCAATTGATTGGCGGTTAAAGGAAAATTATAAAGCATTTTTCTTTTTAAACTCCATTTTAATTATTTATTGACGTATTTGTTTTTATTTTTGACTTGACTGATAAGCTTATACCACATTTTGTCAGTTTCAGGGCTCCAGAGATAACAGCATAAGTTATGAATGAGGCTACATCTAAAGTCATAATGGATAGGCATCAATCTACAGTACATGTGCAATGTGTGCTGTAACGTGTATGTGAGCACAATCTTATCGCATGTACTCACACATTGAATGTCTCAGGGTTGACACATTTTGAAAATAGCTGAAGCAATCAATGATTATCTGGCTGTTACTCTACTGCTCTGCATGCTGCACAGTCACCTTAGTTATTTATGTTCGCCTATATATGTTAGTGTATCGTTATTGTGAAAAGCAGTGACTGTCCTTTGCAGACCATATCACTTGTTTGGCTGTAAACAGTTCCCTATAGTAAGTGCAGACTATTGTCATATGTGCTTCATTAAAGTAGGCTACCCAGGGACGAAAAGACTCAAACTTGACCTTGACTGACCAAAAAAAACGGCAAGTTAATAGCCCGCTGTTTTGATGTGGGCGAGATGGATCACCTTGACCTCCGAACAATAGTTCTTGGTACTTTTGTCATCAAGATTGAATGCAACAACTGTGTAGCCTATTATTTCCTCAGCTGTGAAAAGAAATACAATCTAGGCAAAACAAAAGGCTTCATTGGGGACGTCCGTGACTCTTGACAGCTACATCACAGTCCCGCCTGTCAGAGGCATTTATCCGACATGGCATCTTGCACCATTTCTCATGGGGGTATGTAGAAAAGCGCTGAAAAACAGACCAGAGCTACCTCATCTTTTACAACAATCTTAGATGTAGTTTGTAAGCTGATTGGACTTTTGGATTTCCGTGATTGGAATCGCTCTCCTGAAATAATAACTCTGTCACACATATTAAAAATGTAGTATACATCAGTTAATCAGTGTGAAAGAAGATCAATTGGTTGTATACCGAGGCTGTAACAAGCGAACGAGACAGAAGAGCATACAGAATGTGAGGGGATCATTGTAACAGTGAAACAGCCGCTGAGGGTTAAACTGAAGCTCATTTTCACCCTTGGCGTAGTGCACAGTTGTGTGAATAAAGTAATGGCAACTTAAAAACGACATACAGATAAAAGTGTAAACACAAATGTCACATTTTTACCCATGAGTTTACTGTCACAGTTTTAGGATTGTAGACCAGAGATTTTGTGAAACTTCCTCTATTATCATACCATAGCTGTTCAAAACAAGTCAGCTGCATAATATTTCACAAACTAAAGATGCTGTTTTATGTTGCTCCAAAATAAACTCCTTCAAATAGGTGAGTCACACGTGGTAATATGATAATATTAGTTAATTATGTATAGTCATAATGCATGAGTGTTTTTGTTTGAATCTACCAGTATCTAGACTATATGTAGCACTAATTTCATACTAAATCCTGGTCAGATTTGGTGTTACATATACATAGGCTATACCTCTGGTCCTGTTTAGATTTAGTGGAATATATACATAAGCTAGGGATCGTCTACCATCATTGGAAAGGATATAAACATCTTATCATGTTTACTTCTGCCTTTTGTGGTCAACAGAAGCTCAGTTGCAAAGGAAATAATGTTTATTCATAATAGCTATTTGTAATCTGAATATGCAGATGTATTTAGCAGCTTGTATGTGGATTATGCATGCTCATTGGGAAAAGATTCAGACATTTTTCAGAGAGAATTGGTTTAGTTTTCCTTGAGCAAGACTCATGCAAATTCACACCTTGAGCCTCAACAGTTGAAAATCACGATAATGAGTGTCAATTTTGTCTTTCAGGGTGGAATATTGTATTTCATAGGGGGCATTTAAAAAAAAAAGGGTTTGTGATCCTGCTACAAATGTTTCAAGGAAAGCTACATCCTGCAAAACATTTCCTACAATGTTACCAACCAAAGAAAATCTTGTGCATCAAACCAGCACTATATTTGTGAAGACGTTTTGTGTGCTAGATGACTTCATCAGTAGAAAACATAGTTAGCCCAATTCACTATCTGCTTAGTTTATCCACACGCATAGCACTTGTCAAGACTCATCATCTCTCCAAAAATAGCACCCCACCCGCAGCGACCCGGGTTCGAGTCTGACCCGCGGCAAACTTCTGCATGTCAATCCTCTAGCTCCCACATTTCCTGTCTCCTGTCTCTCTTCGGCTGTCGCTATCAATAAAGGCAAAAGAAAATACCCCAAAAATACTTTAAAAAAAGATATAGTAGTCTGTCTACAGTAGCACACAACCTCTTCAAAACTGCAGCTCAAGCTATACATCCTCACCTTCTGTCACCTGGCTTAGAGCCCAGCCTGCTGTCGCAAGGGAAACCACATGAAAATCATCAAGGACTCTGACTCTGCACACCATTTCATAACATGTGCTACGCTGGTGAAGAGGCCCTTTTAGACTTGGGTGATTATAAATCCTCATTTTCTATTCTGGCTCATCAAGCAGCTGTCTACACAGAGCTGAGCTTGCTCAGGTATCCGTCTCTGGCTGGGGGAAAGGCTGTGCGTTAGAGTTCTTACCATGCACTGTTTTGAATCATTGAATATGTCTGGGTACTCGCCTGCATCCTAACCCACTTTGGTGTCTTTGTGTTTCCAATATTTAGATCTAGTGATATCGAAGAAGACCAATGCTATGCTGTCTGACAGGCTGTGTGTGGAGTGTATGTCATGGAGCAAAATAATTAAACAAATACCAAAATCAAGGGTGGATGTTTTGATGAAATGAGTCTGTTATACAATTGAGCAGATTCGTGAAATCCCTTTCCCCCCAAAAAGATAAGCAATGGATGATTTTCTGCATCAGATCTGACTCATTAGTCCTGCAAGCTGTTCAAGTAGAACATGTTGCGAGAAGCTGAGATGTGCCTGGTTTACGAGGCTATCGATTTATTGTTTTGTAATGAATATGAACAAACAAATTCAGAAAGAAGACATTCATGAACATTTATTTGAACAGTGGGATGGTTGTATTGCTCCTATCAATCTCAAGTGTTAATCACTGCGTACCATATGTAGAGCTGCAGAAGGCACCGTTCATTATTGCTAGCACTCAGAAAATGACACGAGGTCTGAGCTGTGAATGGCTGCTGAAGTATATTCCGGCGGCAGTGATGGGTTGGCCTCGTAAAGTAGCTGTGACAGTTGGCCAGAATGCCAGCAGTGGTCTCGACTTGCTTAATGAACTAACATGTTCATGTTGGCAGCACTAAGTGAACCATTTATTAGTGAGCTGAGAACAGACACAGGATGCACTCAGGTTGATAATAACAGCAGCCGCCAGATGACAACACGGCTAAAATAAGGTGCAGTCATGTTGAGATTTTCTTATATATTTCCAATTTTAAGTGTTTTTACTTTAGGCCATACCATTAGTCAGAATACACAATATTGTTATAATAAAACTGAACAGAAGTGACATTATGCTAAAACACATTTCTAACATCAGAAGCAAGTTGAAGTGTTTTGTTCTGCTGCAAGGACAGCATGGACTATCACTTTGTGTAGATTTGGTTGAAATGAAAATGTTCTAACCTGAGGACATTTTTTACATGTCAAAAAATAAAAATGACACTTAGAAGCTTAAGCACAAGTTAAGTTTTATTGTCCTCCAGGAATGCCACTTCTTATTGTCTTCATAGCACTTGACAACCTGCAACACACACACAAAAAAAAAGAAAAAAATACACTGTTTAATGAAAGTCAACAAAGAACACAGTGCAAAATAAATGCAAATATTTAAAAGACTAGTTGAACATTTTGGGAAATACACTTATTTGCTTTCTTGCCAAGAATTAGATGAGAAGATCTGTATGCTAAATATGAAGCTAGATTTATGAGACGCTTACTTCAGCTGAGCATAAAGACTGGAAACAGCTATCTTAGCTCTCAAAAAAATCTGCCTACTAGCTCGCTATTTAACAAATTATAGTTCGTTTGTTTAATCCCTGCATAAAAGAAGTATAAAAGCCAACAATTTGTGGTTTTATGGATGGTTATGCGATGGACTTTGCTAAGCTAAGATAACTTTCCTGGCTGTAGCTTCATATTTAAAGGACAGATATGAGAGTTTCGATCTTCTCATCAGTCTATAGGCCTATAATAATATGTAGAACTATTCATGTGACAGGCATGTTGCTATTTGTCTGAATTGATTCTCAGGATATATGACAAATGACACTGTGTCCTTGGTGTGTAGTAGTTTGTATACGTAGCGAGCCTTTGAGCCCTGAGTCTGACATTTTGGCTGGGTGCGCATCAAATACAGTACGGTAAATCCCCTCGATCCACTGTCTGTCTCTTTATGAATCCCTCAGTTATAATCTGTCAACACGCGTCTGACATCCAGGGTGACGTTCTGTATGGAGATGCAGCTTTTAGCCAGAGACAATCTGCTCGTCCTTGAGATGGAGATGGGAGGAGACAGACCTCCTCACTCTCACCTCAACCTTTCCAAATGAGCTTTCATTGTCTTGTTAAGAACAAATAGGCAATAATTTGAGAAAATAAGGCACTAAGCATGAGAGTTGGCACGAAAGAGTGTGCAGCCGTCACATAGCCATTGAATGAATTAGCGAGTGCAGCGTGTTGCATATCTGAGGATGACTCTCTCTCTCTCTCTCTCTCTCTCAGCCAGTCTGAACCCATAAGCAGATGGTATCATTACATGACTGCAGAACCTGTTGGTATCAACTCAAGTTGTGCAACCTCTTTTTTCGATCACACATATTTATACCTATTTTTCTACTTTTCACATCTCATTACTAAGTCAGTGACAACACTAGGGGGGTAAGATTTAGTACACTACTTAGAAAAGGAATAAATGTAGAACTATTCTTGTTCATGTAACTCTCGGCTTTCTTGATGATAACATTGATACCGCTCTGCTGTCTGTATGCTAAATATGAAGCTACAACGAGGCGAGCTGTTTCCTCCTGTTTGTGCTAAGCTAAGCTAACCAGCTGCTGGCTATCGCTCCATATTTACTGTATAGACATAAGAGTGGTATTGATCTTCTCATCTAAAGATCTAAAAAAGCAAATAAGAGAATTTCCCAAAATGTTGAACTATTCCTTTAAAGTAAAGTTATTTCTATTTACAACCCTTCGGCCAATGTTCCCGACACGTAGCACTACCATGTACAAATAGTGAATATGAGCTCTGCTTGAAACAATTTGCTAAGAGTGCAGTGAGGTCAAGGAAATAGTACCCTCAAATGGCTTTTAAACAGTCCAACTTACTTGAGGGCCTTGAATGTAACCAACAGTTCTTATATCAAAAAAATAATTAAGAGTTTTTTCACATTACAGAACTATTTTCAGGTTCAACGTGAGTGAACCAGCTTTCTTTACAGTGAGATGTGAAACATGACTAGCTGGCAAAGCTGTTAAGACATTCAGATGGTCCAAAAGAACAAAAGGATTTTGTTTTGGGTTTTTTGTTGAAAAAGCATTTTAAAGTCTTGTATTTCTTTGGCCCCTCTGGACTGGACAATAAAAGTGTTTCCAGCGGAGCAAGTATATTCACCAAAAACAGTAAGATTCAGGCTGAAAAACAGCAGAATTGTTTTTGAAATACAGAGTAAATACAACTACAAATACATAGACAAAGATCAATTGCATGTAGGTTATTCTAATAGCGAAAAGTAACAGCTGATACACACAATCACCTCCATACCTGTGAGTCATTTGTCATTGTCTTTGCCATCACCTTTCCTGTTCCATCATCTATCCTCTCCAAGTCCAAATGTATCTCTGTGTGCAATAAATAAAAGTTAATATAAACAGAATGTATCCTTATTTGTTCAAAGGATCAGATGCATAAGCAGAGAGTATTCACTAAATAGTCTAATGTGTATTCTGTTAAGGGTGTTGTGGCTGCATAAACAATGTTGCCAAAGGTGATAAACTTGGCAAACCAACAAAACAAACAGCTGCCTGTGTTTTACTGCGCCCGAGGCTGCGGCCCACGACTGCCTAATGGACAAGAATCACCGTGGATTCATGTGTGGACTAATGACAAAGAGATTTGAAGACAGCTGCAAAGTCTTTCTAAGCACCTTAGACTCCATTCTTTGTGCAAAACAAGAAAAATGCACAATGAGTAATGACTCTTTTTGAAATCCTTTTTGTAATCTGAATGTGAGAGTTTTATCAGCAGCATTCACTTTAAGAAATGCATCAACAGCCGTAGCAGGCTTTGGGATTTCAGCTCTTGGCTGGTTTCGAGCTGGCGGCGAGCTTGTCATGAAAATGGATCTGTGAGCACTTCTGGTAAAGGCTGCATACAGTGGCTCCGGCAACACTGATCACTTCCAGCTCATAGATGCAAATAAACGAGAGTTAGTTTTAAGAAACAAGTCACAGAGCAAACTTTGGAAATGTACAAGGCATTATATTTATAGCTATTTGCAATTATTCAAGTAAGATAATTAATCATCATCATTTTATGTCTGGCAGTTTCATAGCTGCTTCACTTCTAACAAAACTGGACTTGGATTGAATCAACAACCATCCATGAATGACATGAATCCCTCCAATCAGCCGTGTCTGAGCTGCTTTACTACCATGTTCCCTGAAATGTTTCCCTTGAGCATTTTCTTTTCTTTGTATTTATTTAACAAATAGCACATTGCTGTAGCTCATTGCTGATATACAATAACATATCCCGAGAAAACTGCCTTAAAAAATATCCTGTATGACAATGTGATTTATTCATGAGGTGCAAAGTGAAGACATCTTGTTAATTTTGCATTAAGTCGACACAGTAATTCTTCATGTAACCTCTACAACTAATCTTTTCCAACTCAGTGCAGAGGAAGAATGTAGACAGCTTTATAGTTAGATACTTTACGGAGAACGACTTGAAATACGTACCAAGCTACTTTCCTGACTGATGAAGGGCCCGAACATGTCTGATGGCTGAGTACAATCTTCAGTCCTCTGGGAGCAGATTCCTGTGCCTGCTGCTCTGAAAAGGAGGAAGAAGCACAAGTAGAAAATGCTATTTTTCAAAAAGGCAAAGGGAGCATGTGGGAGTTATGTTGCAGCACTGCAGCGTAAGACTATATCGCAATGAGACGGTCTCTTAATTGTGCAATACAACTGAACAGCACTGCAGCTCAGCATGATTTTAGCATCATTGTAGAAAAAAACTCCACTACGTATACCTATTATTTGGGCTACCATATGGAAGGTAAAGCAGAAGCACAAAACTGCCATGCTTTTATCCCAGTTTAAATGCAGTATTTGTTTCATGAGGTTTTGATGAATGTTCATTAACTCTATAGTAATGTTGTTTCAGCCAAAAACAGATTGTTCCTCCTGAACTTGTTCATTAATTAAAATGATTTTTTAAGAAAACAATCTCTTCTGTTTCACAAGCTCAGAATGACTGCAAATCACACACAGTTCCTCTTTTGACACTTGAGACCGTAAAATGTTAACTAATTGGGACAGCCAATTGGCCGACTCTTGTTCTTCATTTAATATTTCTTCTCACTGAATGAAGTATTCACTATGGTAAAGCCTCTGTAACAAGCTGCTACAACAAAAGTCCTACGCTCTACATTTGTAAGTATTGATGCATTTCACAAATTTTATTGTGATGTAAACTGATCAGAGGGTATTTAAGTTGAATTGTCTTGAAAAGAAAGAACTTTGGCTCAGAAAGTGTTCTTGCTTGTCTCAATCATTGCTATTAATATACTTTGTAGTCATGACTACAGCCCATTAAGAACCTGGTGGGTATTTTGGTAAAAATGAACATATTTGCTATATAACAGTAAAAAATAAAATCACTTTTTGATAAATCATGACTTCTTTGTGCATGTTACAAATGGAAAATCACGACTTATTGCACACTTACAGGAGAAATATATCTAAACATTTTGCATCAATAAAAACAACTATTGATGCTGTGTCTTTTACTTCTCAGATTTGTTCATACGTCTTGTTTAGCATTATTAGCACAAGCACATTATTAGTGCAATTAAGGTGTTATGCCTTTGAATACATTTTCATATAGACCTGCAGCTTTGGGAAAATTGTCAGAGGAAGAGCATGAATTATAAATTGGTCAGCAGGTATCCGTCCATAGGGATTAGATGTAGCGGTATTTGCACAGCTATAAAACAGTGGAGTGAAAAATACACACACATAGGATTTATTAGAGAAACAGCAGAAAGTAAAGATGCAAATACCTGATGCAGAAGAAATAAATAATCACATTTGTTTGACAGAAAAGAAAGTATGTAGTAATAGGTAATGTAAATATTATTTTTATTTACTAAATTTTGAAAGTTCTTCAGTTTGGTTTTCTACATTCTGTATGTATAATTAATCTTAAAATATACCCAACCACAGTGCATACACATACTTCTCTACAAGCCAGCCTCATCTAGTCACTACTCTGCCACTAATCAGATGATTAATTAATTCGAATCACATCGCAGTTTTAGTAAGATTTTGTTTCCTTTATCCCTTTTGTTTCCATTATTTTAATTGCAAATCTATGCTTTATTGCGTTTTTAATGAGATGTCAGAGTTATAAAAACTGCTTACTGTAACACTTGCACACTTGTAGTTGTAAATGAGCTTTAATGGTAGATCAGAATGTGCAGCAAGATGGAAATTATATTTCAATCCTTTAATAGTGTGCACACAGTGAACCACAAGAAAATAAGAGGGTTTGTTATTAACTGTTGGCTATGAGTCAAAGTAGGAATTTAAAGTCTTTGCTAATTGGTTGGAAAATGAAATCAATCTAAGCGGCCAAATGGGCATAATCCTGCTGATTTCCTGTTAATTATGTCTCACTGACATGTCAAAAGTAAATGCGAAAGAAATCACATCTGACCACTGATGATTTCAATAAACCTGACAAGTACTGTAATTTGTATAAATGCATACCTAGAGACTCCTGTGACAATGTGGAATATATCCACTCACCTGTTACATCCCTCTCTGCTTTGACCAAATCACACAATAGTGTGTTTCTTTATCTATAGGGGGAAAACAAAACAGTATGATAAAGAATATGTCAATCCTATGTATCATCAATAATAAACAAGTACAGACTAACAGACTGCATGCAATGTAATACGTATGCAATGTATGCAATATATAGCACTGTACAGTCATTACATTTCATCACTGTGAAAAAAGTAAACCAATTATAAATATCATGAAATTTTATGAGGAGTTTTGAGCAAATCTTTTGAATTTATTTATATCACTGATGTGATGTTTAGTTTGCCGGACATTATTTTAGTGTCTTTTATTAAAACTTATTATTTCTTTTATCACAGTTTAGCTGAATTCCTTCTGGACTATTTAGTTAGACATATGAAGGGATTTTATTTGGCGTTAAAAAGGGCAGGTTTACTTTTTTTTATAGTGGAAGTTAGCATTTGATGATTAACTTGGCATTATTATTAGGGTTACCTGCTTAGTGTTTAGTCTTCCTTTCAGTCCCGTGATCTACACTCTTAATAAGAGCCAGGCTTCAGGTGTACTAATCACAAAAGAGAATTCAAATCGCTAGATGGACTTCAGCTTTGATGTTTAAAGTACGGAAAATTACAGTGCATATACAGCTTTCGCAGGTTAAATGACATAAATGCAGAAAGAGGTTAGCAGAGACATTGGTGTGTTGCAGGTAAAAAACACACTGAGTTTTTTCATTCAGCAGTAACATACTATCAGAGGGTGAATATCAATGTCTACATCTGTAAGGCCCATTATGCTCTTCACGAGCCAGCTTCAAACACTGAGTGCATTTAAGGCATTATTATGAGAATATATGAGGACTTCTTACCTCTTTTAACTCCGTATCATTCTCAGAGTCAATCAGTGTCTGTTTAATGATGTAAAACTTCAGAGAATGGATTAAGAAAAGAAATGTATTAGTTTCTAAATAAGAAAGTGATCAAAGATTCAAGGACGACTGAGCAGGAATATAAATTATTTAACAAATGTGTCATTTGGAGACAGGACAGGTTGGTGGGCTTTCTTTATAAAATGAGTTACCTGAAAACAAATGTTAAACGGTCTTGGTGTCAGTTATGTTAACAAACTGCAGAACAATACCAATTTATAGCTGCATAGCCACCTATTTAGAGAATCTTACACACTGTGTTGAGGTTTATGTTGTTTTTATTAAATGCTTTATGTACAAATACAGATTACACACAGGACAAAGCACGCATTATAAATCACACACTGTATATTGCTGATTGCTTTCAACCCAAACAGAAAAATGTGATTTGCACGATGATGATCTTCACATCTTATATCATTTAAAATCACAATATAACTTAGGCTAACGTTAGTCTGTGGTTTCAACTCCATTAACTTTGACCATGAAGTCATCAGAGTTTCATATAGCAATCGGAATATGGGTAAACTTGAGGATTTATTTAGATTTCAACCAACATTAAACATTTTTATAAGAAATGTAGTCAATTTGCATCGAGGTCTACAATTCTTCAAATCTGTTGCCTTTAATGGAGTTTATCAGGTCAGAGCAGTATGTGGTTCACTGTCTGTTACCGTAATATCAAACAGGAAGTGGAGCTTCAGCAGATGAACACTGATCTGCAGAAGCTTCAAGAGACAAAGTAACCACAAAACCGCCATTGATTTATTTTCACTGAGCCAAATAATGAATACATTTGTGGAAAAAAACCTTGTCTGTTGGGAAATTCTACTTTGCTCAAACTTACAAAATGTAAATAATTTTTTTAACATGTGTTTTGGGTTTTGTTTTTTTTTTGGCCAGTTGGAATCTCACAAAGCTAAATTTTCACTTTGGTGTTAGTCTGGAAAGATCCACTTAAACCAGACTGAGCCCACCGCCAGACCAATCAGTGAACTGTGGCGAAAGGTGATGTAGGTTGAAAAAGACCATTTTTCATCAAATTAATTCTGGGTGACCCACAATGAGCTAAACCGGATTTGTATGTTTTGAATAACTATTCAAAAAAATTACAAAGAAACCAGAATTCATGAAAGTAGAAACTATGTTCTCAGTGCTGTCAGGTGGAGCAGTGAAGTTGCCTATGTACTTCAAGTTGTGGAAGACAGCACAGCTCTGATACATATATTCTCCAGCCACGGACTCTATGATTGCCTAATCTGACACAGTGAGCATCTTGAAAGGCAAAAAAATTGTATAGTCTTATACTGGCATTACAGGGGTTGGCTAATAAACCTTGATAATCACTGCATTAAAGGCAATAAATGGAAACTAATTTGTCAAAATCTGAGACATAATTTCTAAGAAAAAATATGCTGTTTTTTGGGGGGATAGAGGTGGAATGAAGGGCATTTAAGCAGCCAATTGTAAGAACAACCTTCCTGTACATGGATGAGCATGGATGAATGTCTCTTTTCATTTCCTCTCTTTTTTTGAAAAAAAAAAAAATCTTTATGAATAAAAAAATCTGAATACTGCAATAATGTTAAGGTTTGTGGATTTAATTGCTTTATTAATTTTTATTTCAATTTCTGAGGGAGACGAAAAAAAGCAAATGTTACAACATTTTATGCGGAATTTAAAAAATATATAAATAGTTTATTGGATGTCACATATCTGGAGCACCTTCAGTATCTACCATAAGGATGTTTTCTGTAGCCCCCTCTTGTCAGCCGTAAAATTGGAGCTTTAAGACTGGGACGGGTAGTCGTCCACTCCTCCTCTGCAAAAACAGTTAAAAACACATTGTAGAAAGCTGCTGCATTCAATGAGCCGATAAAGTTCATGTCACAAAGTCAAACTGTGAACTCAGGTATCGTACACTGTCCTCTCACAATCCATTTAACGATAGACAAGAAAATTGAAGCGAGCAAATCCTATCCCAGGTACTATAGAGGCTTCTCTCCACAGAAAATTAATTTCATAAGCTCTTTGCCCTCTGTTGGGCCAATACTGAGCTCTGACTGTCAGCAGCTCCTTCTTTAGAGCCAAATTACATAAAGATGGCCACCTCTGTTGCATGGCACATTGCACTGCTTCCAAATAAGAAAAGTGTTTATGGAGCAGAAAATCAAATCATTGCCCCCTTGGTTTTGGTTTTGGTCCGACCTCAACACCCCAGTGCACAATTCATTGTGCTGAAAATGAATAAGCCCAAAAACCCGCTGTGGCAACCAGCTTATCGCCACTGTCATGTGACAACCGTGTAACTCCACTTTTGGTGATTTTAACATTTGTGTTTAAATTTGAAGCTTTACATGGCTTACTTAATAATGGTTTGAGGTAATTCAAACATTATTTTTCTTATGAAAGATTAAAAAATTTAAGAATAAATCGACTTCCTAGGCAGTTGGTGTTACAGAGACAGAAGACCTTTTTTTTTTTACCGGACAGCAGTGTTGTGTGCACAGCAGAGGTTACCAAACAGATAGTAACAGCTTTTCTGTAATAAGCCAATGAGGGCACATATCCAAAAGGCAAAGCAGTCTACCTTTGCAACGGGCATCAGTTAGCTCCCTGAGCTTCCACTGGCACATTTACTGTTCTAGTCAAATGAAGCTCGTAGCCAGGAAGGTAGGAGGGGTGATGCATGCAGGAGCGGCTCCCTGGGTGAGGATGATTAGAAGTGGGCTGGAACCACTAGGCTTTTTGTTTCTCTGCTGTGAAACATCTTTTAAATATCAGTGAAGCAGCAACCAGGATTGTGTGGCCAAGACTTGTTTCTTGTCAGGAATTAATTTAAATAAGGTCCAAGGATGTTTCTTAAACATTTGTTTTTCCAATCTAATACGGTCTCCACAAATTTGACTAATTACCTTTAACAATAGAGGCAATTACTGAAATATTACTGGCTTTAAGTCAAGTAAGGATACCAATGGAAAACATTTAGGGAGAGGAGTTGTTATTGCACACTGAATGGGTTGGACATATTGCTGTGACAGACATTGGCTGCAATAGTGGCTATACTGATGCTGCTAGATATTGTACAACCTAATGCTGGACTTTCCTAAGTAGTGTGTAGAGCTGTAACTAACAATTATTTTCATTATCGAATTATTTTCTCAATGAATTGACTAATTGTTTGGTCTATAAAACAGAGAAAATCATCACATTCTCACAATTAAGAAGCCGGAGCCAGACAATGTTTGGAATTTTTGCTTGAAAAATGACGTAATCAGTTGTCATGTTGCCATATAATTTCCTGTGGATCGACTTATCAAATAATGAAATAATGGTTTCAGCTCTAATTGTGTGATTATGACGATTGCACTTTTGCTACATTAAACAATTTACAGTAGAGAGAGAGGGGATGACACATGAAAACGAGTGTGACTATATATTTCTTTGGATCAACAAAATAAGCTGTACTTACCATAGTTGTTGTAGGATTCATCACTGGTTCCATGTCCATATTCATAATATTCTGAAATGCTAAATCACAGAGAGTGGAAACATCAGTAAAAAAACAAACAAAACAAAAATCTGTCGTGTTTGTGAATCATTTTGTTTTTGTAAAATAAAGAAACAGAGTGAAATATTTTACTTAGGTAAAACATATTTAAAGTATAAATAAGGTTGGAATTATTCTATATTTTTCTCATACTTCTTATCGTACAAATACCGTGAAAAAACAAAATCAACACTGTCCCTCAATAATTTTCTAACTTCCTGACACTGTCTGTGTCACTCAGCCCCAAGTCCATGGGTTCATACTGAAGATGTTGATCTTTAAAAACAAATCACAAATATATATTTTTTCACTATTAAAAGTCTCAGTAATTACCTAAAACAGCTGGGCACTGTAGTTTTTAGCAAATGTTAATCAAACAGGTGTAAATAGTGCCTTTGTTGGGGACTATTTTCAGCTGCAGATTAATAAACATTCATGTGAGTATTTACAACAGCAGGATGGTATATGTGGGATTAACTACATTGCCCATGTTGCTCACTGATGTGTTTGGCTTTGGCTACACAGACAAGACTTGTTAGTATACTATCAATTCATTGCTGATTTTGATCTTTTCATGGGATTTGTTCACAATAAGAAAATATAAACATCACCAGGCTTATTCTTTATCAAACTTTATATGCAAGTTGCTAATTCATGGTTCAGGCTAAATGTTGTGAGTAAACAAAGTAATTTAAGTGGAGGTCTTAACTTATTATTAATGAACATACTCTATGCTGAAATGTACAGCAGTAATGACCCATAAGACAGCTGGTCACACTTACACTACGCTATATTGTAGGGAACAGTATACAGATGGTGATTTTTTGTATATCCAGCATTTGTGTACATGTAAACATCACCTCTTTGACTGATTGCTGTAGTTATCCTCATAGGCTTCGTAACTCTCGTCATCATATTCTCCACCGTACCCATCGTCGTAGCCCTGCGAGGAAAACACGCAGTAAGCACTAAAGTCGACTTGTCTCCTCATCTCTATCCAGTCTGACCGGTTAGAGATGAATTTAACAGAATCAATACTTAGTTCCACAGGCAAAGTCCATTACTTTGTGACCATAATAGGAGAGGAAACAGGAAAAATGTATGTCCAACAGAGATTATTGATTAAGGTTCGCAGGGGAACATGTCTGGGTAGTGGAGCCTAATGGACACCCTCTGAGTCTTAAACTGCAATATGGATCTCAACTATTGATAAGTAGCTACTCGAGAAACAAGCACAAAAAGCCAGCAAGGAACATCAACAGTCATGTTCAATAACAATAAAATGGCTACACAGCATTCAGCACACAGTAAATACTACCTAAATGTATGTACAGTTGTATAGATGCTTTGCAGAATGTCTCTCCTCCAACAGTGTAAGTATTTCAAACCACGTTAAAAAAATAAAGAAGCCCATTCTGTGCAGTTGTAAAGCAGGTAAAACAATATTGTTTGTATATTTATCATAAACACATAGAACTGTTGTCCTCTTCCAGCACAGAGGAAAGATCATTCTGTGAAAGGCCTCTGCTGTACTTGATGGGGAAACTGACACTATCAGTATTCCATTTTAAGATGACAATATGCAATCTAATGTAATAATGTAATAACAATAAGCTGTCAACATGTAGTTTTTAAAATGTCTGCAGTGTAAAGGATATTCATATTGCAAATCTCTGTTGAGCCCCAGTCTGTTAATCCAGTTAGTGACTGTCTACATCTACAGAGGACTCTGTTATCAACCCAGTTATGCAAGTAACCTGGTTTTGGAACAATTCAAGTAAACATTATAACTCAGTTAGAAGAAGAAACCACAGAGAGGCTGGCTAAGAAGTTTCTAATATCAAATACTTTAATATCAAATTGGTTACTTTGGCATGTAAACATCTCACTCCTTTCACTTTACTTTCACTGTTTTGTCATCTGCATAAACAATCCAATGTTCACACAATATCATCAATTCAGGATCATCCCTTTTTCCCATGCATTAGACACTGAGAAGGTTTGCACCTTTTAATCTTTTTCATTGATTGTGGACTCAATTATGTCATAACCACAGGGGACAGGGTGGAAATGCCCCCCCTCACTTTTCCAAATCCTATTTTTTGCCCATCTCACTTTTACAGTTTCAGTTGATTTACTCCTAAATTCTCTCTAAACACAACAACATCCTGTGACTGTTCAGTGGCCAAAACCCAGATCAGAGAAGCGAGGAGTGGTTCGAAATGTTGAAACGCTCATCAGAGTTGCTTTCAATTATGACTGTGCACGCACAGCAATTAAGTTTTGTGAGCAGAAGTGAATGTTTAGTGGACTTTTGGCCCTGGGTTTTGCCTCTCAGGCAACTTTCAGGCTGCCCTTTCTTTTTTGTGGAAGTTTTTGGGACTATTTATCATAAACTATCAGGTT
The DNA here is from genome assembly GCA_011952105.1 of Coreoperca whiteheadi. NCBI lineage: Eukaryota > Metazoa > Chordata > Actinopteri > Centrarchiformes > Sinipercidae > Coreoperca > Coreoperca whiteheadi. The sequence continues at coordinate 16,069,897 of CM022471.1, forward strand.
TCTATCAAGGAAACTAGAAATTGCTATAGGTTAGTTCAATAATAAAGCAGCAATTTACGGAACCTTTCTAATTTCTATCTAGTTTTCATACTATGGAAAGCACAATAACCAATTTAATCGTAATTTATTGTATGCTAGATTGATATAAAAATGCAGGAAACAGCAAAAACACCTTTACTGGGGTAAGGCTAAAGAGTGTGCAGAACAGTAAACGTAGCTATTGTCTGCTCTTGTAATTGTTGGATCTTGCTCATTAAAAGATATTTAGTGGAGTTTAAAGTGCTTATATTTCTTTTTCATCAGGATCTAATATCTTCTAATCTTTTCCAAGTTTGCTGTTTCAAGCTCTACTATGATACGTACAAGAGTTGAGCTCCTTTTAGAGATACATTCGAAATCAGCAGAATAAAATGTGTTGAACGCTTCAGCGAAGCTGGTTCATGCCAGACGTGGTCTCAGAAGTGCATTATTCCTGCATGTCTGCCTGTAACAATAGAGTAAATTCCATCTTGCTTTAATTGTGGCTGCCTTTGGTAATGCTTTGTGACACAAAACGAGACACATCAGTGTGAAGGACATCAAGTTCAGCGACACAAAAGAAATTACATCACTTGTACACACCCTCCCTCTCCTGTCGGGTAATGCTGATTCAAACAGCTCTGGTTCCTGTGTGGCTTTATTTGTGTGAACATGAATTTGACTAAATTAAAGTTAGGGATTATGTCAGGGATTAAGTTGTTCAGGGGATCCAATACTTCTCCTTTTCTTGCATGAGTCTTTCCCCACAAAGGCAGAGTCAGAGACCTGCGTATCTCAGTAATTGACTGTTTTGTTAGCAATCCCATATGACAAATCGCTTCAAACTGGTCCATAAATGTAAAGCAGTCGGTGGATTAATTTCAGTCAAATGTATTGTAAAAATAACCATTCAATTATGATAAAGAATTACAGGAATGAGATGTCATGTAAAACTGGAGTTCTTTACAGTATATTTATTAAAAGGGTGATTTTTACCAATTAACTGTATATCATATATGTGCTGCCTTTAAACATATAAAATTGTCAGTGTTCTTAGTGCATTAGATATGCAAAATAAATAACTAAATAAATGATGGAGATGGTGAATTCATTTGAACACATCATAGTCCAGCATACTGTTTGAAGCTGTTTGTTTACTGGAAAGATGTGTGTGTGTGCTCAGCTCACCACGGGGAAGGTATTGATAAAGTTATCTCAGTGTCATGCTGCTCTTTACATTTTCTAACACAGCAATCACCCAGTTTATGCTTTTTCATCTAGAAAATGTTACTTAAAAAATATACTTTTTAAAGAAATACTATTCCCAACGTACTGTTGAGTTTTATTTTAAAACCTAAAAGCTGTTAGATTCAAGTAAACTTGTGTGAGATCAAATTCTTGGTAATATAAATAATGTGATGTAAGTGAGGGTTAATTGACAGTCTGCTAAACCCTTCCCCTGAGCAGCAATTGTCCAATCAGAGCTTAGCGACCGTAACTGGGTACAGCAGTTTCTTCAGAAGCCAATGAGCATATCATTAGGTATCCGTGTTACTATGCTGGGTTACAGGTTACGTTAGAAAAAGCACCATTCAGGACCGACGCATCTACATAAAAAACAAACAGATTTCAGAGTTTTCAACCAAGTCACAGAGATGATGCTAAAGCTGGTGAAATATTCTAGGCCTGTTTTTAATAGAATCATCGCTTCAAAAACTGGTATGAATTTCAAATAGTTAAGTGATAAGTTGTCTGCCTCCTTTTTTTGTCTGCAGCACCACTTCTTTTTTAGCATAGCACTGATAAACGGTGCGTGAATGAGCATCAGACTTCTGAAGCAGCACTTTTGGTGTGGCACCCATTTTTGAATTGATTTTGAAATTCTATTTGAGATTAACTACAACTATATGGTTATTAAAGTGTGATGACAAATTAGAGTGATGAATTATGTGATGGCGACCGAGCCATCTCCATGAAAACCAAGCACAACCAAACTCTGACGGCTGAGGAAGACAATGAGATGCGGTTGAAAACTCTAGTAGCCTAGGTAAACCTTGAGTTTTTTTTTGTTTTTTTTTTGGTCAAACTATACATGACAGGATTTGTATAAAAATGATATTCATTTATTTGTTAAAGTCTTTAACAGGGACAATACAGTTAAGCGTTGTTAGGGAGAAGCAATGCAGCAGCTGTAATGTATGATGAAGCCATTAACTCAGTGTCAGCTCAAAGAAAACCTAACAAAATGTTCATCACACTTACCTCTGTGCTGACCTCAGTATTACTTTGACCCACAACACAGGCTGCATAGAGATTCGACAAGGTAGTGTGTGTAAATAGTCCGGCCCCTAATTAATGAGGCTTGATTCTTCTATTTTGACACTTATCTGTAAAAACAATTAACACTGGTCCTTTCTAACAAGGCAGAGGAAATAAATCAAATGTTAACACAAGGGTGGAGAGTCCTCGCTCAGTGTAATTAGGACAGCGAGAACCTAAAGGCCCTTAGCACTGTGCTTCATTATCAATTGACAACCTGTATGTCCCCTGACAGTGACTGATCTTCATAGGGACCTGCCTGTGAATGCCTCTCCACACAGCAGAATGGGGAGGAAAATGAGATTTGCAGCCTATTGTCTCAGTGAATAGATGCTGCTCTTCACTGCTTTCTACCTGTGCAAATTCAATCAGCATGCACCTTTTGTTGTCGTTTATACACTTGAAGTATGAGTTTACTTTTTAATATATTTACTCAAATTGTGTCATGGGTAAATTTGAGAAAAGGGCACATTTAACCACATGAAATAGTTATGATGAGATTGAACCTCGATTACTTTCGATAATAGCGACACTAAACAATATCATGTTCGTCATGTTTGCTGAACCAAGGCTCAAGAACAAAATAAACAAATCAGACAGGCATTTCTCACTCTTCAAATGTTTTTGTAGCACTTGGTGTGCTTGTAGAGTTTAGCATTAAATGTAACTGCATCTGTCTGCTTCACCCCTCACAGGTGGCTTCAGTCCCAAAATAATACGATTGAGGCCATTATGCATTCTACCTGAGTTTTTCTTCTATTAAATAATCGAGTGGAAGTGTGTGTCATACATCTGTTTTAATAATAAGGAGAGTTCTGCATGGAGAACTTCCATAATTAATCTAACAAATGTGAACTCAGCAGTGTATCTGAACCTATTGTTATAAAGCAATTACAGCAGATGTGCATAAAGGTGGCCTGAGAAACTGCTCTCCTTTAAGAAATATACATGAACCTCACAAATCTCACGCATCTTTTATGTTCATGAAATAGATGATATGGGGAGAATTTTCCCCCTATTTCAAAAGGGTGTCCTTTTGCTTTTTCCACAGTAGATAGATTAGACTTTTTTTCTTCAAAGCCTCCCAAAGCTCTGTGTTTAATCACATTATGGCATTTCCCGCACTGCCTCGGTATGGTTGCAGGGCTCAGGTTTAAAAACCAAGCTATGCCTTTCAATTTTTACCAGCAATTTGTACAATTCATGGTCTGCTGTCAGGGACAGAATCCTGTATCACTCTCAGATTCCTCTCTTCTATCATCAGCCTTGACATTAAAAGATAAGATTTGATCCAGATGGGATTTGATCTTTAACATTAAACTGATGCCATGGTCCCAGTCTATACAAAATGCCATCAATCAAATCTTTAATCTCCCTCCACTCTCTCCCTTTGCACTTTTCACATGGTGGAACTTATATTGATTACAGTGAAATGTCTCACTGCTGCTCTTTCTACGGGATTCGTAACATTCGTTCACTAACGCTTGTTTAAAATTCCCAAAATCATGGTTATTAGTGGTAACTGTGGCATTTAAGCAGCCACTTCGTCTATTAAAGTATACCTCAGCACTACACCTAAAATAATATATCTCACTAAGGTCATTTTCATATTAATGACTCCCAAGACTCGTGCTGAAATATGGACTGTCTTTTATCAGATCACATACTGTATGAGCCCAATAGTGGGAAGAAGTTTCTGTGGTACAATTGCAAAACATTTAATAATCTCACTCACATTGAACTCAAAATACTATACCTATTCCAACTGTGCTTTATATGGTAACCATAAAATACACTTTTTATAAATGCATCAACAATACATAGTCTCAAAAGTAGTGCCACATCAGATCCCATGCTGTACTATAAGAGCTCAATAAAGGATAGAAATTTTTGCAAAAAAAATACAGTTTTGCACAGTAGACATCATTTGATCGCTGAACTAGCAGATAACTTATCACTGGGAAACAGACCTCTTTTGACTGCATTACAGATCTGCATTTTAAACACTTTTATATTATGGGAGATTCCTTTTGCAGCTTAATGCAGTTTGGTGGCTGATTGCTTATTGTTTCTTTATGTAATAAATATGACCAATAATTGTCAAAGAGAATGAAAAAGCTAAACCATCATTAACAGTTTGCATTTTTAATTATGCTTTGCCTCAAACTTTGTTTATCAAAATGTACCTAAAGCCATCTCATGGTACATTCACATAAAGGTAGACCAGAACGCTAGAAACAACCTTGGCTTAGGTTTGAATGTTTTTTATGATCAAATGGTCTTGATAGATAAGTAAAGAACACTTCATCTTAGGGACTAGTGGACTGACTTATTTTTAGTAAATTGGCCTAATGATCAATTGAGCTTTTATGGATTACTGGATCACTAAAGGGCTTATCAATTTCTCTGAAATGATGCTAAAACCCCACTGGCACTTAACTGTATGAGACAGAGATATCTACCGGACACACAGCAGATGATTTGGTGGCACTGTGTTAACATCAAGCCTGACAATCATCAGTCTCTGGATTAGGAGGATTTCATATGACAACATGTGACGTGTATCAAACCAGAACAATGAGACTAACACCTCAATGCTGACTTGTAAATATATTTGTAGCTCATTCCATGGAAGTGATAACTAAATTTATACAGACTGAACCCCCCAGACTCCCTCCACAGAGAAGCACTGCAATCCACTTCACTTCTGAATCGTTGCTATCCTTTAAGAGTGACAATAACGGGCACTGTCACTGTATTAGTTCTACGACACAGACAACATGACAGAGTCCGTTAATCACTACAGTCTCCAGAGGACTCCCTCTTACATGATGACCTGCTCCACAGCAGAAACACAGGAACTGTTTAAGGGAACTTTACCCCAAATCAAGGAGAAAAAAATAGTCAGTCAATCATTCACTAAACATAATGACTGACTACAGGATGCATGCATAACTACCATAACTACACGTGTATGCACTGGTTATGAATAAGGAATCCTATGCAAATTGGTTTCAGGCAGAAGACTGTGCAGCGATGTTAATAACTTGTTGTGTTGACTGTGCATAAAAGGATGAGGGACAATGCAACTCCAAAATGCTGTGATGCAGAAAACAAAACAGTGGCTGCACCGAGGATTTAGTCATGTGACTGATCTGTCATTCTATCTCATGTTTACTTTCTTATTTCATTGGGTGAAGATACATTTACAGTATATTGATAAAACTTAAAATATTTATCAAACCCTTATAGCTTGTAATAAAAAGAAGAGCAATGCGTTAGCAATGTCCTAAAATATATATTTACACAAAACTACCAATGTTTAGTTAAATATAAGTGGAAATAAAATAATAAGCATTAAAGAATGATATTTCCCCCGGAATTATAGACTAATAAAAGCACTTTTTTCCCTTCATACTAAAATTACTTATTGTTAATTACTCGTAATTAACTATTTACCAACTGGCAGTCAGTATTTTAATAAAACCTTATTTACCTGATTCTTACTACTCAGTAATTCTACCATGCTTGCTTGTGATTCTGTCAAGTCAAGCAGATGCTGGTTTGTAGCCTTTAAGCGATACGGTTGGCATTATTTATTTTTTTTCTTATTGTCAAGAAATCCAAAATAAAGACCAAAACCAACAATTCACTAGTACATTCCTAAATATTTTGTGAATTCCCTACAATGTCAGTGGCTCTCCTGTGGCCCCAGGCCCATTGCTTTTTAATGAAGACATAAACCTTTTAAAACATGTCACAAATGTATAGTTTCACTACAGTGCCCATGTTCATTGACATCAAGGAGAATGCCACTGCGTGCAACAGTGTGGCTCATTGATGTGTTTTTAATCATTTTTTGGACAACCATGGAGCTCTACGAATAAACAGACAGTAATTGTTAGTTGGCTCAATTAATTGTTTTTTGTTTTTTTAATGGGATTTGTTGACAACAAGAAATATATAAAATACCAGTAACCTTATCCTTTAACATTCTTAATAAAAAGGGAGACCTCAGTCAGTTTGGCCTTGAATTCCTTCAAAGAATAACATCAAAACAACACTTAGGAGTGCAAATCTGTTTTTGCTTTTGGCAGGGCTGCTTCATATGGTTTCAGTGAGTTTTAGACAAGTGAAGTCTTGCACCATTCTATACAACTGAATGGTAAAAATTAACTTGAGTCATTGCACAAAGAACTACACTCTGGGAGGAACAAAGAAAACTATCAAAGAAGAGCGCTGGTGTAAAGGATATAGCAAGGTGAGATTTGTGGGAGAAAGATAAAGAGACAACTTTACCTTCATAAATTATAAAGCAAACAGTGATACATGATAACTACCAGCTTCCTCATGCTTTCCATTGAAGTTCTAAATCAATACCAACCTCGATTAGATACAATTATGGACATTCTCACAGTATCACTTTTATTAGACAGACTGACAGTTTGACAGAGTCAATCAATCAACGGTCCACACAATACCTATACAAACTGCAGTGCATAGTTTCCCAAAGACAAATACAGGATGTTGCAACGGAGATGCATCTACTGCTGCTGATCTATTATTATGTTTCAGTAGATTGTACAGTGAGGGATTCTTGTAGTGGAATAACAACCTGCAGTACAGCATCTTGTATACTCAGTGATTGATAAAACAAACAAACCTGGACCTTTGTATAAAGAGGCCTGGCTCCATTCTGGAAGCATGCTCAAAGAAAAGTGTGTAATGTAGTAGAAAAAATAGCAAAGTGAGATATGAGGCAAGAAAATGTTCAGGACAAACTCATCTTTCCATAATCCCCTGGTCTCTGCGCTCCCACCCCTCTTTCCAACCTCCAATTACAAAGAGACGAAATACCTCGCCTTTTACTCCTCAGAAATACACAGGCTCTACATCAGAACTCAATTTGGTTTGGTAATGAGACTGCGCTTGTGCTTTTCCCCATGCAGACAGCCCAATCTTCAATTGCCAGCACACATGGGGGCTTTGCTTAGCAGGAAGGCTCTGAGGAAATAGACTGGTAAAAGTGTTGCCTTTTTCCATTTGGATGAAACTTAGAGCTCACCTTGTGTAGTCTTTTCAAAATGACCTTGAGAAATTTCCAAGATCTGAGGACAAGCATGCTTTTGACAAGGGCTTTTAATATTTTTTGATGTGGATCCCAGCATTGTTCTAAGTGATGTGATCAAAGATTGTATAGACCACTGGTCAAGGCACTACCTGCACCTCTAAGTGGAGCATTCTCTTTTTGTATGTTAATGGTGCAACTACTCGCAATGCAGAGTTTAATGGGTTTGTGACTTACCATCATACAAAGTTACTTTAGGTTTATATGACACTTTCCCTCAAGGTGACATATAGTGATTGTTACCTATAACATATTACATGTTTAAGGTATATTTGTTTGTTTTCTTTACAGGATCCCACTGGCATTTTGTGTGTTTTCATTAACTACAAACCACATGTATTTACTGCAGATCCTACTTTTCAGGTATCCATTTATATCACCACAGAATCAAAATCCACTAGCTGTAAGTAGACACTGATTTAAAAGCTTTCCCCGGGCACTGACATCTGGTTCAGGTACATTTTTAATGCACAAGTGACCAAATTCACATTATACTAAAACATATTTGCTTGTCACTCGTCCTATGGATTTGACTTTCTCAGAATGTCAATGCTTTCGGGCAACCAACTCTAACTCAGACATTTAACAATAGTGGTTGTCAAAGTACCTCAAGTGCCTTAAGGACAGGCCAAGAGTATTGTAAGATTTATTTCCACTATTTTACTTTACATAATAATGTTTCAGTGCATCAAAAAGGGAGGGGGCATTTACATTCACTACATTACATACATAATGTTTTCAAGCATTAAAGTAGAAGAAATAAGTAATAAACATCAAAATCACCACATTAAAAATGCTGCTAACATGCAATTAGTTTTCCAGGTGCACAGCAGTCAGAAATAGCAAGTGATGGAGAGATTTGTCACAGTAAATAGAGCTCAACGCGGATACATCTCAGCCCTCAACAAAGCCTAAGATGACATTCTGAGACAAAACACTTTTTATAGGGAGCAAAGCTACTTCAAGTGACTAAGAGAGGTAAATGAAAAGCAGAATCAGTGGATAATGTTGTGTGTGCATGTCTTTAATCCTTGAAAACCTCAACTCTGAGCTAATTTAACTTTTACTTTAGGGTTGCCATGAAGAGAAAATCTATATGGCTTTAAAAAGTTTAGGATAGGAGGAAGCGAAAAGGATCCCTGCCTGCAACCGCATTCGACTCAATAATATCCTAAATTATTTACAAAAGATGAAGACGATGTAATGTTCCCTGTGATGGATTACTTATTCTAAGCAACTTTTATGTTAAGCAAGTTGTTTTTATTATTATGCTGATATGAATGGAAACCAAGGGCTGCCTAGAAGACCCAAAATCATTATAAGATGTATGGTATCCTTTTGAAATGGAAGTTAATCAAATATAAAAAAAGTATTAAAATAATTTCTTGTCAGCCGTAATTTTTCCAACACATGTCCCTGAATGCCCTACCTTTCGATGTAAAGCAAGACTCATCCATATCACTTGAAATGGGATTAAACCAAGTCTCATTTACACACAGTTCAAGTTAAATTATTATCAGCTATACTTTTCAGCATGTGCAAAGAGGATTGGACTTACATAGTCGTCGTATGATTCATGTGTGACTGTTAACAGCGGGGGCCTGTATCCAGCACTCCCTGCTGCCCCCCGGGCTCTCGGAGCTTGTACCTCCCTCGTTAAAACAGTCGTGGGAAGTTTGCTGTGTGTCGCCGCCGCTGCCCCCCGGGGTGCTACTGCACTCCTTCCTGTGCCTCTCTGGCCCCTGTTAAAGCAAACAGGCGGACAAACATGGCATCAGTTAGCCAATTTGAATCTTACTTCACAACGATTCTAAATAAGCCGCAGTGATTTCAGTGAAAAAGTGGAGATAAGACAGTAAGAAATCTGTTAAACCCCTCTTATCGCTACTTATGTGCAGGCTGCCTCTATTGGTGGTTGTCGTACAGTGTGCTCAGGTGAAACACAAGATAAGCATAACCTCCGCTGGCACCAAGGTAGATCTTGTAATGATCAGAGGGCCGAGGAGTGTCACTTTGTGTCTTTCTCAGTTCTGCAAACACGCCTGCGGGACGCAGCTTTCTTATTTCGATGACACGATGGAGCAGTGCTTAGCGTGTGTTTGTGCAAATACCCATAGTCAGAAGAGGTATAGTTTTCAAAAAGAGCAAAGACTTTAACAGTGTCTAGCAGAGAGACATTAAGGGCCACAGGACTTGGGCAGGCAGGAGGGATTTAAGGTTTCTCTTATGGAGGTGTGGCTGTCCAGTAGCAGAACCACATGAACACCGCAGGGATTGAAGGGTGGATTTAGCATCGCAAAGCTGTCTATTGTCTACTAACTTCACATTTTTACAGCGGCATGATGTCGGTGGGCTAGGATACCCTTCTTCCTCTGGCACATCCTTTACTAGGTAGCAGCCCATTGTGATCCAAAAATACAGACACTCAAAGGGGAATTACTGGTGCATATTTTTCATGGAGATTTACAATAATCGCTTATCGGTGCGCCATAAGGAGACAATCTGGGTAGGGAAGTGGTGGTAGTGACTTTAAATTGGTGGCGTCCCATGTTTCTTCTGGATTTAGCTCAGCTACATGTGCTGCCTGAATTAGGCCAGGCTGTCATGGCAAACTGTACCTGCTTACACCTGAGGGACCACCACGGCTCACGCAGATTACGGACAATTTTCTCTAAAAAACGAACTTAAAAGGAGACTGGAAGAGGCAGGCGGTTCACACAAGCAGCTGCATGCAGGGCTAAGCCAATCAAATGCTCCAATAATACGTTTTTCTGTAGCCTACATCCTAAAATCCCCCTGAGCTACTTTACATGGAAAACAACAACTATTTGAATTATCAAGAAGACATAACCTGAAAAAAATCGAAAAGGAAATGCTGTTTGGAACTAGTGACTACAACTTGAGGAAGAGAACTAAGAACAGATTTATATGACATATTGAAATTTTTGCCAGTGAACCCAATTAATCTGAAAATTCACCATGAAGGTGGGAACTTCCTTTTTTATTATTAAAAAATGTATTTGTCATTCACAACACAGCACGCTAAGTTTTAGATTATCCATAAATCAAAAGGGTTGACCAGTTTTGGGTAATTGCGTAACTGAATTAAAGGGGCACGCCACTGGTTTTACACATAAAGATTAGTTTACTCATCATTTGGAATATTACAGTTGTACAATGTATAATGTGGCAATGAAGGGAGCTTTCTTTTTTTCCCCTTTCTTCTTAACTTTATTTAGAGAAGCAAGTCATTAACAATAACGGTAACCAGGAGGATGTCTCTCCATGAAAACGTAAAAAAGAGCACATATGAATTGTTTGATGTTTGATTTTATCAAGGGTTTTGAGTTTGCATATTTAAATTTGTGGATATAGTATATTGCCAATATTAAATATTAATGTAATATTATATATGAATATTAAATGAATACATTTATTTTTACTTATCTTTATCTTAATTCTGCCTAAGGACAATGGCTAAATAAGAGTTTCTTTGTGGCACTTAAAAAACTGCCATCCACATAGGTGTCACTCTTGTACTTCTAAAGAAAATGATTGGCAGCATAAAACATTGTAAAAGCGAGATTTCTTAAATCTGAGAAAATGACCCCGGTGATGTCATCTGGGTTATCTTGGCTTGGGCTTGAGACTTTGAAGCTGGAGGTGTGGAGTTTGAAAGCTGGGGTTTTTATCATCCTTCCATCACTTATGAACAAGACCCCAAGATACTTAAACTCCTCCACTTGAGGCAGGAGCTCTCCACCAACCTGAAGGGGGCAAACCACCCTTTTCCAGCTGTCGATCTATGTTCCTACTCTTACTGTCCAAAAGCTCATGACTGAAAGGACAAGATACAGGCGGCCGAAATGAGTTTCCTCCTCAGGGTGGCCGGGCGCTCCCTTAGAGATAGGATGAGGAGCTCGGTCACTCGGGAGGAGCTCAGAGTAGAGACGCTGCTCCTCCACATCGAGAGGAGTCAGCTGAGGTGGCTCGGGCATCTGTCCCGGAAGCCTCCTGGACGCCTCCCTGGGGAGGTGTTCTGGGCATGTCCCACCGGGAGGAGATCCCGGGGAAGACCTGGGAGACGCTGGAGGGACTGTGTCTCTCGGCTGGCCTGGGAACACCTCGGTATTCCCCCGGAAGAGCACGAGGAAGTGTCTGGGGAGAGGGAAGTCTGGGCATCTCTGCTTAGACTGCTGCCCCTGCGACCCGGCCCCGGATAAGCGGATGGATGGATGGATGGATGGATGGATGGATGAATGGGCTTTTATCATGCGGGCTATTGATCTGGTAGCCTAAATCCATTTCTTGCAAGTCTCCCAATTTAATGAAAGTGCAGTACTAACTTAAAGGTAATACCTCTTTAAGTGTTCACCACCATGTCAACTGTAAGCACATATTGCAACTTTAAGAACAAATTATAAGTACAAATTATAAGTTTTAATTTGTAAGACAAAAAACAAACAAACAAAACAGACACATTAAAACCCTATTTATAAACCAATTTTAAACCTATCAATTTGACAACATAACCAAGTATGCAGTTCAGATTTTACAGCAGAAGGGTTTGAAGTGAAGATTTTCACATTTTCTCAGAAATCTTTCATAAAAATAGCAACTTTCCGGATTTCTTAACTTCACGAAGCCCTGATTATTGTGTAATATTCAACTTCTTTTAGAGCCCTTTTACACAGCTGTAATTAGTCCTTTACCTCGTGGCTACTGTGGTCGCTGGTCGTACACTCCTCCCTTGCGCACTCCTCCCTCTGCTCGACTCGTCAGAGCCGTTCAACAGGGAGAGCTCTCTCAGTTGTTCCTGTCTGATCTCGTCATTGTAGTCCTGCGGGAACAAAATAAAACATGTCTCATATTAAAAAAAACAAGGGCATTTGTCGTCTGACTGCAACAGATGCTCGGAACAGCAGCAAATGTCATCAAATTAAAATTATCTTGACACACGCAGGAAACACATGGCGTTGCTGAGCACTGAATACTCAATGAGGAATGTTTTCTTTTATGGTAGGACACAAAATGCAGGAGAGATATTAGTAATGTAGGAAAAGACAATAAATATTCCTCCTGTGAGCTGTGGATTCATTGTTAGCAGTAAGTTTGCCCGATTCATAAAGATAAAAGGGGAAAAACAATTTTTCTGTTAAGGTGTTTGCAGAACTAGGGTGAATTTTTGACAACAGGAAGACCAAATAATGTCCAACCAACTAAATCAGGACATTTGACAAACCAATATGTGGAGAAGAAGGAGGACATAGAAAGGAAATTACATTTTAAAAAAAACCTTCGTCTCACTTTAAAGCAACAGAAAAATATTCCATATTTTTTTCAGCACAAGCGTCCTGCAATTGACTGTTTCAACAACTTTGTGTGGAATATCATTATCTTGTGATTCTGGACCATTTTTTCTCAACCCATTATCAAACATGATACGGATCATTACACAGCAGATAAAGGAGTGGACAAACCAGTTTTCATTATCTTGTCATTGCTGACAGATAAACAGGCTTATGTCTCAGAAACACATAAGCAAAGCCCACAAGATTTGGTACCCACAATGTTTTTGTAATGAAAACAAAGCAAGGGGCGCAGCCACTGATTTCTTTGGTCATCAATGTTTTCGACAGCCTTGCCATTCTGACTGTATGACTGGATGTCACGCACTGAAAGGAGAACAAGAAAGCCCAAGCAACCTACATCTTCCAGAACAGATTGTTAAAATAAATAGAGGCCATTACAGAAGTTCAAATAATTTCAACTTAGACGCAGTTTGCACTTTGAGTTTTGTGAGACAGTATAAGAGTTGAAAATAATTTCTCCTGGTCTGTATTAATCATTGCTCTGTGTGACCATTAATCCAGCCAGTAAATGAACTGCACTTCGATTCATGAGATATGATTCTTTATAGAGTACATTGATAAGGGAAGGACAGAACATTAATGGGTGTGCAGGCTCTGTGCGAGGTAGATTACAGCTCACACATACAGTATAATCTAATACCCTGGTGAATTAGTGTCACCTTTAAATTTTTTTACACCTTGTAATGCTATTCAGTGCATTTCCATTGTTATATGTATAAGCCCAGCTACACAACACTAAGTGATGAGGATTTGCATGGTTTTGACACCTTAAATTTTATTTAATTCTGTGTCAACGCCAAAAACTCGTGAAACTCATTTATTGTCTAAATGTATGAAAAGTAAAAACTCTTGCAGATGCCAACTTTATCAGCCAAATCTGCAATACACTAATAATAATAATAATTACACTGTTTGCTTTCTAATTAATAATTTTTTTAGGACCTTTTTTTTCAGCCTGATAATGTTGTTGGGTCTTTTCAGGATGAGCAGCTCATTTTTTACTTTTACCACGATATCTGAAAAAGTCCCACTCAAACATTTTTTGTCTTTACTTCAAAAGGATGTTTGATCTTCACTGTGCAGAATAATGTACATATATGTGCAGAGTTCTACATTTGAAGGCTGTTTTCCTCTGCTAAAGTTCCTCTGTGGTTACCTTAAATCTGATCACAACTAGTTTGGAAGCCATTTGTAGTCCAATATGCGACTTACACATGTGTGATGTGGAAACTTGAAGCCTCCAGTGCACATACACTGAGAACGGACATTTAAACAGTTAAAGGTTCCCTGTGGAGGTTGTGTCCACTATTGTTAATGCTACAGATCAATATTGTTGTGTGTGGGACCCCGTTTTGTTGTGCATGTGCACGAGGGCGCACATTCCAGCCAATGGTTTCACACTCATCAACAGGTACTGTATCCGCCAACAAAGGCGGTTAGGAAGAAGACTGCAAGCCAGTAAACAGCGATGAAAACAAGGCAGGTTTCAAAATTTTACAAAATCGTCTTCACAAATGTTTTATGAGAAAGGATAACATACAGAGTACACAGCTCTCCATTTACAGTAACAGGATATGTGTCATACGGGAACCATATGATGAACAGATTTTGACACCCTCATGTCACGGAAGAAGTAAAAAAAAAAAAATCCTCATGGTGGATTTCCAAAACATTTGACACACTGCACACATGTGCTTCTCTTGTTAATGAATTAACAAGGCCTACAGCATTCTGTTGGTTTAAAGGAGACTGGCAGAGCTTTTAATTGGAAAGCTGGCAGTTTATCCAAAGCACAACAAATCTGCCAGAGATTGTAAAAGTTGACTGTTGACAGAGGCGTCAACATGAGAATACAGAGATAAACCCTGTGCTGAGGCTTCTCGGGTCAGACTGTTTGCTCACCAAGATTCATTCTGACCATGCATGACCTTGTACACACACAATGCCCTTCACAGAGCTAAAGTTAGAATTGAAGGGGTCGGCACATGCAGCATGGCGTTACCAATCAGTCTTGGTCTACCTACTACACATCTCCATTACTGACTGCGCTGACTGATTTCTTGCCTAGTGCATTCTATCTTTTATCTCAGCGATATGAGTCTGTTGGCTACAGGACCATATATGAAAGAACTGCTCCTATATGCTTGGAAGTTATTATGGCAAAAATACACATAAAATTAATCCAGCATTTTTGGACAATAAATCTCAGTGGATTTAATCTTTAATTAAAAGAGATGTTGTCGAGCCAGAGCTCCTCTGAGACCTTAAGGCATCTAGTGATATGATTTTACTGAGTAAATACATTTTCACCAACAGAAACAAAATATTAAAGACAACCAAAGACAAAAAATCAATCCTAGCTTCTGAATAAATTGTTTGGCCTTTGTTGGATTACTAATATGGTCAAAGATTGTTGTGTTCCCAAACATAGTGCATTTCAGGTGAACTCACGGTAGCTGGATCTGTACTATTAATATTCCTCTAATGAGATCGCTATATTATCACATATGAAGATGTCAGATGGATGTATGTCAGGCGATGGTTTGGTTTGTTTGGAGAACAGAGCTAAGAATTCAGTGGTAATATACAGTATATATTCAGAAACTGAGCACATAATGGCACATGGTGATGTGAATGAACCAATTACAACCCTCCATATCTGGTGAGCGGGATGTTTCAGAAAAAGCTCTCACAAAGTGTCATGTCTGCAGTGCTGGATGGGCAAGTGTGGGTTACAGCATGTTCCCTTACACAGCAAGCACACAGGTCAACATCAACATGCAATTTGCAGGGACATCTGGTTTTACAAACATGCCCTCCTATTGCAGAAAGCGCACCCTTGGATGACGAATTTGTGTCAATCCTTAAAAAATATTTTATCTCAGTCAGTGTCCAAATATGCAAAAATGGTTCTGACTAATATTGTTACAGGCCACAATTTAATAAAAAACTTCAAAAGCGGTGGGAAAGGAGACTTCGAGAAAGACCAGTGCTTGGTGAGTGGATTGTTTTTTGCATGTGGTTTGCAATGAGACAAATTGTAAAATCTGTGCATCATCCTAAACATTTTTAGATGCACCACTTTACACCTCTCGGTGAGGTGCACATGCCAGTGCTTAAACAGTATTTTTTGAACTTAAGAAGGTCTGAAAATCACCATAGTACATGCTGTCCTGCATAACAACCTACTGATGTTCTTATCCTCTCAAAGCACAGCAGGCCAGTTGATCCAGAAGCACAGAAGCAGCCACGCAGCTGCAGCAGCTGTTAATCTGCATCTTCATACAATGTTTGAACTCAGTTGGGTGTAGATCTGGATTCTGTATTTTGTGATACCAAAAGTTTACATTTATGAATCTTCATCATTTGGACTTGTGCTTCTGGGTTTCACTGTACTGTGCTGCTTCATGACCACGATGGTTTGATACTAAATACAGAGAATAGGTGCTACATTCATGGTCCTGATGCAGCAAAGCCTCAGTGGTCCATATGGTGATACTTCTACACACCTGAAATATGTATATATCTATATATATATATTGTGCGAGAACAAAATCCAACACTAAAGCACAGTAAAAAAATTATTATTTCACATGATGAGGTGTTTCAAAGGTCTTATCTCCGCAGAAACTGCACCTCCCTCATTTCCACAGCAAAACTGGAACTGGATTGTTAAGAACACCTGCGCAGGCTGGATCTTATCTGAAGATAATAATGCAGATGACTTTGCATAAGTGCTTGCCTCTGCAACACCAGGCCAATCTTCAGTGTTGGCGCTCAGGCTCATTCTTTGGGATCATATGGATCAAATAGATTACATAAAATGTTAACACAAACAGGCCTGAGTCAGTTTTAGTAGCACATTGTTTTGTTTGACTTCACATTTGACTTCATGCAAAAACAAATTACTACCACATATCTTGTTCAAGCATCTGTGTCACACTCTGTCTGCCAAAATGCTGCCCACTGCAGTTTGGCCCGAGATGAAGGCCACAAGCTCATCCAACTGAGAGCGGGATCGCCTGTCCTTCTCCAGTGCTTCTCACTCTCTGCCTGTATATACAGTACTCCACTGATTAGGTTCCTGTTTCCATTTTTTTTTCTTTTCTAGGGGGCATGACTCTGAGCTGACAGCACTGACAGCATTTCTGTAGTCAGATTTTGCTTCACAGCAGATCTGAGGGCTCCCGTTAAGACAAGCTTTCTCTTCTAAGTCACTTCAACGACTAATAAGATTCACAGCCACACTAACTGCCCTTCTTGGTGGCCTGTGTGTTCTATTTCTGCACAGGAATAAATGGATAGCACAACACACACTGATGCATATGAAATTCTAATTGGATGGTCATACAACGTGTTCATGTAACTGTTAAATATTGTGATTTATAACAAAAGCAATGTGTGCACACCACATAAGGAGGGTTTTTCACATCTGAAGAAAAGAATGTATATATTTTTTTCCTGTTTCATAGATGTTCGCTCTGTTGGAAGCAGGTTTTGTTAAATTATAGGTGTTTTTTAGACATCATGCCACATTAAAAAGAATTTTACTTTGGTAGAAGAATTTGAGTTTTAGTTCAAAATTAGAGAAGAGAGAGGAGTAAAGGTAAGAAATGAGTGCTACACAAGTCACTCACCTCTGCTGACATGCTCTGATACATAGTTAGATTTTCAGCTGCAACTAGCAGTGTAAGTCATTTAACTACACATGTGGCATTGTGGGAGAAAGCTACAAGTCTTTGGGATCCTGCCTGCTGCATCACTTTGAGTTTAGTTTGGTTTCTGAAGCATAATGTCACACCAGCAGGTTTAGACTGGTCACCGAAGCAGTGGAAGTTTTCCTGGTGAGCCAGCAGAGAAATACAATAGTGTTGCACACCAGATGGCTCGAATCAGGCATTTTTTCGATCACAAATTCAGCCCATCTTTCCTCCTAGGACATGTTGTTTTTGGTACATTCTACCTTTTACATCCTGAGCTGACAGCAAACGTATGTCTTATACGTTAAAAGAGTGTCAAATTAGAATTGCTCTCGTATAACATTGCCAAACTCACAATGGGCAGTTTAAAACAAACCTTGTCAAACCTGGCGCCTACATTACCCACAGCCGCTAGCCTCAAGCAGAGATGAGAAGCAGGCTTTCCTCACATATGCAGTAGTACTCCCCAAGACCTATAAGCAGACTTCGATGTGTAAAATCGGTGGAGTTCTCTTTTAATTCCAATCAAATAAACAATTGTACATTATTCTTATATTTAAGTTGAGTAAGAATTAGAGTTATTATACCCATGCTGATTATTTTCAACCAAACCGATCCCCACGGGGAAGTCGCTTTAAGTTGCACTCTGACAACACAGTAAACATCTTGTAGCAATAAAAAAAAAGTTAAACAGCAGGACGCACTTGCCACTCTCCACCAGAGGCAGGAAACATCTGTCACTATGGATACTGACAGATTCCTGATGTATTACATTATGTGCATTTATTTGCAAATCCATAAGATCCCTGAAGCAGCGAGCCTGTGCTGTAAAATAGATGGTATGGTCTTTATATTTTATGTTTTTATTGACATGTGGATATAGTATAGGCTATCTCTAAGCTATCCCTGAATAAGAATTTAGGGATATTGTTATAATGCCCCCCCGCTTTCAGTTTTGATTAGCATTTCTAACAATAAACCAGCTGTGGAGGGTTTTATTGTCCATTTCAACCTGCAACTAATTGGTTTTGGATGTCCCCAAACAGTGCATTCTCATCCACAGGAATGTTTTCCAGCACTTTTGTGACTTAGCAAAATCTTAGTGAATTGGTTCCTTCTTAGTAACCCTGCATCATTAGTTTCCACAAATGATTCAAACCATTTTTTAAGCTTTTTAAACTGTCTGTACTTGTTAAATGTGTGTGCACCTATTTAAAAAGAAATGTATTACAGCCAATCCTTTGTGTACACTGAAAACATGGCTGCACTTTTCTAAGAATAATATAGAATACACAAAAACCTCATATTTTCTACTAAAATGAAGCAAGCGCTGAGGCTCTGGCAGCAATATATTTATATTCTTGGAAGGACTGTGTGATGAAGTAAAGCATCATAAATGAGACATGTCCAGTGACTAAATAGAGTATTTTTCCTGAAAGCTAGATTTATAACCTTGTATTTCTTGACTTGATTTTTGGCAAACAGTGTTAAGTAATTTGTATTTGGAAGGGTATAAACTGCTCGGTGCACATGCAGTATCATCATCCTCCTGGCCCAGTGAGCAGACATGCTTGTAAGAACACTGGCTCGGTATAGGAAGAAGCATGAACTCCATAAAGTAGACTCATGCAGCACAACTCCTATATTAGGCTTGTCACATTTGCAAAGCTTGATTAATATTTACAGCTTAGACTCAGCAAGAGTACACAACATGCACATTAATTAATGCTAAGTTCTCCGGGCTATAAGTTGCTGGAGTCTTGCAAGTTGTTCCATACTGCACTTTAATTGCTGAATACATTATTTTTCATTTGTAAGTAAGGGCTTGTAGTGTAGGGTAGTGGTTGTAATGCAGAGAAAATCTTATATCTTGCTCTTATGTAAACAAACCCTGGAAACTCAGCAGAATACTGGATACTGTAAACTCAGAAATTGTTTGCTGTGTGTTAATAAGCCTGGTGGAGAAATGATCATGTCAGCAGTAATGACTGATGGTCATATACAACACAGGAATAAAAATTAGGAGGAAAAAATGAGGTAAAGTATTAAACTTACTGGAACTAGGAATTTTTTTATCTCTTCCAAGGCGTGACTCATGCGGGAATAGGCCTCTCCGGGTGGGGCAAAGACTTCAATTAAAACGTGAAGATCATTACTCAGATGGGCGTATTTGGCCTCCCCGCTTTTCCTTAATTCTTCTTCCTGTGAAAAAATGAGAGCAAGTGGGAAAAAAAAGACAACCCAAAATTCAAATGATTAGCATACATGTTGTTCAATAATAGTAGTATTATATTATGCTAATTGTAACAAATACCACATTACAAACTTGTTTGGACTGCATAATGTCGTATCAATGAGGTATTCATTTGGAAGTTTTCTTGCAGGTTGACAAAACTAAGAGGTTGAACTCTGCTGATGTTTAATATGACCTGTTGACTTTATCTTCAGAATGTCTATATTACAGAAAAAAAATACTTGATGGATAAAACATACTTTTGTCATTTAATTGTATGAACATTGAATGTTTTATTAATGAGTAGAGACAGCTTGGATGAATTTTTGTTGCTCTACCTGCTGAGGGTTACCACTGAAAAGGCTTTAGCAGCTCCGTGTGATTGTACTAAATGTTAATGTCGTGTTAGCATGCTACCTTAGCACTTAACACTACAGTACAGTACAGTACAGCTGAAAGTTGGGTGAATGTTATTAGCTTTGCGGGTATTTGGTCATAAACCAAAGCACTGGACACATTTTGATCTGATAATGGCACAGATGAAAAGTCCGGGAATCACCAAAGTCAGTAGGATTCAACCTCCAAGGATCATTTATGCCTTTCATGGCAATCCATCCAATAGTTATCAAGATATTTCAGTCTGGACCAAAGTGGTGGACTGACTGACAAACAGACAGACATTGCCATCGTTAGAGCCGTGCTGCTAGCTTGGTTAAAAATCTACATTTAGCCATTTCAAGTACTTCTGCTCTAAAATTGTTTTCAGAATCAAGAGTTTTTGATGGGACTGTCTTTGACACACAACTCCACCTTTTTTCCTCCTTTCATCATGAGCATCTCTTGGACAGGCAGGCTACAACCAACAGTAACATTTATGATTTAGTTTCAAGGAGCCACTTGAGCAATCACTACATTCATCACCAGAAAGACACTTGTACCACATACAAAAACATTTCTAAAAGATATGTGGCGTTTCCTTTACTTGTGTAAGGAATTACTTAACTTCTACAGAACAATTACTGCTCATCTGACAACTTCAGCAAAAAAACAGACAACAATAGCAGACTAGATAGGAGCGCTCATTCATAGATTCTGGCACCAGTGAGGTTGTTAGTGAATCTTTTTCTATACACGTTGCATTTTGTGATGTGTTGTGAAGAATGCTCTGAAGGCTCCGCTCCAAAACTACTCCAGGAAATGTTTAAATGGATAGACATCTTGTGACCCAGACACGGCATATAGTTGAAATCATCTCGATGGTCAGTAAATGATTTGGTGACCCTTCAAAAAGGCATGTAAAAGGGACACCCAAGAGACAAAAAATAGAGACAAAAAGTACTGTATCAGAAATTGATATTACATAGAGACTAAGGAGAGGACAGGTATATTCGAAAGAGCCATAACTTAGTGTTTAGAGCGGCATACAGTCGCCAGGAAGATTACTGTATACAAAAAAAAGACTAACAAGGTGCAGCTGGGCAGGCAACAGACTGTTTAGCAGGTGAGGGACAAGTGCACCAAGCATGAAGACACACTGAGGTCGCCTGGTGGGCAGGTGAGGCATGACACGTGTGATAAACGATGAGGGAAATGGTGTAGGTGTCACCATGACAGAGACAAACAGCAGGTGCAATGCGATTTCTGTTATTACATTAATTATGAGATTGCTCACTCTACGTCCCAGGAACTTTAAGTGTTTAAAAGATTTGGCAAGGTTTCCAGATTTCCAGATCCTCGTTATCTAATTAGAAATTCCATAACTGTCATAACATAGTATGTGGCGCTAAACAAGTGCATGCAGTTGTTTTGCACTACATACTTAGAGGTATATTCTGTAAACACAACATTGACATACATGCAGTATATGATTACATAATAAAGTTGAAAGTGAGCTTGTAAGTAAACAATTGCGTAGTTGCACATGCAGCAGACATGGTGCAACCTCAGCATTTATTTGGACTCATATTTCTGTCCACCTGACAAATATTCACTCTCATTTCAGCTCTGTTTTGGTTTCCAACAACTCCTGACGGAAATATCTGGCTCTTTAGCTGCTAAATAATTCATTATTCACTTTGCTTGTCTGCTAAATTTGCTGACCAGGTAGCGTACAGTGAGTTGATGAGAGCAGTGAGAATAAATAAAAACAGCAAAGTTAAAATCTAAAAGACTTCAAAGAGTTGAGGGGAACTGCATCAGGTGATTATTCTCATTACATATTGTCATTTGACACATTGTTACTGTTACTGTTCAGTTCATCCTTACGTTACTATGTGGTGCACACTTCAGACCGCACAACATTATTTTTACAATCGTCGACAATATTCTTGCTCATTTATTCATTTGCTGAATTACACATAACATTTTGTGCAACACATTTTAAGAGCTATACAAACGCAAGTGCGCAATGAAATGGAAGCAAACATCAAGCTTATGAATCCTTAAAACAAAGCAGCCCTACAGAATAAATGATAAAAACGCAGAGAGTTAAAACAAGTCTACAAGAAGGCACTGAAATAAACACAAGATTTCAATCCATGCTCCTAATGCAAACTGTTACAAAGTCTGATGGCAAGAAAAGCTCAATCACCTTTTAGTCTTAACCCAGGCCCCAAGGGGCCCTGCCTGAGGCTTCACACTGGCTTTAAAAGGCTTAAAAGATCTGTAATATAGCTCAGGGCCAGTCCTAACTGTGTTTCAAAAGGGAACAGTTAAATCGTAAAATCAATTCAACACTGAACAAATAATCTGAAGTGATGTCAGACCTGGAGTGGAGACGTTTTGTCTACTTATAGCCATTACAAATTGCAGCTGCTGCATACTGAACAATGTAGATTATTCAGTCATGCCAAAATAAACACAGTTAAGGAGTTCTTTTTAACCTGTGTTAATTCATCCTGCACTGCAACGGTTGAATGTTGAGTGCTTTGCTCAAGGACACCTTGATGGTGGCTGTTAAAGAGAAGCGAGAGTGCCACTCACATAGTTCACTCAACCAGCCAATCTGGGGATTCAAACTTTTGTCCTTGCATCACAGAGCTGTTCTCTACCCTCTGGGAGAAATCAGCTTTAATTAAAAATCACTCCCAAAATTTCAGCAGGCATCACATTGGCTGTCAGAGAGCCTAGGTCATAATGGATCAGATCAAAACGTGCAAGTGGGCAGATGATTGTGTCTCTGAGCTGTTTCAATACTTTGTCAATGAAATGTTTTACAGTGGGAGCAGCACACACAGAGCTATACATCATTTACCCTGAATGCAGTATGCCCGTGTGTTTCGATATTATATGTTTGCACTGGTATAAAAGGAACTCGGAAATACAACTCTCTCTAACCTTGCACTGTTTGCCTTGGCTTATGGTAAACAGTCTAAGTCAGGACTCTGCGTTCGCTCTATGACTCAGCACCATGCCATCAGGCTAATATCTGTGCACAAGGTGTAATATTTACCATATGGTCTAATATGGGCTGCTCCGATGCTACATTTCCAAACCTAATATATTACCCTACCGCTGCACTGATGCACGCTACTAAGGAACTGCATGAGACGGCCGAAATGTGTGATGACAATGTGCTTTTGCTTGTATTGGGACTTTGGCTATGTCTGTACCACACTGCCTTGTGAGCAGCTGCCTCGAATGGCAGTCAGCCCTTTCAGTCACGACCTTTAGGTGTCAGTCTCATCACAGAGTCCTTCAGACTCGCTCAGACTGTACACAAAATCAATATTGCTCACAGAAAACACCAAACATTGTTCCATAGCCGGCCTTTTGGTAAGAGACAACTATTATTATTCTTTGTGCTGCACACAGCACCTTGTATCTCGCTCAGACTGAAACTCCATGTCAATATGTGAGTAAAACCGGCACTTAGTAATTGATTTATTAAATAATAAAAAGCCATATTGCAGGCTGTACTGTACAGTGCAGTGTCACAACCAAAGCACTGCATGTAAATAAACCCTTGTTTTGCATACAGTTGTTGTTCTTAACATTTTAGCACCTCTTTAATTAATTTTACACACTGAAGACAAATTAATTCAGCATGAGTAAACTGAATAGACTTAGTGGCAGGAAGCCAAAGTTTTAAATGAACTCTTGCACCAGCCAAGGCACATTCAAAAATCTAAAGTCTTTAGTCTTTGTCAGAGTGAAGACTTTCAACCTCACAATTAGGCCTGACTGGAAAGGCATGCGAAAGATATTTTTTTCTAATTTCAAAGCCATGCAGTTATTGAAGTATTTGGGGCTTTATTAACTTGTGTTATCCAAAAGCTTAGTCAACATGAATATTTCTTGGTTAAAGCTGCACCTTTTACAAGCACATACAGTAAATCTACAGTTAGATGTTGGAAAGGATTTACACATATATACTACGGTATAATAGCAGATACATTAATAAAGTTCAGCATATAACTGGTAAAAAGTATGAACTAGTGTTTCAAAGGCAAAGAATGAACTTTGAACCTCAATGGACAAGAAGTTCTTTAAGTTCTTAGAGAAAAATGGAAATTTTGTCTACATTTCCATGAAAACTGGGCAACTTCATCTGCTTAGGAAATTTGTGTGATATGATCAAAAGCTCCAGAACAGCTACTGAGTGGATCTTGTGGTGATTTTGTCATCTCCTGTTTCCAAGGTCAAGTATTTACTTTCAGTCTCACGTTTCTCTTTAACTTATTCATTAACTGAAATGGTGTTTTTTTTAACTTTTGACAAATGTGTTGTATTTTGTTTCACAAAGCTCAGAATAAGTCAAACGCACATTCGGTTCCACTTGTGTAGCTCGGTCACTTGAGACAGTAAAATGTTAATTACTGTCTATAATTCCATGACGACTGGGATTGTTTTCTCAACCAAACTGCATTTAATATGTACAAATGACCACTAGACCCACACTGATACTCTGAAACCTGCAATAACTGATTTCTGTGGCCAATCGGGGGCAGCTGAAACAAGTTGTGAACACAGCATTGACATATCAACAGCAACATTATCAATCATTTGGAGTCGTGTTTCCGGCCACCTAATGAATGTAAGTTTAATGTTCTTTTAGCTCAGTTTTTGGTCTCTACCAATTCCTGAGGGAACTATCTGGCCCTTTAGCTGCTAAATGCTCCATTATGTTTACCAGTTGGTTGTTAACTGTGTCTGTCTGCTGTTTGGCGCTGAGCAGGTAGTGTACAGTGGGTTTTTAGAGCTATTTCTCCCTCAGCTGCGTGCTGCATGCTTAAACCGACACTAATAGAATGTAAGAGTGAACCAAAACATTAAAGGTGTGAGCTAAACAGCTTAACAATAAGCTGAAACTCGCTATAAAGCTTTATAAAGCCGAGGGGAGCTGCAGATTCAGGTGATAATTCTCTGTAGGTTCATCACTATAAGTGACCCCTTTCACATTTTCATATTGTATTCATATTGTCATTTGAAACATTTTTTATTATAAAAATATCGATTATAGCTGCTTTGAAGTAGTTGTAACAGCCTCTGCATTGTTTTACCCTCAACATGTTCTTGACGAACGCAGCTCCAGTTTCACCAAAGAGGTGGTAACACTGCAAGTCTTTAGTCATGTCTAGATGTCTGAATCGGATGCTACAGTAATAATAGCGATGTAACTCTATAGCAGCACACTGAGAACTGTTATGAGCGTGAATACCAGATCCAGCAGACTGTCTGTGTACATGCTTGGATAAGTTTGGCTCCAGGGGACTACAAGTCAGCAGGATAAATGACTTTGGAAAAGAGATTCATTACTTTGCATTCATAATTGACTTTTACAGACTATACTATTAAGCAACACACAGAAAAACATTCCCATTTTCTCCTACATATGTTTGTCAACTGAGAGCTATTAATTCTACTCTGGGTGTTATTCATCTCTGTTAGGGCTCAGATGTTGCTGGTTAGAATATTCTTTTGGTGCTTTGGTGAAATTTCAAGCGCTTTCTGTAAATATTTTAATTTGTTCGATACCTTGGACCAGCCAAACAACTATATTTCAACACAAATCGATATCTTTCTCACCTTGCCTTTATCCCTCATGGACCCTTTGCCGAGGATGGACATCTTCACTCCTGTTTCCTCTTGTAATCTTTTCATGGAATTTCCCCGTGGTCCCAGCAGCTTCCCGACAAAATTAAACTGTGACACAGGAGAAAAGAAGCAATCAGACACCTTATCAATGCCTGAGACATATGTAAGAAGAGGGCAAATAACGAAAAAGCTGACTTATATATAATGTCTCTAAAGTAGTCTCTCTCTTTATGTGTTGGATGTCAAAGGAATTTGATCCGTTTGGAGAAAAGGTTAACCATAAGAGTTGCTTGCTGGCCATTAGTCATCTATTATCAATATAATTTCACATTCCACTCACCATTCATCATGTGAAAAAAAGCTGTAATGTAGCCTCTAATAATCAATATAATTGTGCTCTGTATGTAGCCCATTAAAGGTGAATGGGACTCTCATCTGTGGCCCGGCCTAACGTATGCATCCATCCATTTGCTTGAACTGTGCCCTCACTAGTCATGTATCTTATTGGCGTTTAGGGTCATCCATGTCATGCTGAGAAAAAACGAAAAGGGCTCAAACCAATAACGTTCCTGAGACTGTTCCAGAGGTCAGTGCTGAGATAAAGTCAGAAATAATGAGTTTCTTCCCAGTGGGAAATTAAGTAATACTATCCAGATGACAAACGATCAGATTCAAGCCTCGGGGCTTGACTATCATTTCCCTCTCGCTGTGCACCAGCTAGTGTTCATATAGAGAAAAGTAGCTCTGGGTTGTTGCAGCCGCAACACTGCTGAGATTAGTGGTGATTAATCCGAGGGGTGAAACTCATAACACAACTGTAGTCAAATGGGTCGTTTCTGAAGAAAATATGAGCAGAAGATCAAATGGAAAAAGACAGAAAAAAGGAGAGTAAATCTTTTACTACTTGAAACAAACCAATAAAGACTACTTATTCTATCTCACACACATTTTTAAAAACTATAATAAGTGGTTCGACCTTCAAATGTTTGCTGTTGGATGAGATGATAAGAGACCACCTCCAGAGCTGAACAGGTGGTCAGCCGCCCACCACAACACACTCTGGCCAACCTTAAAATGATATTAACCTTTTCAAAAAGCGGCCTCTCCCACTGTGGATGAGCGGCTAATAACTTCACCGCCAGCTGTGTGGCTGCTGCAACTCAACTCCGACAACTGCACACTCAGCTTATTTCACGAACATCATTAACATTATGAGTGCACGCTACGGCTCAGGTTTGGGAGGCGCCAGGGGACGCAGAGATGAAGCCATCTTTAAAAATCCCTACTGTCCTTGCCTGTCCTCTGATCTGAATGATTAAGGCACCTTTGTGGATGCCTTTCTTCACAAGGGGTTGCTTTGACAGGACTATCCTATAGCTGGCAGGGAGCTTGAGAGCAGATGGCCGTTGCGGTTATGTTGAGAACGCGCACGCTGGGCGGTAGAAGAAGAGTGGCCTGTTTTCATTAAGCTAATGAATGTCTGGAGTCACTCTGCTGCTCCATGGCGAGTAATTTGGGCTTTAGAAAGGGGCACGGTTCGGCGTTAAATGAGGTTTGAAATGATGCAATGTGCCCCCTGCAGCCTCAAAACTGATAACTATGCAGATATTAGACGTTAGGGTGTTGTGAATGCAACAATTACACACAAAGCCACTTTAGAAATTGAACAAATATTAGGTGATATAATGAGTGCGCTGATCTACTTATTTATATTTCACAACGTGTATCTTCTACATGAAGGACAAACATTTAATTGAGAGCGTTTGTGCAGGATGAATTCTAATATATTAATCTCCATAATAATTCTGAAAAGTAATTTTTATTTTTAAGTTCTGTGTCGTGTACCCTACAGGTCTAAAAGCAGGAGAGGAAGGTTGAGTCGCATCACACTAATATGTATCTGCAAACTTATGCAGCTGAGCAAAGCAATTTTCACAACAACCTCTGTGACTGAGGCCCGCTTCTTACTTTTGAACAAGATTATGTTGATTTTTTCTCCTCACAACTGTAAGGTACGATGGCCCTGAGAGCTCAATGCACTGCAGAAAATGTGCAAATAGACAAAACACAAGCAAACTGAGGAACACATTCACAAATTCACATGCATTATGACGAAACACAAAGCAAATGTAGATAACACAACCAAATACAAAACACATAACAAAACACAGAAAATACAAACAAATATTTACACAATTTCTTCTTCGAAAATGTCTTTTGTTTTGTATATTTGGTTTGTTTTTCTGTGTGTTTTGTTATGCTGCAAATGTGCTGTCAAAATGATTCAATGTGGTTTGTGTTCTGTATACACCGCATGTGACGGGTGTTATCTGTGACAGAGACTTGACATGCAGCTGCCACAAAGACATGTAAACCTGGGCCTGAAAATGTGTTTTCTACAACGGGAGGACTGAAGCAGGAATGAGCCATAACATGTAAAACCACATATGGACACACTCAGGTGATCCTACTGAGCCCAAATGTATTGTTACCTTTTTACAAATGGTGCAGCTGATGTTGGTCCTTTCCTGAGCTTGATACTGTATATTGACAACAGCTCTTTTCAGAGGCATAATGGTGGAAAATTTAGAAGCACACTGATCCTTCTGAAACCTGTAATGCACCACAACCTCCCTAAGCATGAAGTTGTTAATATTCAAATGGGCTTTGGCAAGTTAAGTCTGACCACTTGTGGCTCATCATATACACTAAAACAATTCAACCACTGTTGTCTATAATTTGATGAAAAAAAACTGTTGTCTTTATTTCATACCATGTCACCAATGTGCCAACTGAGTGTCAGTGCAGCACATAAGAATATTTTCCCATACACTCAAAATCATTATACTTGCGAAAAATATTGTACACTTTCATGACCCAGATTTTTTAATGCTGCTAAATTTAAAGTAATACAAGTCATTAGATGGGAAAAGCTAAATAAAAAAGCAGAGATAAAAGGAAGCACTCATAAATAAAAATCAAAGCAACCACAGGATGATTTTGTGTACCAAACAGGCATGTTTCTTTGCTTTTGTATAAGGTCAGTTCAATGGAAAGCATGGAAATATGGAAATTTTGGAACTTGTCAAGGTGCTGTAGCACTGCAGATCTAATAAAAAACAAAACCTTTCAGCATTTATGTTTGAAAATGTGCATATTGCATTACACTGGGGCCCGTCAAAATTTGCAGATGTCCTGAGGCACTCACTGCCAGGTTAGCGAGCTGTGCTATTGGGGAAGTCCAGGTCCTGTCCTGATAGGAGGATTAAAGCCTCGGGTAGAGGTTTATGCTTTAATGACAGCTAGGGATGACTGGGCTGTGAGCGTGTTTGAGGAGTGTGTCCTATCAGCTCCACAGACATTAAAGAAAGCAGATGTGTGGTTGTTTGGTGCTGGCGTGACAAGCCAAGGAGATTTACTGTTCACCTGTTGAGCTTTTTAGAAAGGAATCCAAATCATCTGAGTGTCTGATGAGAGGTTGTCTGTCGGTGTTAATGCTAATCAGTGGTATGAGAAAATTGTTAAAAAAATAGTCACAGTTGCAATGCATTTCACAGAGAGATGAGCATAATGAAACCAGGTGAAATCCAGTTAATTTGCGCAATTTGTGATCTAGATCTTCCCTTTCTGAGCCAACATCTTCATCACAACAAACAGGAGCATGTTCAAATAAGAATAACAATTCCCATTAATATGTAAACCCCTAACTGTCACCCAGATGGCCAACACACAGACAGAAAACAAAACAAATATCATGATTCCTGTAAATTCGACAGGTGACAAACAACTTGAGCCATGATCAATGCAGACGTGCAGCCAGCAATGCCAAAGTGATGCAACGCTAAAAAAAAAGCTGTTTAAGACCATGGAACTGTTCCAGACGGGCTGTGTTTTGCTGTCAGAGCATCAGCTACTTAGCTTTCCTGTTAGAGCAAAGAAAAATCAATTCATACAATCTGAGTTTATTTTCTTTGGAGTCTCTAACAAGCTATGGCCTTTAAATGACAAACTACAAATAGTTATTTTTTGCACTGAATCTCTTTCCACTTTTTAAAGAGGTGGAGAGGCAGAACTTTACAAATCCTGCTTAAAATGCAACATATGCCCCTTTATATAATACTATTATGTATACTTTGCAGCATGTAATGTAATAATACCAGGCATGTGTTGACAGGCATCAATCAAATTGCGACTAATCCTGCGACTGCGACAAACTACTACCTCACATTTTGAAACTTAAAGCAATTGCTTTGTTTGTTTGCCACTTTGGGTCAGCGGAACAAGCTGAAAACGCAACACTGACATAATCCCCTTATAAGGCTGTTTTGGCCAACTTAGCAGACACTGAGCAACATTAGCATGAATGTTGAAAGGAGTTGTGTTTGAAAACTGCAGTCGGGTGATACTTTTCTGTTAGTTCATCACGACGCGAACATTACACATAGTCATTTGATCCATTGTTATTGATTATATCAGCTTTAATGAGGAAGCAAAATGCATTTCAAAACATGTATTACTTTATTTTTGTTTCCCCAGGTCCTTCCTGTAGCTGTCTCACCATTAGTTACAATTTGCTTTGATTTTCTCCAGCTGTGAGCAGCTCCTCTACTTCTGTTGTGCACCGCATTGTGGGACAATAGTGTTAATCAACAGCACACTTAAAAATCAAGTGAATCTTTGCTGCACGCTGACATTTTACTTGATTTTGTCACATTTCCAGAATGGACACAACGTACTGAAAACCTGGTCAGAATTAGTATCTCGTATAGAGCTGGGAAGTTTTTTTAACATAGGGAGGTATTTTATCTTTATTATATCTCATGAGCAGCATTGTGGCAGACAAAGTCATCACACAAACACAGACTCAGTGGGATCCCAAAGTGGAGCTGTGATGCTATCACACAAGTGCTTCATTTTAATTCACAAACTGTACTCCCTATACTGTATTCAGCACTTATCTAAGTAAAACACCTTTCCACATGATAGGCCTTTCTTTGGGACACTGACATCTCTAGGCAGACAAAAATGGAATTTCTCTATGGGTAGAGGACGGCTGCGGCACTATTTAAAGGTCACAATAACCCAAGACTGATAAGCTCAATATGGTGGCAACCACAAGGACGGAATACAATTTAATTTGTTGCAGGCTGTGTACCTGCAGAATGAATAGTTAAAGCAAATACCCTACAGTGATAATATTTTTAAACCTAGCTTGTTTAAATGTGACAGGAGCAGAAATGTGTCTAATTTATTCTAATTAAAAGAGCAAAAAATATTTTTTGAAACATTCTCATATACACACACACACACGCAGAATTGTTCCAGCACAGGACTCGCAGACAGTATCAGCCATTGAAAATCCATTTCATGCCCCAAGGTTATGAGATGCCAATCAAGCTGTCTCATTAAACAGCAGAGGATAAATTCTAGTTAAGCGATAGTGAAAATGACTATGCTCATTATCTTAATCATATTTTTTGCTGAGTAAGTATAGCGATCTCAATACACAATATCAAGACTTCCATAAGTGAGTGTATCATTTGTTTACATGTCAAAGCGGGACCGATACAGATGTACCGCCTCTTCTCCCATTAACCGAGATCAACCCTGTTTTCAAGGTTTCATCACTTTTTCAGAGAAGATTAAAGATAGAAAGAGATGGTAAGGTCACTGCAGCGAGACTCCAAGGCCAAATGTCTTTATCTGGACAGGCTGTAAAATGACAACAAGCCTAACGTAGATTTTACAGAGAGTGGTGCACAAAACACACAAGTCATCCCCTATGAATGATGCATACAACTACAGGGCCAGTCTGAAACAAGATGCATGATCCCTCCAGGTTTTATCCAAACACATTGGCAGTGGAGCAAGTCTGAAATTGCAACTTATTGTAGTATCCTATCAACCAAATTCACACAACAGAACGCACTGTAAAAACACAAAATTTACTTACAAGTGTTAACTTTTAATTATAACTTTTAATACCTACCTATTGACAATGAGGTAAAATAATTCTACTGTTTCACTGGCAGGTTGGGTTAAGCATGGATCCTTTTTTATAGGAAATATGTTTATTTGTCAGCTCTTCAGCAAGTAGGTTACAATGAACTACAGATGCTGAGAGCTGAAAGTGAATGTATAGTGTGAGTTGTACAATCTGCTATTGATTTACAGATGCCTTGTAGTATTGAAAAAAGTATGGAAACACAATATACCAATCAAGGTTTTATGGGTACTACAATGTTACAGTTGCACTACCTGGGAAAACTGAAATTTAAATCATAAAATTTACTTTTCAGTAAGCTCAGGCTCCACCATCTATATTTAACAGCATAGACTATATTATATTTAATTATTTTAGCCTATATAATACAAATACTTATGATTTTGTTATTTTTGTATAAAGTAAACAGGATAATGAGTTATGTGATGAGGTTCATAGTCAGTGTTAATAAAGGTTTTCCCTGTTAGCTGTAGGACGTTATGTCTATTCTATGTTTATTCTTATGCCTTTTGTATTATATGTTTTATACACTAAAACTGTCTGTCTCTTAAGCTTTTACTGCATCAAACTGCACATTGCTGGCAGCAAACAGACCACAAATGAAAATTTGGTTTTAGCTATATTTTGTGCAATGAATGTATGCACTGTCCCCGCTAAATAAAATATTCCTGTAATATGCTGTGCTGGCATTGACTTAATGGTTTTGTCTGGTGGTGCCAAACTATAGTTATATTTTCATCACCTGCTTTTCTATTTTAAATGTCACACTAATCTCTCTCTTTCTCTGAAGTTTCAGTCACTTACTTTGTTGCATTGTAACAAACTCAATTAACTTCTCAGCGCAACTGAGATATTTATGGGCCTGGAGCCTGTTTTGTTTATATTATCATCAAACAATGAAGCCACATAGTATCACAGAACAGCACTAAACAGGCCTTTTTCTCAGCAGACATGTTGACTTGTCATAGCACAGGTGGAACTAATAAAATTAGTGAGAGCTTCCATTAAGGTGTCAGTAAGCCAGGCCACTGAGCTAGCATGCACAACACCAGAGCCCTGTAACTGGCCAATGAAATGCAGCCATCATTAATGTTATTAACAAGACTTGCAGAGAAAATGGCCCCCAGTATGTGTCTGTCAGTGTACCATAAAGAATGATTTCATCAGACCTGTTTGTTTCACTGTTAGATGACATTAATCTTCCATGTGTCACGTTGCCAAAACCAAAACCATGCACAGGAATTCTCCCAAGTAATAATGTAATTACTTTGCATTTAATTACGTTGCAGCAAGATGGCAGCTGTAAGCATGAATGAGCAGTGTTAGACTGCTGAAACGTGAAAGATTGAAGACATTTTATACTTTGCTCTGCCACCAGTGACAGAAAGTAAGACCGGACATTACTGAATAGTAGACGTAAGAAAATAGCTTCCACTGTGAAGTAAAATAAAACCAATTAGTTTGTGGCTGTCAGTGGGGCCAGATGTTGTCAGAGTAAAAAGTCAAATATATTGATCAGTGAAACCTGGCAAGAATTCATATCTGTGTAGCCACAATGTACAAACATTTTTCATAGCAGTAAGTCCAGTATTAATATATATCTCTACTCAAGCCATTTTTAAAACAAATAAAATGATATAACAATTAGTCTGTGTTCTCTAATCTTTCAATCAGCTGTTAAAATATGTTTGCAGGTGTTAACAACATGCATTCAAAAAATGCAGAATAAACACAGTAATATTGGCAACTGTCATTTTTGTCTGAAAGCATATGTCTAGTTTAGACATGTAAATTGTTTTTCTGTGGTAAAAATCAGTTTTGAACTTTGTGAGGTATTTGCTGTGTGATGCACCTCACTTATCTTTCCAAGCTCTGCATTGCTTTTATTTTTTTCCTCATTCTTTTTGCGGTCTTTGATCAAAGAGTTCCTTCATGTGGCTAATTACCATTAACTCAAAGTGCAGTGTTACCAAGATGTTTAAGATAGTGACACTGCAGTCTTCTGGGGTGCTGACTGTGCAATTAGGTCACAGAAGCTGTTGTTGGACCACTGCTCTGTCCCTCTGGACTGCACCGCTTTGCTTACTTTGCAGAGCTGGGACTATTACGTTCATTACACAGAACCAGGATGATTTTGAGTCTGTGCATTGTACCTGTGAATTGTTTCTTTATGTTCATAAGTATATTGTTTCACAACACTTTTTTTAATATCTCAGTTTTCTATCTCTTTGGTTCTCAGGTTTTTTCCCCTCCAAGCTCCACTGGTTTTCATTAACCATCTAATCAGGAGCTGACTCACACCTGGGACGTCAGGTGAATGCAATTAACCAGCAGGTAGGCTAGAAACCTATCATTTCATTTTACTTCTAATTTGTAGTCTCCCCGAAGAAAATGGGTGTTTCCATAGCATCGGTATGCTTGACATTACAGAGAGAAGATATTGCCGTTTAATTTGAGTCTCAAGTTGTTGAACTGATTGATACAGTACAGGTACTGTATGTGTATATGCTACTTCACATCCCTAAGTGTATGACCCATACTTTACAAACATTGCTGCAAGTCCCTGGAAGAGCCATTTCCAAAATGTTTATTCCTAGCTTTACATACAGTATGTGGGCTGAAAGTTCAAGGAAAATTCCCAACTAAGAAGTATTTTCGAATGAAAAATGATGTAACACTTGGACAGAAAATGCACTTAATGAGGGAGAAACACAAGGACAGAACGATATCCCTGGGTCACTGTGGGTTTTCTGTTCCCAAGAAACTGGCTCAATTGGCATTTTTTATAGATTTGAAATCAATTTAATAGAGCAAGGAGTTCCTGAACACAGCTTAATTACTTTCTCAACACTGATCGTGAGGAGGAAACAGCAAATTGATTTCTAGGAAATATCCTGAGGGGCGCACTGTACTAAAGTACACTGCCTGTGCTCCTGAGGCACAGTTAATGTTCCTCTGCCCTCCTGACATCTTCTTTTCGCTAATAAGACAGACAAAACCAGTAAACTACATTTAAAACATCAGATGATGGTGTTGTTTCAAAAGAGTTGCACCAGCTATCAATGAGGGCCCATGAAATTGCTGTGAGATTACGAAACAGCATGTTGGGGCAAGACTTAACATAGATAGGAACTTGACTTGAGAGCGTGCAGGACAAAGACTGAAAAATGGAAACTGACAGGATCTGACTGAGGATCGCTCCTCCATGACTCCCTTTCTGAGCACTCGCAGGGACAACAAGAGGAAAAGTGACCAGAAGTGATTTATTTCAAACGAGTGCTTGGAGATTGTTGCAAACTGACAGTGAAGAACAGAGTGTGACAGAAGAAGGGAGCCTTGCAGGCTCTATATGAAGGGAGGTGCTGGCTCGGTCCCACCAAAGCCTATGATCTGATTTGGTGGATGGAAGTTTAAAGAGTTTGTATACCTGAAAGCAAGATGCATCAGCAAATGTATAAGATTTTGATTCAAACATAAAAAAAACATACAAATATGGCATAGATAGTGAAACAGTACACCCTGGGACTCTGCATAGTCTTTAACTGCTCATGGATACCAGGTATCATTATTTCCTTATTTTCATTAGACTACCATGTAATGAAAAGCAGTAGAGGAGCAGCGAGTATCAGTTAACTATTCTGACAAATCACTTTTCTCATATATGTCAAAATGAATAACATACACTTTCAGATAAGATTTTAAAGGGTTTGTTAAAAAAAAAAAGCAAACCAAGCTAGCAGCACAGATTAACAACTAATTAAAACTGTTTTCACTGTCATTTCTACTGTCATATTGATAAATCACTTGGAACATATGACAGGAATGTAATGAATGATGACATTTGTTGTCAAAATGACAGCTGGACACAGATATATTGTACTTAAAAGAAAAAAATGATACAGACAGTAAAGCATAGAAGAAACTACTCCCTGTATACATGTATACGCCAGTGATCTGGCACTGACAATGGTCTGTTTGTATACCTGCAGTTATAAAACATATGCAGTATATACTGTACTGTACTGCAGAGTGGCAACAAATAATCAGTATAAAATATCGAAATATGTTCTGTTGCAATATGTGTTGCTACGCTGATGCCATTATTCTTAGCTGCCTGTTGCATGAGTGTGTGAATGTTAAGTCAGTGGAGCAGGTTTCCTTGATTACAGTGGCAGTAAAGCCTTTTGGTTCCCCACAAGCAGCTGTGTGTTGTTGCTTAACTGCCTGATGGAGCAGCCTCATTAGGCTACATTTCAAACTTTGTCAGTACTGACATTGCATAACTCAGAATAACGTGTAATGTGTCACACAGTGATTTATGGTCATTGTTCTTCACTGTACCCTTGAGTGCTTTAGTGCACTAAAAACTTTCTTTTTTTGATGACTACATCAAAATAAACAGACACTGCCTGATGACTTTCTATTAGCCCATTTGAGGCGCAGTGGGATTTTCAGTGCCAAAACATATTTGTGCAAAGGGTGGAGCAGGTGAAGCTAGAGTGCCCCATCCACCGATTGACAGCTAAAATTAATGAAACAATACCTCACACACACACAAGCTCTGTGTTTTTCAGAAGTAGCCGTGCTCCTCTTGCATCTTGCCTTGCAGTTGAACTTTTCTGGTCATTTGAAAAACTGCAAATTTCCATTACTGGTCAGTTCCTTTCCACAGAAAATAAAATACAGGTCCCTGAAGAGGTGCAGTGTGTTTTCTTAGGGTCGTAAGACGTGGTTTTTGTATCTCTTACCTTTGGATACTGTTGGATTGGAATGAGAACTCTTTCGGAGAGCTTGATATTTTTATTGCTGATGATATCCAGGTATTTGTTCATGTCACCATCTTTTCTCAATTCATCGCCATCATACTTTTCAATCTCTGCAGAAAAACAAAATAAAAAAAACAGATAAGAACATAATTATCAGTGAAAGCATCAGTCAACATCTTCAAGTCTGCTTTGGCGTCAACTGTAGCATGACAACCAAATAGTGTAATGTTAGGCTGGGGACACATTAGGGGGGAATTTAACTATGCATTGCATCACACTCTGAACATTTTGCTGATTATTTTGTGTCTCAGCTGTAAATGTGCTCACATTGCAAACTTAATGATTTGAGATTATCCCGCTGACTCCTCATACGTCCTTTTACATCGGGCCCTGTAATCTCATGATCCAGTAATTCCAATCAAAATAACAACAGAGGCAAACAGTCACACTCAGCTCGCTGTGCCTCACTTCACTGCAAACTGAGCTCTCGTGGGCTGTCAGTGGTCTCTGATCCCCACACAGCACAGGACTTAGGCAGGTGGCGGATTAAACATGTAAAACATTTGATATTATCGAGTAAAAGCCAAATGGGGTAGGTTAAGATTAGATCTGTGAACTCTCATATTAAGATCATATTTGCAGATCATTGGTTCCAATCAAACTGCAGTATTTGTCCTTGTACGTTTTCAAGATGGGCAAATCTTGTGCAGATTGACCCAATAGTCCTCTTGTGTGTCCCCAGCATTATTGCAAGATGAGAGCTGAGAGGTGAATATTAGCTGTCCGATTAAGTTTGACAGGAACAGCACAATCCCTGAACACCCTGAACAGTGATATTTCTTGACTGATGCATTTTATAGCACTTGACCTGAAACACTCACAATACATTAAGTGCTGTAGAAATGAAGCTATTTGTTGTTCACCGGGATCCTACTCTGTCGCTAATTAATACTCAGAGGACTTACAGCTATCAGTCTGTGACACACTTGCTGGACAACAAAAGATGTTCCTGAACAAGACCGAGAACGACTCGCCGACCCCTCGTGAGTTGCTGTAGTGAAACCCAAGAGTTCATTTAGACTGGAGCACTTCACCCTTATCTGAGCTGTCAACAGTCGGTGGACAAAGCTGTGAGGTTAAAAACAGCTCTGGCCCTTTGCACATTTCATTACTGAGCAGAAGTTAGGACAAAAATAAATGGCTAAAATCTTTGATCCCTGCTTTATCCTAGTGTTTTAAATTTCAATTAATGCAGTTCTCTCTTTTTGCAAATGTTCACTAAGGAAGGAGACTGACTCCGGACAGAAATAAGTGGATGAACCCACCATAAAATCCATGTTAAATGTCTCAGAATTTGACTAGTTATCAGATTGTGTGGAAATTGTATTGACTTGTTGGAAAAGTGTTCCAGTTTATGTTCCCACTAAAGGGTCCTTCTGAGAATTTTCCTTGACGTGACCTTCTGGACATCCATAACTCCAGCTTAATGATCCCTCTGTTCCAGGCAGTTCCAATATTCACTCATTACAGTTTCTAATAGCCAGTGGTTTCAGTTTTACGCAATGAAGTAAGGTCATTTGTTTGATATTGTCTTTGAAATCACAGACCAAACTCCAACCGCTTGAAATGTAACGATTTCTTCCAGTGTGACACAATCTCTCTGATTGTGTCTGATTGTCCGCGGAAGATCATTTAAATTGGAACATGCTGTCTCCAGTTCTTTGCAGTTTATCTCTGAGACGACTCTCACCAAAGCTGCAAAACTGCCTAAAAATGAGAGGTAATCAAAATAGGAGCGTGCAAATGAATGAATGTCTTAAAATGCCTTTTGGGTTATTAAGTATGTCGAAGTCAGTGCCAGATGGAAAACCCTTGACTAACAGAGATGTTAACTGAAGAAAGAATTTTTCAGGATTGCTTTCTGGGGCCTCTGAAATCAGACAATAATTTTATCAAATCAAATCACTTAGGCTTTGGGCTACAAACAATGTATTTTTTTGTTTAATTTTTAGGACTTGTTGCTGTAGACTCTGTAGTCTTGTTAAAATTTTGGTTATTTGAGATTGAACATTTTCATGTGTATATGTTACAGTCATACCATCAAATAAATTTCATTTGGATTCAAAAAGTGCTCATCGTAAAGTTCCACTTCCAGGTTTCATGAAGCATCTGTTTCTTGATATACTCAGAGATTAGTTCTAGACTTCTGCATGTGGGAGAGAATTTGTTTTGGGTTATGTGTTTATTGTGAGGTGTTTCACCTTAAAATGGCATAATGTTCATGTCATTTGAATAAAGTAATGATGTTTTTATAGCCCGTGAAGATGATTATACTCTGGAACAGTGCATAATGGAAAACACCTTTATTCCGGTCTGCAGCCTGCCAGTGAACTCAGAAGAAGAGTTTGTGTGTGTGAGAAAGAGAGAAAGAATGAGAGACAGGGAAAGGGAGAAAAAAAGAGGAAAATGAGCTTACAACATATAAATCTGGTGAAACATTCACCCTAGTATCATTGTGGTAGAATATGTGGCGGGGAGCGACGGGAGCCTAAAGATCAGAGAAGCGAGAATGTTCTTTGAAGGTCACTGGTTTCAGTCCTCACACAGGATGAAAAAAATCTCATTGGGGGAACTGAAAGGGTAAAACACTCCTAGCGACAATTCTGGTGCTCTTGATCCCCTCTGTTGCGCTGCCCGAACTGCTTCAGCAGAGCAGCTCAGCGGCCAAGAATGAAAAAAAAACGGTTTAACTGGGCAGCTACCAGATAAATGTGTGCAACTGTACGAGTTAGGAGACAAGGTTTTGCTGAAAAAGAGAAAATGTGCTCAGTCAGCCTGCCAGGGCTTAAGGTTAAATACATCTGCTTTGGTCAGTATGCAGCAACACAGAGCATCAACACTGACTGAGGAACAGTTTGAAGTTCATTTATCCTGGACACTATTAAAATGTCAATAAATACACAAAACTACATTCGTAATTACAGTAAATTAGTGGTAGTCTCTATTAGAAAATCAGACATCAGATTTGGTAGCATTTTGATTCATTATCAACAGATTTTTGAAAACATACAGCTCCCTTCTTTCAGTAGTTGCCTTTAGTAAACGTGCTGCACCACCCGAAAACTAGGTACAAGACAGGGCTGCACGATACGGTAAAAAAAAATCATATTGCAATTATTTTGACAGATATTACGATTGCGATATGATTCAAGATTAGTGGGAATGATCACTTTTGCAACATAGTTTTCATTTTCACTGAAAAAAACTTAAACTCATGATGATGTGACATTTGTTGGGGTCTGTATCAAACAAACATGTTTTCTTATGTCTGGAGAACAAGATTTGTAGGCCAGGGCATCTCTGTAGCACTACAGTGGTTCACTATAATGATGTTTTGTCACATATTTTACCTTTATCAAGAAATTGCAGCTTCTACGATTTGGATATTGCACTTTCAATAATATTTCAATTAACTGTGCAGCCCTAGTACAAAACAAGATTTACTTGCTGATCAAAAAACTAATTTTGGCATAGAGATATGCCATGAATACACTTACTGTGATGGACTGTGTTTCACTGATTAAGTGAACTTGAATAAAATTCACTATAAGCTCTAGTATAGTTTGCATGTAGCATGTAAGCAGTTCAATAACATAAGAAGAAAGGGAATGGGAACTGTATCATTTGTTGGAGATACTGTTTACAGCCCAGCTGTTTATCCTTCCATCGTAGCTTTATTGGATTTCAGTTGTTGTTTGCCTCACAGTCCTTGCTACTAAAGCATGCAGTTTGTTCTGAATAGGAGCTGTTTGTAAAATTTTTGTGCTTTTGACTCTAAGATGATGCTGGTGAGATCAAATAGTCTCTTACTACACTGCTGGGGATTAATGTTTTTTTTCCTGATGGGTCAGCAGAGAAACATGGATCCAGAGTGAAATCACACAATAAAATACAGTCATACAGTGATAAAACAGTTCATTCTAATGAATCCAATTAAAATTAATTTCTTCTAACATAGGTTTGATTAACCCACTGTCATGCCACACAGGGATTTGATGAGATAAAACAGAGCATGATGAACCTCATCACACCCAACAGAGCAAACTCAGTACGTCCTGGAATCTGACATGTGTTCTGTGTAGACAAATAATGCACACAGTAAGCATCCTTCCCATTTTTTAGACTCTGCTCACCTTTTATTTTGCAAAGCTGGCTGAAAGACTGGAGACCTTGAATAACCTGCAAACTGATGGACGAGCACTAAAGAAAAACTGCAGATAGTAGATTGCTAGAAAAGAATATTTGGACTCCCAACTTCTACCATGTTTAGATGCTGGTAGTTGTTTATCGGCTTTACATTCGTCTGTTTTTGGTTAAGTGACAGCTGAACAGCACTTATCCCCTTGTTTGTTTTAAGATTTCAATATAATTCCTAGACATGTTAAAACAGCCTGTTTTACTGTAAGTTTAGATAGTTTAGCTGATGCTAAAATACTCATCTAAAATGTTTTGAGTAACACGCAGAGGCGAACCAGTCAATACTGAATTAAGTGACTATTACTTTATATGCTTTGTTGTGCTGTAGGCAGTTACACCAACTGCAGTAAGAGGCCAAAAAATAAAGGCTTTGTTGAGTGCTGCCATTAGCCTGTAGACAGCTAAATTATTCACTGATTTCTTCTACCTACTGAATGGTATAGCTATAATAATGACTTCACAATGGGAGCAAAAATGAATCAATCTAATTACTCTCCAATAACTGATTGCTTGTTCACATCAAACACAGAAAGAGGTAGCAATAGCAATCTGCTTAGCAGAGTGGACATGGTGGGTGGAATGAGCTACCAGACATGCAATTAGCTGTGGTCTTTCCACTCTGGGCTGATGAATGTAAATACATTGGGGTTGGAAATATGTGCCACTGTTTGGCCACATGCTGTTTATGTGTTTTTAACTGAGCTGCACTGAGCCAAATTGCATTCAGCCATTGACACAGTGATAAAGTATTAAATCTTCAATCTAATTATAATGCCATCTTCAGCTTCTCTGCTGAATGTGCGATGGAAAGTGAAGTGAAAACGTAATTGCTATTCAAACAAATTATATATTCATATCATCTATTTATTACAACTATTTACAAACCAGACAGGATGGAAAGCATTCTCCACTTTAGGTAGACAACATGGTCTGATAGATATGGTATACAAAATACATTATTATATACATAAAGGATCAGTTTGTCTTTATTCTATGGTATTATTTGTGTAGTATAACGTCTTTGTATCTTTTATATATACATGTGATGTTATTATACATGTTATATGTGTGACTTAAATATGCACATAATATGGTAGTGTGGTATTTATGTTATATTATGCAGCACCTGGTGTAAGCTCTTGGTCTTACATTTGAATGTATTTGGCAAGCAGGGTGGAGGCATGGGTTTGATAAGGAGGACATTAGGTAGGGGTGGATAAGGGGACAACGGTGATATATTTATATATTTTTTATCGCTGAACAGTTGGTGCTGTAGCATTTTCTTAAAGGAAGTATCTATAAAAATATTCAAAAAGAAAGAAAGCGTGGAGCATTTTTTGTTTAGTGGTCGCTGCTTTCACTTCAGTCCTGTTGATGTTAGTGGCCAATTTTCGGCAGAGCCCCATGGATGAGATATATCTGCAATTATGCTTTTAAATTGTTTGACAAGTGTCTTGTATGTTATTGGATTTATTCAGTTATTTTTTCATATAACTTATTAGTTTGTGTTGTTTAGTTAAATTCACACATTTTTCATATAGTTAAATGGAAATACATTTT
The DNA here is from genome assembly GCA_011952105.1 of Coreoperca whiteheadi. NCBI lineage: Eukaryota > Metazoa > Chordata > Actinopteri > Centrarchiformes > Sinipercidae > Coreoperca > Coreoperca whiteheadi. The sequence continues at coordinate 16,112,290 of CM022471.1, forward strand.
AATTTCTTGCACTGTTGATAGTGCATTATTGCACAGTTAGAGAGATGACTATTTTATAATGTACAGCAATGATTGACCGATCGATCGATTGATTGATTGATTAATTAATTTGTTCTCTCAGGGTCAGTATGTATATCTATTTTTTTTTCAGTCCTAATTGTGTTCACTTGGCATCCTGCTCCTCGTCTGATGGGGCAATCTGTGTAGATGTAATTACTGGTATGTTGGATGAAACAGCACATTAGCCTCCATCAACATGTAATGGTTTAATGATTAATAAAAACCCTGAGCAGAGGCCGAGCAACTTAACAACACACCCTATGTAATTTTGTAATGTAACCAAAATAAAAACCACACACTAACATACTGTGTGACGCTGTGATGTTGGATGGATCAATGGATCAAATATACGCCGATGGCTGGGAGTCACTTTAAATCTGTCACTTTACTAGTGAACTGAAACTGAAACATTCCAATGAAACCATAGTATATGAAAAGACTTTATTGTGAGCATCATAAAGATAGTAATTAAGCTTCTTTCCAACCTGATGCCACTGTTACTCCTGTATTTTCCCGTGATTTTGCTTTTTTTCACTTAAGAAATACCATTTCTGTCAAACTCTTATTAATTTATTGAGAACTTCCCTGTAATATGTGAGCATTAAAGAGGCACAGTAACATAATCTGATATCTAATATCTATTGTCTGAGTGCTGCGGCTTTGGCTCATCCACTCATTTCTGTTGCTTGAAATGCTCACGACCTTGGAATTTAATCTTATTCGACTCATTGTAAGTCACTCTTGATATGAGTGTCGGCTAAATTCCGAAAATGTAATGCAATGTCTCATTTTCCTGAAATGCAATTGTCCTTTTGATAGGTCATACCGCATGGGGTGGTGTTTATCTGTCTATGAGCTGGGTCACTGCTGGATACTGAGCAGGCCATATTGGATACACTGAAAATGTGAGCAACAATTTATAAACAAGAGAGAGATACAGTAGATTCAATGAAAATCAATTCATAGAGAGACAACTCCACTTTGCGGTGAAGCATCATCCAAATCAATTGTAAAAATGTAAGACATGTCTTCTCGATAGAAGTTATACTTTCTGACTGGGCAGGCAACTTGTTTTAAGATTCTAAACCTTTTTGGACATTGATGCAGGCAACAATGGAAATGTGTTGCTGGTGCATGGCACACCTAGACATACAATACAGTACAGTAAGTATGTATGTGTTGAGGAAAGCCTATGCACCTGTGGTGACTCTTTTTGCATTTGAAGTCTCATACATTCAAGGTAACTCCCAAACAGTAACTCATTGAAGATAACCATCTCAATTTTAATCACTGCTCTTCATTATCAGCTGACCAGAACTCAGGCTAAAACGGTTGCAGTGCACTGCAGAGGTTCATGCATTGTCTGATCAATTTTAATTAAAATTAAAGGGTCATTGCCCAAAATGTGGTGGGAGTGTTTTTGAAAGACCCTTGATTGAGCATTTTCATCAGCCTCGAGTTTGCGCCACAGAATTTACTCTTACATATACAGTGAGTGCAAGCAGAAACTGACCAATGCTTTAATTAACTGCTGGTTACTTCATCTCTTTCTAAACACAAACACATTTCCTCCTGTGTGCAAGATGAGAATGACATCAAAGTGCAGCTCAGTGAAAACTTGACTGCTCAGACAGTTAGACGAATGGCTTAATGCAAGGAGAAAATGAACGTGATGAGTACAAGAATATGCAATGTGAATTAAAGGGTGTTTTGAGCTCTGACAATGTGGTGTGTTGGCACATCAAAAGAAGGTTTAAGCTCTGAGATCCAAATGTCTAACTCAAACTCAATGGACTTTAAACTCGACAAAATCATTAACAGTGAAAACACTGTAGTAAACTTAATGTAAAGGTTTTCTTATGTTCTTGTTCTCTAATGTTTTACTTCACTTCGTCACGGTGTTGGACCTCCTCCATATCTATACTCATCTTTTATTCAGAGGTGCCTACATCACCCAAAACTCATGCAGATTTGTTTGTATTGTCAGTGTGCCCTAGCAGCATTTGTGAGGGCATTTGAGATATTATATACTACTACAAACTACTTATTGATGCTGTAAACTAGATCTTGTGATTGCAGAAATGTTTCCTTTACCCTTAAAATGGAAACATAGTCACGCCTTAGTTTTTCTCAACAACCAAAGTTTTCCTCGTCCATCAATCGTGTCACATCTGCCTCCCCGCTTTTCTTTTCACCTTATTAGGAATCCCACTGGTTCTCATGACAAGACCGAGCTATGTGGCATGTAGGTGAGTCATGCAGACTGAAAACCGCTGGGATCTATTGAAGGCTTCCTTTTCTTGACACTAATTTCAACCCACTTAAAACAACTATGCTGTTCTTTAGTCAAACGCAAACTAAAGTGCAACACATGAAAGACTTTACTTTTGTCTGTCATTCTGAGCAATCATTAGGCACTTGCTACATTGAAAAAAGCCGACTTTGTGCCCAAAAAGGAACGTTTTTTGGGGGGAAAAGTGAGAAGACTGGTTTACTATAATAAATAAAGTTTTATACACTTTTTATTTATTGAAAAATATACAAAGTATTATATAGAAAACAAGAAGCTCACGCTCTGCTCTGAAAGAGAATTATCCCCACCCACCCCCGTGGAACAGCTTTGTACCAAACAGCTTTAAAGCTGCTCAGACAAATGATTTTAGAGGCAAAATCATTTAAACACACAAGTAATTAATTTCATAAAAACGGGGCTGTTAACTCAGACCATGGTGAATCCATGTTATGCTGTTTATTGTGCATGATGTGAATAATGCATGATTACATGCTTTGCTATTCAGTGATAAATAGCTATGAATCTATAAATCTGTAAATGCAGTTTATCCTGCTGTCCACTGATATGCACGATTCTGAATTATCCATGAGCATAGACTGACAAAACTGATAACAACTGTGTGAAAATGGTTAAAATGATCAACATTATTTCACATGCTGCCCACGGCTGATTATGTTGAACATTTTCAGAGTTGACATTACCACATTTTGTGAACTGACAGTTCATTATACTGATTGTCCACTATTGTTTATGACGCATAGTGTTGTCTGTGCTGACCTTGCAAACTGGATTATTTTCAGGGAAATACAAGCTATTCTACTGCAATGTATTATTTTCTATTGAATATTTATATTTACTGCTTTAACTGAATGAAATAAACATACATTTTTAAAAAAGGTCAGAAACTGAATAAAAAACATCATTTTAAAATGCTAATTGTTTTTAATGTGGCGGACATGATAAAGACAACATTTTTTTGGCTATGTGAGTCAGCCTTGAGTAAATTTGGCAAAGTGTACTGTGTAACAGATGATCCCATCTGCATCACAGTTAGCGACAAGAGCGGGACTGTCAGGTGTCTCATCAACACATTTCAACAGCAAAGCTCAAGGGCCAGAAGCACCAGAGCACAAACACCCTGTCCAATCAGAGCATATACAGTTTGACTTTACCACTTGTAACAAACATGTCAAAAACTGTTAGAAATAAACGTTTAAGCAAGATCTTGGTGATTTATTTGGGTACAACGTAAGAAACAATGAATGACTTCAATCAGTGGGGTCAGGTGTGTAAAGTATATAGGAACAAACTTTAACTTTAATGTTATTTTAAGAATCTTTAATTGGAAAATGAAAGATTAATATGGATTAGGAACTGGGCGTTTCACTTAAATGAAATTTTGTTGAAGGTTTACAGCCAACATATGAAAGCATTTTATGTTTCATTTGTTAATTTTATATCAGATATTTATATCTGATATACTATGTTTTTCTACAAGGATACGGTACTAAGTGTTTTGCTTGCTTTCCTGTTTGTTTTCTCTTGCCTCTGTTTGTAATGTAAGTAGTGTCCTGTAAGCCCATTTGGGCTGAGCACCTTTGGGTCTATGACACTAGAATAAAAGTATGGTCATGCATACATTCACCACAATAGCACATTACTCAAACCGTTATTAGTGCTGTTTTTAGGATAACACCTCCACCTACCAGGTGCAGTTAAGACTCGGACATAAGAGAGGACATAGTCTGGATTTGCACTGGAGAAATTCAAAAGTTACATCCGTAGACCAAATGAGCTGAGCTGAGTTCTTGTCTTTGCATTCAAAAATAAAAAGTGACACATTGTCAGCATGTGAATGAGACCAAGGCTACCGGCAGTGTGAAGAAGTACCTTACATGCTGCAGGCTGAAATTACTGCCCTGTTAGACATTACATTAAGTCAGAGGAAAGACCATATAACATCTGTCTCAACTGCATTAAGTCTCTTCTGTGACCTTGATGACAGTTACCAGTTATTGTAAGTAAAGATAAGGTTACTCGCATGCTAAACTATATTCACTTAAATAGGGTATTAAACTGTTTTGATATTTGGTCAGTGTGCTTAATTTTTAATTAATCAAGAAAACTCAAGAATGGATGTCAAGTTCGCAGAAAAGCAAGTCTTTTCAGACAACATGCAACTTATTTTGGTCTGATAAGAGATTATAATAGTACACTAATTTGATAAGGAAAAAATCCTGATGTTACTATATGCTGAATAGACAACAGCTGGCAGTACAGGTACATATTTGAGGATTAACAGCACAGTTTAAATCCAGTCACTCATACAATTAAGGTAATTAGTCCTGTCTGGAGAACTGCTCTGAGAACATTTATTTTCTGGGTCTTGTGTGCCAGTTCTTGACCTTGGAGGACTGTGGGTTAGAATAAGAGGCATGACTCTCTTGACTTTACACACACTTTACTTTCTGTGCTCACTGCATTTCTTCACTTGGTGGTGGGAAAACCTTAGAAAAGTTCTGCACTGGAACCAAAGGCCAACTTGATAGCAGAGCTCACTGCCACCAGGCAAACATTAAGAGTCAAGGGCAGTGTGTTAAAATAAGCTCACGTTAGGTCACTGTACTTCCCCAAAACTGCAGTGCAATGGTGTTTTTTCATTTGCAGGGAAAATGGTGAATGCCACTGACAAACAAGTCTACAAAGCTCATAGATAATAAACAAAAAACCCTGACTTACCTTCTGCAAGCAGGCGCACCGCATGCACAAAGGAAGGGTCCAAGCTGTTTTTCTCGGCCACCAGTTCAGGTAAGTGCTTATCTGGATGCATTATTATCACAGCGGAACCTCTTCACCGGCCGTGCAGGTGAGACGACAGGAATGCTGAGCGTCGGAATGCAACCGTAAACCTTCCCGCTCCTGCTTTTTGGTAGCGTCGGTCCACCCGTCTTTAGGAGCACCACAAGCAAAAACCCCTCCAAAAAAAAAAAAAAAAATCCCAGTTGCCCCAGGTCTCCGAGATGCTTGACTGGAGGTTGAGTTGTGATTCAGAGGTGCGAGCCCATCTCTGCCACCGCTGCCTGCTGCCTCTCCTCGGCACCCCGCCAGACTGTCAGACTCACTGGGTCTGCAGAGCGCGGACCGCTGCTCCCCGCCCCTCAGCAACATTATTGGCCATATTCTGGGACTGGCGCTGCTGGAAAACAACGGTCCCCGCTGAGGGAATACCAATTGGACGATATGTGCTCAGGGGGAATGGATAAAGAAAGTTGAGGTTGCACTCGGTCGGGGCTGCCAGTGCAATAATCTCACTCCAAAATCAATTGGTTTGTTGATAGTTGTATGCATCTTATGTTACAACGTAGTTCCTTATGAAGTCTTTATAGTCTTTTTTCCTATAGAAGGAATCCTATAGAAAGCTGTGCAACACTACACTATAAATGTTGTGTGGCTGCAATCGGTTAAAACAAATAGGCCCATAGTTTCAGCATCATAGGTCACTGTAACTCGTTATTCAGTAGGCTACCAGTCACACTGTAAGTCCCTATTAGAGCATATGAGGACATTGTCCTTTATCTATAAGTCAGGGAATTTTGAAAGGCTATAAGTGGAGCTTGAATTATAGCTGTCTTTGATATGGTAAAGTTTAATTATAGCTAAATCAGTAATGTCGTAGAGATCGTAGGCTACCATATCTCGGAGAAATCCTATTAGGCTACTTCCTTACATCAGCCGAGGAACACCGGCTGTACGGTGGCCTGTGAGTTTCTATTAGTGTTTCCAAAGTTCACTGGAGTAGCTGTACCTGTGGCCACTGGCAGTGTAGCCTGAGGGACAAAAACGCAGCGGTGGTGCTGAGGGACTGCACGACTGAGATTCCTCTTGCATATGTAGTCATTTCTGAGGATATATGACTTATTATTAACTTAAATCTTACAACTAACAACATAAAGTAATTTATTTTATTTATTTCTGGTCATTTATACTGCTTCTCTCCAAATGGATTAATCTTGTGCCTTGGAGGGCTTTACAGTAAAACAAGACCTGATCTACTCCAACATCTGTTAAATAATCCAAAAAGAAATTAGGCTGCATTGTTATGTAAATCACTGTTTGGCATCTCCCATCTAGAACCTTTCTGAATTAAATCACATGACTTATGGGAAGGGAAGGGAGCAATATTAATGCTCTCATTTCTTGTTTCCTGTTTGCTGTGGGTTTTACTTCGGTTTATGTATAAGTATTAGTATCAGATTATCCCTCATTTGTTTCCTCACTCTTGGTGAGATTACTTGGTGAACTTGTAAGCCCATCCCAGTAGGCCTATGCTTTGGTTGAAATCTCGATAAAAACGTGGTATTTTCAAGTATTTTCTGTCAGCCGTAGAGCATATGTATGCATATGTATTCAGAGCAATGTCCATTGATGCAATAAGATGTTTAGCAGCCTCCTGTCCTACTGGGGCTCAGGGAGGTCAAGTCAAGAAGAGCTTTTTCTGCTTGCAGGGTGAGTTATATGAGACTACCCTTAAGAAGTTTTTGTTTTTAAGTCTTTATGAAGGGATGTCAGTGGTGTCAGCAATGTATGAATGTTTGCCTCTCATATAAAATGCTTCTCTTGTCCCCAAGCTATGATATTGACTTGAATTGTAAAGTAATCCGCAGCGCAGCATGCAGGCTGCTTTACTCACTCACAAATTAGTTTTGAGCAGAAGAGGCTGGTGAATGACCAATTCTAGCTCCACTTGACCTTTAGAGTTGAATCTGACTGCACTGATCAGAATCATAAAGACTGGGCGGGGGATTCATTTGGATGTTATTCATGTTTCTTTCCCGTTTATGCACCCATTTGGTCGAATGACTTATTGTTAAAATCATAAACTACTTTGTCTGTGAAATATTGTTCTTTTAGAGGGGTCCTACTCCACATTAAAGGCTGAACTTATCAATATAAGGTGTTCGATTAGGTTTGTTGTGGAAGAGCACAGAATTGTATTTATTCTAAATCTAATTGTAGCTACTGTGGGCACATGTTGTCATCAATTATTAATCAACATTTTAGAACTATTTCTTTGATTTAACCTATATGCTGCCTTGGCATTAAAGATGATTATTAAGTTTGAAGTTCCTGTAGGTAGTTTGTTTGATTGTGTCATGTAGGTTTCAAATACCAGAACCCCCATGTGGCTTTGTTTTACAAACTATTTTATTAACCAAGTTACGAATATTTAGAAAGCAATAATTCATCTTATTCATCTAATTGCTATTTATGCTCATTTCTGAAAAGACCAAAGCCTAGAAGGACGCATTATTGATCACAACTTCCTATTTTCATTTCCTCGCCATTCCTTTTTAATTAATTATTCTCAATAATTCTCATATAACAATTAATCTCTCTCTGAAATAAGACACGACTTTATTTTTCCATTTGATAGCCTAAAACAAGTGACTAGAGGCCTGTGTTGGCCAGTTCTGTCTGTGCATTTCATGCTTGTTGAGCCTTCACAGTGGCTACTACTAGTAATGGTGACTATGACCATTAATATGTAGTTTTTTTTATCTTGTAATCCTATATAATGTTTGTAGATTTAGACTGAAGCAGGCAGATTGAAATAAAAAAACAGACATAAACTCACACAATGTGCTCGTTCGCCATGACATTAAAGGAAAGAGAGAAAACGATATTGATGGGTAAAATAGCTTGTAGATGTTTGTCAATGCAGAGAAGAAGACGTTTAGCAGACTGCTGCATGTCACTTTGGTGAAAGAGCATCGCGAGTGACACTATTTTAACTAAACACTCTCTAAATCAATTCTGAAACTGTAGTCCAAGTGTTTCAACTTGGATTTGATGCGTTCTTACAGCTCTCTAGTGGTCAAAGTGCAACATTGCATATTTCACAGCTACAGCCATGTGACGCAGATAAGCATTTCAAGGGCTTAATTTCGTTTTTTAATATTTTATAAAATAGAGGAGTTGCAGGCTAAGTAATACGATTTTCTTTAATAACCGGAGGATCTAAAAATGTACCCCAACTCTAAACCCTGTAATATTGTGCTGCCTTCTAGTGTTGTGCTTATTTTGTTTTAATGCGGTTTTCTTTCCATTTTCTAGATCAGGATTGTTCAAACTCCATTTTGTTAAATAATTGAAAGTTTGTTTCCAGTTCCCTTAAACGTTTTGTGTGTGCGCTGAGGGTTGTAACTTTATGTATCACTTAAGGCTGCTGTTCTTACCACCCTTGTGAATAACTACAACATTATTAGTTTGGTCTGTTAAACTACTATTTATTAGTCAAGTCGGGTAATGGGCAATGCTGAGGACCTGTCTCTATGCACATTGTGATTGCTTGGCCAAGTGGTAAACTTTGTCCTCTTTTTGCGCCCCGGGTAGCTCCGCCTTCATCAAGTCAAGCACAAGAATCCAAAAAGTCTTTTCAAACTGTGATTTCAAAATAAAACTATATAAAACTACTGTACAACACAAATATACTATAAAGGGGAATGAATATAGAGTAGGTTACATACTATACATGTGTTACACAAAGAAAATATACATGTAACAGCGCTGGCCTGTGAAATAGACTAAACACCATTTGTTTGTACTTGTAGAGTCCACATTCACGTCTGAGGAGGAGAGGGATACAGTATAAGAAGCTTTGTTTAAAAGGTAAAATATTGGCCCGAAAAATGTTAGTGCAAGACAGAGCAGGTGTGATGGAGCCTGAGAGGCTGAAGAGACTGAGAGGGCACAGATCATAGTTTTGGCAATTTATTTTCTGTATCCAAAAAAATAAAAAGACATTCTGTTTTGAAGCCACATCCGTTGTGTCCTTGGGGTGATATTTTTTGTAAAGGAGAAACGAAAGAGAAATGATTGGGTACAAAAGGACATGCAATAGGCTATCTGATGGTACACACATCTCAGGCAGGTTTATCAGGCCTACTTGTAGAGGCTTGTTATGGCTGGTGCCTTGTGGAAACGTTCAGCTTTGTAGGTTGTCTGGTTTCATTTTTGTTTGGCCTTTGTTTTGAATAGTCCTGTATATATGCTGCATGAATAAGTATGCTGTCAAAAGAACATCTGGAAGACGGAAATGGGTCTTCTTTAATGCTCAATTCATCAGGTTGGTCAGCACAGATTTTATTTTGAAAGATTTCGCCGGAAAACCTATCGTGAATTATATCAGACTTGATATTAGTGCGCGGGCGGTCAGTCGGTATGAAGGGGAGCAAAACACTTCCAAATCGTGACTAAGAGGGTTAACTCGCACGTGAAGATCAGAAAGGTAAAAAAAAAAGTCCAAACGTTTCATTATCATCAGCACCTGTTTATTCAACCAGCTGCACGAAATAATGGCAGAGAGCTGCTGGGTGCTGAGAAATAACCTGTGTGTCCGAGGAGGCTCCACTTTGACTGAGGGGATTCACAGGGGATTCCATATGACGTTACGGCTCATGCACATAAATACTCAGAGTAACCTCACGCCTAACTAAAGTATATGTTTGCATTGTATTTACCTGGGCGGGTTAATTACGAGCAGTATAGGCGTGGTAAGGTGGAACATGCCTTTTCATGGAATTTAAGTGGAAAGTGATTTTTTTTTTAACTCAGTAATATTAATGATTATCATAATAATTATATAATTAGAAGAATAAGAAGGTAGAGAATTACGAGGGTGTTAATTTGCAAGGAACACAGTAATGCATTAAAAGCAACTAAAATACTTGTAGGCATGAAAACCATGGCTGAACCTGTAAAATAGAGTCACGTTTCAAAGTAAATTTTTAACCTTGGAAACTGCAGTTGACAAAACAGTCTGGTCAATTTAGTAGCTGTTCTGGAGCTGTTTTCTAGGTAAAGAAGTCTCAAGAAGTCTTAGATCTCAATCAAATACATCTGATGTGCTTGGCACAGAATTATCCACCCCTAAAGCAAAGGTGTAAATATGGTAAAGGTTTTCCGAGTATCTTAGAGGGGCATTCCCACATATTTAGAATAAGTACAATTTTGAATTAAACCAGTTTTTTGATTTATTGTTTATTGTTAATTCTTCTTAAATGTTACTTTTATTTATTTACCCTACAAAGTGTTTATTGTATTGATTGTAGGTCTTTGAAAAATGCAACTAAACCTCAAAGGCACAGACAAAGACCGTAGGTATTAGTAAACCAATATTTCCTCAGCTTTAACTTTTGTGAGACTCCATAAACTACTGGTCTTTGTCCTGCAGGAACAGAAGATGTCAACAGTCGTAGTTGTGCATGGTGGGGCGTGGGCCATACCGGATGACCTGGCCAAGGCCTCTGTTGACGGTGTAAAAGCTGCAGCAAGGAAAGGGTTTTCAGTGCTGAAAATAGGAGGAAGTGCACTGGATGCTGTTGAGGCAGCTGTGAGGGCTATGGAAGATAACACTGTGTTTAACGCAGGTATACTTGACAGAATTGTTCTTACATATACAGTGTTTCTTTTCTCTTATCAATTTGAAAAATCCTGAAACTACAACTACTCCCACCTGTCTGCACAGGAGCAAATCCCCGATGATCAACATCCTCTTTATTAATTCATTTAGATTCGTGTGTAGAGCACTGTCTCCATCTGCTGGTGGTGATGCCAACATTCATCCAGACACCATCTAGAATCAGAGTGATGATGGTCATCGGTGGTCAGGTTGCTGACTGATTATGAGGCTCATCCTCAAAATCTGGCATTAATCCCAGATTTAGTCTGCGCCAAAATCTCATAAACATTTTAGATTAAGTATATAAACTAGTCTGTCCTGCCTGATATATATTATATTTGCTCCCTTAACATAGTCCACATATTTTCCCACTCAAATTGTGGGATACATAGTGCCATTTTCTGATAGTTACAAGTGTTATACCTTCATGGTGGCCCTTAAATGGATTGAATGGAAACAATTTTTATAATGAAGCAAGATTAAAAATACATTTTGGACCTTAAAGGCATTTTAATTCTAAATCAACACCAATGGAAATCATGAGATGAAATGCATTTAATGTACCAAAATACAAACTGGACATCCATGACGTATCAGTACTGTGCTCTTTTGCTTCTTTAGTACAGCATTGTCACCACCATGTGGACTTGTGAGGCTATAGCAGGCAACATAAAACCTCTGCAGGAAATCATATCTCCAGCCTGTCATTCTCAACACTCAACACTTTACTGGTGCACGGCTCTGAGAACACCTGTGTCAGATGTTCGTCTGAGCAGTTGTATAAGTTCGTGACTCGTTATGACATTTTAATTGTAGGGCACGGAGCAGCACTGAATGCTGATAGAGAAGTGGAGCTGGATGCCGTTATTATGGATGGAAGGACACTTGCCAGTGGTGCAGTGTCTTCAGTGAAGAACATTGCCAACCCTGTGTCACTGGCACGGGCAGTGATGGAAAAGGTATTGCTTGAAATACTTTGCTTTTGTCTCTCTTTACAGGAAACACTGAACCTACATGGGTATTACCCATCAATGAAAATGTTATGAAATACATTTCTATTTTGAATTTGTCTTACACGTTTGCTGCCATGGAAAATCTCAGACTGCCCACATCATGTTGACAAGCAGAGGTGCAAACCTGTTTGCAGAGAGCATTGGCATGGTCACAGTTCCCACTGACACACTGGTGACTGTGGATGAGATGAAAGAGTGGAAGAAGCACAAGAATTATGTTACTGGAGTAAGTGAAGATTTCAACTCTCAGTGGTGAGTATCTGGAGTGTTTGGCTTTATTTTGACCCCTTCTTGTCTGGATTTAATAATCCTCATAAATCTCTACACAGCATCTTTTCAGCCTGAATAGCCTGGAACTACCCAGAAATAAAATATATCTAAAATCTGGAGCCCACTTGGCAGAGAATGTGCTGGATGTGTATGTATGTATGCATGTATATATTTTGCAAAAGTTAATACTGGAGAAGAAGAAAACAGAGAAATGATAAAGATATGTTGTCACATTGTCCAGATAGAAGTAAATGATTTTTAAGTGGAAAAAAACAGACAGAAACACTGCAATTGCTTTAATTAACATTCGATAATGTTACCAAAACCAATGTGGTTTGGATGGCCATTATACTACTTTTCATTAAATGTGATGACTGCTAGTTAAAGTTTTCTCAATTCTGAAACATCTACTGCATTTTGACCCAGCTTAGACAACCCATTGTTAGTAAATGAACACAGAGAGAACTGCTCTGTGTTGCTGTTGGGGGGTGAGAGGAATTGTTAGCTACAGGACAAATGAATTTGATAAATAAGAGCTGTACAGCACAGAATTACATCCCTCCCTCTTTTGCTTTTGTCTTACTGCATGTCTGATGTTCATTTGCAGTATAGAAGCTTCTGACAGTCAATAAAGAGCTCTAAGCACTGAGACTTCTGTTCTAAAGGACAAAAGACACGTTGTCTAGTCAAAATGGCTTTGCCATGTCCTACAACATTGCCGCTGAAAGTTTAACTCATGGTAGATGTTTTCCTCATTCTAGGGCCCATGATACTGTTGGGGCGGTTGCTGTGGACTGTGCTGGTAATGTTGCATGTGCAACATCAACTGGAGGGATCAGAAATAAAATGACTGGCAGAGTAGGAGACTCTCCTATCATTGGTACGACTTTATTTACTTACACTTTCTCAAATGACACTTATTACACTGTCGGCTGAAGTTAAAATTAGATTAAATGAAATCAGAAGTCATCATCGAGTCTGATTTTATTTTATTTTATCATAAATTAATTTATGCGAACAAGTTGAAGAGCAAATCTATCATTCATACCATCAGTTATACTCTCAACTTTGTTTTTAGTATTAATTTTAGTATTTGGGGACACCTTCATTTTAATGTAATGTTTTTTCATGTTCTCTCTTGTAAATGAGGCTCGGGAGGATACGCAGACAACGTTAGTGGTGCAGTGTCTTGTACCGGTCATGGAGAGTCTATTCTTAAAGTCACATTGGCCAGACTCATTCTTTCACATATTGAACAAGGTAAAGTATCACACAGTCAAACTCCGTCTGACTTTATCTGGTCTTAATATAGGCAAGGCAAGTTTATAAACAGTATACAGCACATATAATTCCTGTTTTACATTGTAGTCTGTCAAACATTAGTTTTGAGCAGAATTCGATTTGATGGTATGATGATGTGAACTATGGCTGAAATGATTAAATGAGGAGTTAGATGAGTGTGTTGGTTTGGTTAGTTAGTTAAGACAAGCTTCTATTTCACACTAAAGGCATAATTTGCAGAAATAAATTGAAAAGAAATTAGATACTGATGTAAATGTAGCTGTTTTAACATTCTGGCTTTCACTGACAGCAACAACAGTATATACGGGTACACTTGTCTATTTTTTGTGTATTGGATTGTGGAATGACATGACTGCACATCGATTCCCTAAATGTATTTTGCTGGGTTACTATTTTCATGTATTTTCACATTTGTCTCGTCCTCTACGCAGGTAAATCAGCAGAATATTCTTCACAGTTGTCTCTGCAGTACATGGCAGACCGTGTCCGCGGTGCAGGAGGGGCTATTGTAGTTTCTCCGTCAGGACAGTGGGCAGCCACATTTACCACAGAGCGAATGGCTTGGGCAGCAGTGGATCATGACGTTCTGTGGTATGGATTAGACCCAAATGAAAGATTTAAACAGCAGTTATCCAAATAATAATTTGAACACACTTTTTTTTTTATTCTTATTAGTCGTAATATTGAGCCATATAATAGGACACTGTTTTCAACTAATTCACTATGGTTTTGATCATCCGGCCTGTCTTATGCACATTTGCTACCGTTTTTTGTATCCAGATCAAAAGAGTAGTGTTTTCTTCTTTCTAATCTGCGATGTCAGAGCTACATACTTTGACACGTATGTGCAGTTAATCATAAACTGATATTAGAGTATATAAGTCTCAGGATCTCTGTTATTTGAGCAACTAGTCCATACATTTGACTAGTTTTTCTTATCCCCTGAATTCTGGATTGCAAATGACATATGCAAACACAGGATGTCTGATTCATTCGATTACAATCTCTTAACTTTTTGTTAAGTTTATGACTCCACATTTGTGATGTTAGCAGTGCTTGTCAGCCCAGAACTGTTGGCCCATACTCCCAATGCCACTCTTGCACGCCCGATCCAATTAAGGTCTAAACATTTCACATGACATGTTAATCAGCTCAGGCGTGTAAATGCAGAGCAAAGAACTGCAGAACTGGCGGCTCTGGAGGGCTCGTTCCACAAAGACTATATTAAAGGTACAGAATGTGTACAATTATACACATACATTGAATATGAAAGTAATTAAAGATAACAGGCTAATAATTGATAATTCAAATCTAGACAACGTGTTCATAAACATATTTTAAATAATATCTGCTTAATATCTGGACCCCTATTCTCAAGCTTCAGATAGCTTATCAGGGTGTCCCATTACACATAATATCTATTGTGTCTTGTACTTGTATTTTAACAGTTTTTTGTAAATAAACTGAAACCGAACTGAAAGATGTATCTGTGTAAATGTGTTAATTCTCAAATTTGATGGCTTGCCAGTTTACACCAGTATTCAAAGTATCCATTGTATGTAGTAGATTCGGACCATAGTTTACCTTTAAATTCACCTTAAACACCTTCTTGGATTAGCGGTTTTCAATTCTGGCCCTCGTGACAAAGTCGTGGTCTGTCTGTGCTGCCATCTTTGCTGAAAGGAGTTAACTAGTGGAGAGGATAGAAAACCAGCTGTCATTCTGAGAGTTGCTCCTATTTTAGCAATTATTTGTTTGTTGGTTGGCATTCAATAAAATTAGCTTTTAAAGATGGGGTTTCTGTAGGTGTTCCTGCAGAATGATCATAATTGATGTGAGCACTGTATGACTGTGAAACATATTTGACTTCTTTTTTTTCATCACAGGTTGTTCAGTTCCATCAAATGTTTGGTTTTCAATTCTCTTCTAGTACAAAGGACTATTAGGAGGTTGTTAACATAACACAGTCTCATTCATAAGCCTCTTAGATACTTAGATAGTATGATCATGTGCTCCCATTGTGATTTAAGATATAGGGGCAGCTCTGAATGGTGACATTTAAAAACTGGAGACAGAGAAGACTTTCAGTTTTATGTTTTCATGGCACAGCAGTAACCTTCTAGACTGGACACATCTTTACACACCTTAATTCTTTCATTTAGGCTACACATTTCTTACTACTTGGCACTTGTAAGAACACATTTTGATACTGTATTTAGGGGTGGCGAAGGCTTTGAAGCTGAAGTATGATATCGAAATCTCATTAATCTAAAAGAAGGCTCCTATTTATAATGGTAAAAACGGCCAGCGTGACTTTCCCTCCAGCATGCAGCTTATTTCACACAAATACAATAAAATAAAGTAATTTGCTTTCCATGCAAGAGGGTGTAAAATATTTAACGTTGTCAATGTTTGACTTGGATTTGGAAATCAATTAACATTTTTTTTCCCCCATCTGAAGAGCCTCTTTAAGTTCTTTGTCAGCGTGGAAGCTGTTTTTTGTCTCTTCGTGGGACTACTGAATGCGATTGCAATACTGACTCCAAACAACACAGTTTGCTCTTCGAGACAGTTAACCCCCCCCCCCCCCGATCTCTCGTTTACAAAGCGTAAAAATTAAAAACCATGATGCAGACGCGTGTAAGTCTGCACTATCACCTGTAAACAGAATCCACGTGACCAGCAGCGTTGCCTGGGCTTTGCAGCAGCGGGACGAATGACGGCCTAGAGGAAGTTACTGGGCAGCTGTGTTAGTATGTAACCTTACACGAGTCGGATACAGCGTTGCGGTAAGACAGGGGTAAGAGTCATGTATATATATGAATACAATTATTTCTAAATATCCAAACTGCAAGTGTTGGCACAGATTCGTGTGGGCGGCATCATTTAACGTCCGCTAACAGCACCCAGGCTACAAACAAACTTGGTACACAAGGCCTATGCTAAAGCGACCTAGCTAGCCTCTGTGACAGATTTAGCATCGCGCTATCTAACTAAATATTTACACATTTTCTGCGACATATTTTAGATTATCTGGCAAAGATCTTTATTGGAGCAAATGTTATTTATAGGAACTATCCTAGAGTTTGCAAAAAGCGTGTTGCCTTGGGTGGTAACTTCCTCCATAAGTTACCGTTAGCTTGCTAGCATCAATTATCGCGTTCTGTAGCGGATTGTTGTTGGCCGTGCTAGCACGTTAGCATGCTAACTAGCAAACACCTCACTGGCACAGTCTGATCACAGAAACGGGATGTTTCATATGGACTCAAAGTTATATTAGGTCGTATTAAATCAAGCTGTCTAACGTTAGAGATCCGCATCAGTCAGTTAACACATTTAGGTGTTTGGTTTATGCAGGGTTCAGTATTGGCCTGCCGCGGGTTGTGTACGTTAGTTGTAAATTAACTTAACATTGGTAGAGTAACTTGTAGGTCATGTAACATTAGCTTCCCTCTTAAATGGTTCTCCAAGTTGGCCACAGGATTAGATTTATTGTACTTACACACATGTAGCTCAAGCTTATTGGCAGTGTGTCATGTTCGGCTCTGGAAACGTGACGGACCGCTGCAAATGGCCACAACTGAGATGCTAGCGGCGCTGTCTTATCGCAACAAACCAGGTAGCATTTACAGCTGATGGCGGTTTGAAGCGGTGTGTCAACAATTGTAAGGTACAGGGGGTGTGCACAATGTAACAGTGATCCACTACAGACAATACACAAGTACTTGCTGTAACTGTAAGTACTGTCTGCTTGCCAGCAGTTATATCGAGAAAGTTTCTCCAACTAATTTGGACTTCGAAAGCAGTGAATATCTGCTCAGGTCCTCACTGCCTTGCTTAAAGCAGACCATAATGGTCCCCTGAACCTGGTTAGATGCGTTCTGTGCTGCTGGGATGAGGACATGGTGCATGATAGCAGCATTATTGACATACTTCATTCAAAATGGGTAATTTGATGCCGGCTTCCTCTACTTTTCTGTCTGTGTTGTTTTGATGCAGGAAGGCAGCAGCATTCATGGATATTGTAGACACCTTTAACCATTTAATACCCAGTGACCAGTTGGACGAGTCCCTGATAATAGGTCAGAATTTGGAATGTGAGGCCAGTAATGAGTTTGGGACAGAACTTGAACGGGAAGATTCGCTGAAGAACATGCTCAGTGACAAAGATCCCATGTTTGGGTGTGCAAGCTCTCAGTTCAATCTGCTGGACAATGAGGACTCCACTTTTCAGATTGCTGGCTCTACAGGTATGTCAGCAGACAAAACGGGCGGTGAAAATGTCTAATGGAGATTTGCACTGCCTCTAAACTTTGATTAAAAGCCAACTATGCTACTGCCAAGACTTTACAATGAAGACCATTTGTAATTAACTGGAAAACTTGGTAGAGGGAAGTGTACATTAACAGCTTGCTAACATTATTTATTCATCAGCAGCACTTTTTTTTTTCTCCGCAGTTTCTCAGTTTTGAATTATATTTTGGCTTTTAGGTGGTTGATAAAACAAAACACGGGCAGCTCTCCTTAGATTTAGATATGCAAGGAAAATCCTCACTGTGAACACAAACATTTTATTGTCAGCATTAGCACTTTCAGATAACACATTCAGACTGTGTTTTGTGTGTTTCGAGATTAAAAAATCATGACACTAGATTGTTCTTGGTGAATATGGTTTGACATGGTGAAGAGATACAGCAGTTGAGGAAAGTTCAGTAGTGGTTCAATGGTGTTTTTTTATTTATTTTTTATTATATTTTAAAGAGACAATATACAAAGAGACAATGTCATTGTAAATGTGCCAGTGATAGTTTTTTAATAGATTACATTGATATACAGGGAGATAAAGTACATGTATGTCCTTTGGCTGTTGCAGGTCTTGATAATGGTTCAGCATCCACAGGCCTCAGCAGTGAACTGACAGTTGCAGAGACCACACCAGTCAAGCGACCTGTTGGCAGGCCGAAGAAACGTCCACGTAATTTAGAATCTGGTAAGTCGGTGCTCGTTTAGGTTCCTGTTTCCACCATGTGACACCTTCAAATTAAGAGATGGTGTGACGCATTTTTTCTATGTTATGTTTGTTCTTGTTGAAACAGAAGATAGCAGCGGTCCGCAACCTGCTAACACATCCACCAACACCATGGCCCGAGGACGACCAGGAAGGAAATCCGCAAACAGGCTACAGAAGTCATTTCTTATTGAGAAAGGAGTTAAAGGTGCCCAGCTAAAGAAAGAATTAACTCTGGGAGGGCGCATTAATGTTAATGATGTTGATGGTGGATTATGGCTGAATCCTACGGTTGTATTGAGACGATTGACAGTCACAATTGGAGGATTCAGGATTGAGCTGCTTCCAGGACCCTCTTACACACACGTTGAAGCGAGCCAGTCTGCGTGCTTTGGGGATGGTTTTGCGTATGGTGGGGACGTTGGGTTTGCCGTGTTGCCAGATGATGCTGTCAATGTACAGAATCCCATACCTGAGAATGTGGCAGAGGTGGATGTAACTGAGAAGAGCTCTGCTGATGATGCAGCCCTCGTGCTGGGCCCGTATGTGAATCCTAACGACGTGCAGACCTCCAACAGGACATTAATGGGGAGTGCCTGCACACAAGAGATAAAACTTGACAATCAGAGTGTTTCAGGAAAGGAAAAGCCAGTCAGTAAAGGAAAAGACGACATCAAACCGCCACAGAGCAATGAGAATAACGGAACTACTGTTAGTAATAAGACTGATGGTAAGGAAAAACAGATTGTCGCCAAAACGCTGCTCAAGTCTAAACAAGGACAGGCTTCTATCAAGAATAAGGACTTGGTTTCAGTTAAACCAAACAACATGATTAAGGGAAATAAAGTATCCCAAAACATGCCATCCACAATCATCCAAAGCGAAGACCTGCACAAAATGAAATCTCTAAAGGAAAAGAAAGAAATTGCATCTTTGAAAAGGCCTGCAGAAAACACCCAAAGTGAGCACGCTACTAAAATGCAAAAGGTACAGGGTACAGGAGATAGTAAAGTCAAGCCAAAATCGCCAAGTACACCGAGCTGTGTAGTGAAGAAGATTCCGTCAGCTGGCGTCCGTGTTGATCAGCAGGGACCAGCTAAACATATTAATTCTCCCAATAGCTCCAAGGTTGAGACGGCTCACCCGTCGCACGCTCGTCAAGGCCATTCTTTAAAAATGCCCGATGAAGGAGGGCCGGAAAAACCCAAACTGAAAAAGCCAGAAAAGATCCTTCAAAGGCAGAAAAGTAAAAATGCAAGAAGCATCTCTGTCGAGGAGCCGCAGCTGTTTATTCCAGATAATGCTCCTGTTGTGAAGAAGGAAACTGCTGAGGAGCAACCTGCTAACAGCGAGACTGTATGGGATGGAAACAACTGTTGTGGTCTGTGCAAAAACCACCACAATAACATGTAAGTGTTCCCCTTCATTTCAATATAGAGAAGTACTATACAGTATAAAGGTTTAATCAAGGCAGATTATTTTGTTATTCAGACATGATTAGTTTTTTGTAGATTTAATGTAACAGGTGTATTTTTTTTCCTGTTACAGAACTGCAAACAACATTGAATTGTTGATAGGTCTACATTTACTCAGCACAGCTTGCAATATTTGAGGGATTTTAAGACTTGAAATGATAGACATGATGAAGGGAAGGTGAAAGCTAATGAACCACAATATTTGCACATTTATAAACAGTCAAATTCTCTGTGAGCAGGTGTTTGGATAAACAAAAAAATCAATGTTGGTGTCATATTTGCTGTGTCAAGAGTGTATCTGGTGCGCAGAATACTCATTTGCAAACACACTTTTTAATAATAGCAGTACTTTGT
Organism: Coreoperca whiteheadi; assembly: GCA_011952105.1. Lineage (NCBI taxonomy): Eukaryota > Metazoa > Chordata > Actinopteri > Centrarchiformes > Sinipercidae > Coreoperca > Coreoperca whiteheadi. The sequence continues at coordinate 16,132,526 of CM022471.1, forward strand.
TTAGGTTCATGGTAGGCTGCGGTCGCTGTGACGACTGGTTCCACGGCGACTGCGTTGGTCTCGACCTGACGAAAGTGCGTGAAATGGAGGAGGAGGACCAGATGTACGTTTGCTTGAAGTGCTGTGAGGAAGAAAGCAAAAAGGTGGAGCCTGAACCCCCGAGTGCAGCCAAACCAGAAGTCCAAGCAAAGCCTGAGGTACAGGATCATAAGCTGCCTCCCAAGCCCCGACCAGGACCCTCCCAGACACTCACATCAGGCGGGGTCAGACCAGTAAGAAAGGTAAGCAGTGTCACCATGAATAAATCTGTTTGATCATGCATTTAAGAAATTAAGTCTTTCATATACAAAGGATATTTTATTTGTTCCCCCAGCTAATTCATCCTCTGATATTAATCATAGCCAGTGTTACCACTACACAAGGGTTCGTCTTTTTGCTTTTACTTTGCCTTTACAGAAGGCTAACACATGGGTGTGTGGTTAACAAGGTGTACTTAAAGTTTAGTATCTTTTCCTGCACATAAAAGTCATGCTGTATGTTTTTTTTTAACCATTGGCAGAGGGCCTATAATATTATGTTATCTTTTTCACGTTTTCATTGTCTTTCCTAATGACCGGCAATATTAATAATGTGCTTTTTGCACTTCTCTCCGGAAATAGGATCCTGATAGAAGGCAGTCCACAGATGTCAGAGAAGCAGCTCATAAAACAGGTATTTGTTAGGGCCTGTGAATATAAAAAGTTGTTTTTGTTGTTGCCTGTTGTGTTTTTAATGACACACTGGGGTCGTGGTTCAGTGTTATTCCAATTATGTAAACAAGATTGAATGAAGACATTTACGACATTTATTAATTTTTCTATACATAGGGTGACAACAGGTTGTTATTTAAATTGAAAATCTTCATTAGACCTTTATATTGTTAGTTCAGATATGAGAAATTTCTTCACCAAATATGCTCAAGAGCTGTTATCTACACAACCAGAAAAGAAGTGTATGAGCTACACTTTGGAAGTAACCAAATATAGTGCTGGAATGCTAGAACTCTCCATATGCTGCTGACATGTGGGGGTAACATGTGGCATGTTTCCAGTGTATAAATACCTGAAAGGGGGTGTATATTTACAGTAAATGATACAGCCAGATTTTTATAACCTCCCCAAAACCCAGAATTGTCTCCCGGCTCAATGTTGATAGTTTGAAAACATCAAGTAAGCAGGGAGGACATTTTGGGAGTTGCAAATACTGTTGGGCATTATAAAAAAGTGTGTATCTGTAGGGTAAGGGTTTCTTAAAATAGCTGAAGACAGTTTTGTTGCCTTGCTTCTGTTGCTGTTTGCTTGAAGGTTGGGTACCCAAACGTGGACACAAAACCAACTTCAGACTATGTATAATGCTCAATTCCAGTGTCATCTTGCTGCTAAATACAGTTTTGTCTACACACTGATGTGGTCTGGTTGGCTGAAGGTTATCTACAACTTGCTTGCTTTGCATTCTGTTTTCAATACAGAAGAGAATAAAAAAATCCTCATTTTACTTTCTTAGATATTAGATCACATCTAAAGTTGCAAATGATTTTCGTACCAAGCGTCTGTACATCACATTTTTGTATCACAACTTCGTGTTGAATCTTTTAATATTTTGTGGTCACAGATTTCCCCCGCCTGCTCAGTAGATATTATCATTCTGTCCTCATAGGCGTTCAGCTGAAACAAGAGACCAAAAGTAAGACGCCATCTTCAGCTTCAAAGAAACCTGTGTCTGTGGAGGCAATCAGGCGAAGTGTGCGTGATTCTCTGAAGGAAATCCTTATACAGAGGTAAGTGTTTCATGAGTAAAAGCAATTAAAAGAATGAAATACTGAAATTTTCATTGCATTCAGTGTGTTGCGTTAAACGAAAAACTTTATAAACAATTACCAAAAGTTCCCCAAACATGTGACACTTGGTGCATTTTAGGTTGAAGGAGTCTGATTTGAACATCTCAGTGGAGAGGGCGTCTGAAGTTGCCAAGAAGACAGAGAGAGAGCTTTTTCACTTGTATAAAGACACTGACAACAAATACAAGAACAAGTACAGAAGCTTAATGTTTAACCTCAAAGATACCAAAAATAATGTGAGTACCATTTTAAATCAGGCATGATCCACATTTTGCATTTCAGTTTTAATATAAACTTAGTTACATTTGCTTTATTTTAATTTATTTTAATTGTATTTTTCAGGTCCTCTTTAAGAGGGTTCTCAAAGGGGAAATTTCTCCTGGTAACCTAATTCGAATGAGCCCCGAGGAACTGGCCTCAAAAGAATTGGCTGCTTGGCGACAAAGGGAGAACCGACATGTAAGTAATGCTTAAGTCTTTGCTCATAAATTCACCCTGATAACTCACAGTAATTCAACTAATAGCTCACAATAATTCTGACATGAAAGTTAAGCTCAGCAAGTAGCATTAACATAATATCCAAAACATTCCATTGCCCTCTAAACAAGCAATTAATTCCTAATTTTACAGACTATCGAGATGATTGAAAAAGAGCAAAGAGAGGTAGAGAGACGACCAATCACTAAGATCACACACAAAGGTGAAATTGAAATTGAGAGCCAAGAACCAGTGAAAGCACCTGAGCCTGCAGAGGTAAGACACGGCAAATATTACCCTGCGTTACTGGATATTTACCAGAGTGATGTGTCTGCTTGAATTTCTTTTTTTTTTTGTAATCTTGTCAGATTAAGCCTACTCCCAAAGTGACCGAAGCCTCAGCAGAACCTCCAAAAACCCCTGAGAAGAAAGCAGAGAGTACTGAGACGGAGAAAGACACTACCAACCAACACAAGTCTCACTTATTTGACCTACACTGCAAAATCTGCACAGGTAAACTGTGACACAAGAACAAAAAGAACCTCATCTTAGTCATGAAGCTCTGCCTTTATTGCCACATTTTTCTGCATGTGTGTGACTATCCTCAGTTACCAACTTGTTACTTTTTTTTTTTTTTTTGCAACAAGGCCGTATGGCGCCCCCTGTGGAGGAGGCTCCAACCAAAGTCGTCAAAGTTGCTACCACTGTGGTTAGGAGGCAGTCCACCAAAGCAGAAGAGACGAAGAGCACAGCAACACCACCTGCAATCGACGATGACCTGCACCTCACTGTTTTAGAGGAGAGCTTCCGAAACGCTCATTCAGGCTATGAAGGAAGGTAAGTATTTATTTCTGACACTGTGTGGTTCTTTTGTGCAACTCGTTTTTTGCAAGCTTGCTTCAGTGCTATTGTATTCGTCACAGGTCGGATCACACAGCTGGAAGAGACGAAGAGGCTGCTTTCCTTTCCAACCTGAAGTCCCTGTGGCGAGGATTCATTCATATGCACTCTGTGGCAAAGTTTGTGACAAAATCTTTCCCCGTCTCAGGCATTTTAGACAACTTGACTGAGGTAAAGTGGCCACAACATATTCAACATATTTAGAGTTGAATAGCTGCTGCTAATTATTTAAGACCAGGAGTACTGTCAGTAAGGTCTGATCTCCCCCCCCCCTTCAATAGGACCTTCCAGACAGCATTCAAGTTGGCGGAAGGATAAGTCCACAGACGGTGTGGGACTACTTGGAGAAGATTCGGGCAACTGGAACAAAAGTCAGTTTTTGGCAGCTTTCTTTAAAAGGGATTATACAGGCTGTAGCCATTAAATACAATCACCCACAATTACATATGGTTTATTGTGATCAAGAGCAGCTCGGGCATAAGTCCAGACAATTAATAATGTCATGTGATGCATTATAGAGCTGCTCATTTGAAGAGTTCTGGGTAAACATCTTTGTACATGGATTGTTTTTACCGACACATGCTTTTTCTGTAATTAAAAAGGAGGTGTGCCTGATTCGCTTCTCCCCTGAGACAGAGGAGGATGAGATCTCCTATACTCTTCTGTATGCCTACTTCAGCAGTCGGAGGCGTTTTGGGGTGGTGTCCAATAACCTGAAACAAGTTAAGGACATGTATCTCATTCCTTTGGGTGCCACTGAAAAAGTTCCACATCAGCTAGTTCCCTTTGATGGGCCAGGTAACCTGAACACTAGACTTATTTTCTCTCAGTAAATTACACAAACATTTCTGATCTTTCAAACCTAATTAATCTTTTACTTTGACAGGTTTAGAAAACAACCGTGCCAACCTTCTCCTTGGACTCATAATTCGCCAGAGACCGAAAAGGGATTTTCTTCCTGTGGACATAAATGAAACTGCGAGGATTATTCCTGAAATCAAGCCCATCACCGTTGCCACAAAAGAAACCAGAACAACTGAGGAGGATGAGAAATTTTTCCTCTCCACCTTGACTACTGCACATAATAAAGAGAAGGACAAACCACTTAACACTACTGAAGAAGTTGATGAGCCAGTTACAGAGTCTTCTGAAGAACCATCTGCATCAGAGGAGACCAACAATCAGGAAGCCCAAAAGCCACTGCGCTTTCTTCCAGGTGTGTTGTTAGGCTGGGGTGGGGAATTACCACCTCTGCCAGATGTTGGAGGAAAACCTGCAACAGCAGCAGATGACCCCCAGAAGACCCAACCAGCTTCAAAAACCGAGGCATCAACTGGAAACTCAAAAAGTCCAACAGCTGCTGCACCACGGGAGCGCTTTGTCATCAAGAAGAAAGAAGCTAAACCTGTTAAAGCTGAACCGGAGCTATCCAGTCCAACTGATACATCTGCTGCTAACAACTCATCAGGAAAGGATGCTGCAGTGGTGGCCCATGGAGCATCGGTCTCTCTGAAAGATAAGCCTCCAGATGTATCAACTGAAGCGTTCCTGGCAAGCTTGTCAACAGCTCTAAGTGGCAGTGAAACTAGCAGCACCGCCTCTGCAAACAAAGGCGAGGCCGGGCTTCTGTCTGAAACTGAAAAAGGCACATTTGAAGGGAATTCTTTGTTGCAGTCACAACCCCAGGCTGCTTCAGCACACACAAATAGCTCAAAACCTCCTTTAAGTGGAATATTGAAAAAATCTTCAGCATATTCCAGTCTGAATGAAGATAAAACGGTGCTACAAAAGGATAAAGCCAGCCACCCAGCTCCTTCGAGTCCTAAACCTGTTCCCGTGTTGAGCAGCACTAGAAATGATCCAGTTACACTATTTCATCAAGGCTTTTTACAGGTTTCTCAGGCCAAAAACAAACCGGAGGAAGAAAATCGATCATTCCTTAGTGAAAAGGAAGATCCTGCCGTGTCCCATGCTGGTGCTACAGTATATCCTCCTGCAGGCCAAGGAGCACAAGCAGCGTGTTACACAGAAGCCTCTGAGCTCCAACACAGCTCAGTAATGGAACCAGCGCTCCCAGTATACAACAGTGCAGCACCTATCCCATTGCAGCAGCAACAGCCACCTGGCAGCTACGACTACCAAACTGGCCCACCTCCCAACACTTTCTCCACCCAGGGTCAGAACCACAGTACATCGTGGGCTCAGGATAGCACTTCGCACGCGCCTCCTGGACTTCAGTCCCAGTTCGCTGAGAGCTACTCTGAACCATCTGGCCAACCTCCATCCCTGGCCAAAGACTACAAGCGTCTAGAGGAGCGATACAGTGACCCGTGGGAGAGGGCGCGAAACACAGAGGACAGAGACCACCACGGGAGGCACAGCCATCACAGGGACTCCCATCACGGGAAAAAGAGCAGACACCACGACCGGGAGAAAAAGCACGATCGCAGTCATGACGACAAATACAGAGAGAGGAGTAGGCACCACGGATACTCAGAGGACCGCTATGGTGAGAAGAGGAAAGAGAGGCAGCACAGTGACGACTACAGCAGCCGTCATAAGGACAGACCAAGACATAGACGGGACTCTGATTACGAGAATGGACGGAGAAGTTCAAAAGACAGTTAGTCATCATCATGTTGTTTTTAGTTCATGGCTCTAAGAAAGACTGTTAGCTTGTTGGTCACTTGGCTGGTTCAAACCATTTCAGAAGTATTGGCTGATAGTGGAGTTGTTTTATACAGCAGTGTGCAGCTTATATGCCATTTCCTTCATAGAAGTTCTGTGTTATGTTATTGACAGTAGAGCCAAAATGAGATATCATTTCAGTGGGATATGGAATCTCTTCATAGATGTTCTTTTCAGACCAAGAAGAATTCAATATCGGAACATTTTCACGTTTTTAACCTTTTATTGTGTATATATATATATTGTTCATATAGAGCTGCTGTGCTGACAAATTATCAGTAAATGTTTTCAGTCTCGTAAGACAAAACAAGGGTGGAACAGTTGGCGAAAAGTTGAACTCAAACATTTGGCATGAATGTAACACAGAAAACATTTAACTGAGGACAGTGATCTAAACAGCAGCTTTGCTTTCTTTTCAACTTAATTTCTCTTAAATTGATTAAATATTTTATAAACTTACTTTCTATTGAAAAGGTATGTACATTTTGACTTGTAATATACATTAGAGATTAAGTGTGCCTTTGCCCTGTGTGTTTATGTACAGTTCGTAATAAAGCTAATCCTTTTTTATTATTGATTACAAAAAAAACCCTTCTCATTTCTTTCTAATTGTATTAAAAGATAAAACCACCTGGATGCTGACTTACTGTGTAATACTCCAATAATTTTAGATGGTAGTTCTTATTTACAGAAACAAGACATGTTGGCCAAGGAATCAGACACAGGGACTTGACATGTTTTTGAAATTGTTCCTTTCACATTGGAATGGTGACTCTCATGGATTATAACATTTTGTTTGAGATTTTATATCCACTTGAGTTTTGTTAAGTGCAGCTCTGAATCAAACATTGTATCCACAGTAAAAATCACTATGATCCATAAAAAAGGTCCGAAAAACTGTTTAGTGTGAACTTTCCTTTAAAACATTGGAACCTAACTACTGCAAAGTGTTACACAAATCTCCTCATGGATTACTTTGTAGGGTATTACAACTAACATCAAGTTTAAGATCATGTCACAAGAGGAGTTTTCAGCTAGTGCAGACGCCAGGAGTTAAGCGTTTCACTACTATTCATTGCCTTCATGAACATTAAAACCCTCACTATCTTTGAGAAACAGCAGCGGCTTGGTATCTTTAAACAAATAAACATTTCTGAGATTTCCTTCAAAGGCTTTTGAAAACAACCCAGAAGTGACAATTGATACATTTCTGTGTAATTCAAATCCTCCAAAGTAAAGCTGACCGCCATAGTTTAACGCCACGTAACGCTCAAATGGGTCCACGTCTTCGAAAAGGATCCTCTTATTGTTTAGGAACACCTGAATAAGTGTGCTGTTCAAAGATACGGCGACATTATGCCATTTGTTGCAGCAGAGTGTGAGATTCCTGAAAGTTATTGGGAGGGAAATTCTCTCCCCAAGATTGACTGCAACTTTGAGGTGGCCGTTCTCAAGTCCGACTGCGAGGTAGTCGTCATCTTCATGTTCAGCCTTCCCCATCCACATTATCAAACTGTCATTTGAGCTTGTGTGGAAGCTGAAAGAAACCTGTGTATATTTAAAATTTCTTGTGTTGTATCTTGAGTCCCGGTATTTAACATACGTGTTTCCCACAAACTTGAGAGTGTCTGTGGCTATCTGTGTGTCGCAGTACCTCCCTCCCCATCCTAAGGGACATATGCAGCGGTATGAGGTGACACTTGATGGAGCACATAAGGAACCGTGTTTGCACATGTTGTTTACACAGCTTACAGACTGGTTACACACAGAGCCAGTCCATAATGGCAGACATACACATGTGAATGAGTCACTTCCTGTTGCCAAGCAGCGACCTCCGTTTTGGCACACCTTGTACCCACAAGCAGTCCCATCCCAGTCCCCTACGTTTGCCCCACTTATTGCCCCCATCTCTGTTAACTCCAACTCTTGACTGTTGACTACGAGTTCTCGTAAACCACCCGTGAAGCCCACGGGCTCCCCTTCGGTTGCATCTGTGGACACGAAGCTCAGAGTCGATACGCCCCCGACAAAGATGTCTGTAGCAACATCGAGGGTGGTCATCCCTTCAGTCCCATTCTCTCTGACCTCTCTATTATCCAGACTGAGGAAGCCTTGGTGACCAATTCTGCCAGCCTTCACCGTGTGCCAGGTCCTGCCGTGCGAGTCCACTCGCTCACCAGACTGCAGGATGTGGGTGCCATCCCCAAGGTTGAATCGCAGCTGGACAAACCCAGATGTCAAGGAGAGGCAGAAGAAGTCTCCTGTAGGAAGAAAATAAAAACGGTGAAAGGGTCAGTTCATTGACCTTTTCTATGGCAGAAAATAGTTCCAAAGTAACCTGCCCACAGCAGTGTCTGTTGATTAACCAGAGTTACAAGGACATTGTCTTATGTAAAAAGACATATTACTGTGGAATCTTTTTTAATATAACATTTTTACATGCAGCAGAGGGCCTGCAATTTTCTGCTTTATGGGACATAAAGCACCAATATCTTGGACATAATTAATTGAACATTTTGAATGAACCACACTTAACTGTACTTGAGATTTGATATTATACATAATTATATAGCTACATTCCACTTCTCATACACATCTATATCCAACTCACCGAGAAGCTTACAGTCCTTAACGGTAACCTTGTTTCTAGTTTTAGCATTGTGATATTTTGAATATCTGTTTACTGACATTTTATATTTGCCCTATTTCCTACTTTGTACTGCAACTGCTGCACAACTATTTCCCTGGGGATTAATCTTATCTTAACACCTGGTTTGTTTTGTATTATATGGTATTGATAGTTTCTTTAATTTGGCATTTTTTGTCTTTTGAAGGTCTAATGGTCTGGATTAAATCCCTGTCTTGTCTTTTTTGAGTTTTTGGAGTGTGTTATGTACAGTATGTGTTTTTAATGACAGAATCAAATTGTATCATTTGAGTAAGAGGCCTGAGCAGGTAAAACTTTCCAGTATTTTACAAGAAAGAAATGAAAGAATCTTCATTTGAATAGCAGAACAATATTTTTCTTTTTTTCCTGTCTCATGAATCACCTTGAGACCCTCCATATTCATCGTCCAGGCTGGGAACAACTGCACTGGAGGTAAGTAAGAAAATATGTCGGGTTTTTATTTTTGGTGCACTGACTCTTTAATTTGCATTATGTAACTCCACCGAGCGTATTTGGAGAGTTTAAGTGCGAACGTTTGTATCATGTATTATTCTTTCATTAAACTGTTGAAAAAGAAATGAATGGTATGTATAATGTGTACCATGGTGGCAGGACATTGAGAGAAAATAGTGATCCTGGTTCTTATACGTCAACACGCTGACATTCTACACAGTAAACTAAATGATTTGGTTTACTAAAATAAATCTGGCCCTAAACAGGGAAATTAATTTCCTCACCAGCTCTGGCACTGAGATGTTGTGCAGTGTAGACAAGGATGCCTTCAGGTGACAAAGGCTGGAACTGCAGCTGCAAAACAGTCCTGTGTCTAATACTCATAGGTGGGAATGACATCCATGAAGACTGGTTACCGCTGAAGAATGGGTCGCTGATGGTCACAGCTGAACAAGCAACACAATATGGGAGTTAAATAATTGAATGGTGAAGATCTTATTAAATAAAGAAATAAAAAACACACATATAATGATACTGTTAGGGCTCAATGATGCAACCTCTCTCGCAGTAGAGTCCCGCAGTCCCCAGGGGACACTGACAGGTATATCCATTCGGGAGAGGGATGCAGGTGGAGCTGGGGGCGCACAGAGGAGGGGGACTGTGCTCGACATCACACACAGACACGGTCTCAGAGCAGAGTGCTCCCTTCCATCCTAATGGGCACTGGCAACTGCAGACGGACACAGTCAGACACTGTGAAACGCTTGTAAACACTGTTACATGGTGCAAGTATAGCGAAAGGAAATGACAGATTGTTTTATAGGTTATTGATGCATAGTCACAATACGTATGGGAATATAAACATAACGTAACGTTGCTGGGTGCATTCAACTATAAAGCCCACATGTGTTATTCACAAGTGGAAATACTGAATTCAAAAAGTAAATTGATTTTCACTTACTACACAGATGAGCCGGAGTCCACACATGTCCCTCCGTTTCTGCAGTGAACATGAACACAGGGGGTGACTCCACACTGACCCACACTGCGCCCGAAGGCTGGATGTCCCGAAGGCTGTCCCAGTACTTGGAATTTTCTGTCTCTTCTTGTGCTAAACTGCACATCAAAAATGCACCCTTTGAAAAGAACAAACATGCCGATGTCAGAGGGATATCTTTTGTTTCTCTGATAGGAGACTATTATAGAGGAAAACACAATATTGCTTTATTTTCCTTGTATGAAGATCAATGGTGGGCACACTAAAAAGTGATTAAATTGAATTGTGTTTCTCACTCAAATAAGGCCAAGGAAACACCTCTGAGTGTGCAGTGTTTGAAATTAATTTCTTTTCTTTTCTATTTTATCGTGTGATACCACAAGATTTTATATCAAGTACACCTACATAAATCTGCACGTGTGTATTAGATGTAAACTCTTGAATTTGATGGTATAAAATGGCCGCAGCCTCTACAGTTCACATCCAAAAAGTTTGAGTCCAAACCCCCCCCATCATGCATCTCCCTCATCATATTTGCTTTGTGCTTTCATAATTTAATTTTATCAAGACAATATTTGCTTTGGCCTGTACCTGCAGAGCACAGGGCCTTCTATAAATATAAGGCCTGAGCACAAGCCCTGTAGTCATCTGCACATGCAGACTCCCCTCTCTATGCTGCATTAGTCATTGGCATAAACAGGATGCAGGGGAAATGTCATGCTCATTCATGAATATTCATGGCATGATGCTGTCTACTTGGCAGACTCAAGTGATGGTTGTGGTGCTGCGAACATAGACCGTAGAAAAGCACAGCAGATTCGTGAGGAAGATTATAAAAGCTGGTTATTTTTGTTTTAGCTGCACACACTGCCTCTTGTAACAGAACCAAGAAACCCGAGGAGCCAAGTCTAGCAATTATACCTGTCAGAGAAAAAGCCGAAAGTAAGATGTGCAGTTAATTTGCTTTTGCAGAAAACATTTTCTCACGAAAAACCATAAAAATTGTTTCAGGATACTATTTTCTACTAAGTCTCTGTCAATCTTTAAAAAAACCAAAACGTGACTGGGGTTCGAAAGGAAATGTCCCTCAAGAGCTTTTAGCAAGTCTGATAAAAGTATTAGCTTCAAAGCAGAATGAAATCAGAGTTTTTCAATAGACGAGCTCGACAAACGCAAACTTCCCCCGTTTCTTGTTGTTTGATCAACAGCTTAAATTGAGTAACTCATTTTTCCCCCAGCAGCCACAGTACCTTCTCTGCCACCTTTCCACAGGGGAGTGTGGATCTGTTGATAACTGGGAGTGAAGTGTATTATCAGTGTGTTCACTGCCAGCCATCATGATTAGGGCTCGAGGAAGGTCACACAGATCTGATTAGATGCTCATGAGTTCTCATTACATCCCGAGCAGCGAGGTTACGGTTCCACCAGTGTCGCCTGGCTCAGGTAGTGCTCACCAGTACAAGGGACTGTGACAGCCTGATACAGCATGGGCAAACTGATGCTCTGCCATAGCTGATTTGATTTTTTGAAGGTCCATTTGGTGTGCAGAAAAATGAATTATATGATGATAAATAAGAAAACACGCAAAATCGCTCCAGTCCTTAAACATAAAAACCTCTTGTTCACCTCAAATAGATCTGCCATGACATTTTCTAATAACAAGCTTCGTTGCTGTAGTGCAGAGACTGCTGAATATGGTTCTGATTATATTCATAGCTGTTGTCATCATTACGGTTATGGCAATTGTGCTGCACTGCTCCGCACATTAGCAGGCACAATGAATGCTCCCTAGAATACATTCCTACATGAGGTCACCTGAGAGAAAGCATAAATGATGTTGATGATGACAAAGATTATTTGTTAGGCACCCTTGTTCTAGTGACTTAGCAGCAGAATGGATTTGCAAACAATGCAAAACTGCACGGGGTGTGAAGTGATTAACGGGTGCAGATACAATCAACCTCAAAGCTCTGTTCTGGCCTCATACGCAGTCCGAGCCTGTAACTCCCTTTTCATTACACTCCTTCCCCTCTGCTTACAAAGAGACTGAGATCCTGGGAGAAACTCCAAGCCCCAGCGCTCTTCACTCCAGACAGCAGTGTTGGGTTGTAATAAAGCCATAGCAGTCTTACCCTGAAAGCCATGACGGAACCTGGAGCCAAGTGGCAGCAGTTCAGGCGTGTACTCATTATATCCACCCACAAAGAGCTGGTTGAAAACATTGAGGCCCACCAGGGGTCCTGGAGACGATCCTGTTCTGTTACGTTGTCCATCAACCTGAGAAAGACATGTAGCAGTAAAATGTCAATACTCAAGCTCGAGTCTTACATCAGTAGCAGTCACGGTGGGAGCAAGATTTATTTAAAAATCTGCCAAAGCTGACTAAATGTATGACCATAGATTGATCACTGAGTCATTCAGGCAGTGTCCACTTGTTAGCCACAGTAGCTACAATACTCCCATGAACAGACTAAATTCTTCGAGGCAATGATTCCCTAGGGATCTTGGCCCTTGCTGACTCGATTTCACTGTTCCTGCCGCTTTTTCAGCCACACTTAGACGATGTGAACGTCCTCTTCCACCTGGAACACTGGACCAAAATGATTTATTGGTACAAAGAAACCTGATGTGTTCCAAGAAAACATGCACTATGACACCATTTACCAGCCTACACCCGCAATACCAGGCAGGTGTTTAAAGGTGTTTGTTATACAAATATAGTTTGGGTGTGCATGTCCACATTGAAATATATATAATTTGTACCATATACAGTCAGGTGACATCAAAGATAAAGGGTGACTAAATAAGTGGAAAGAGGGGTGACTGAGTGGTTTGATGAGATCAAATATGGGAATATCGTTTAGTGGTTCCCAACCTTTCTGGTATTGTGACCCCTTTACTCTTTTACTTGTTTTTAAAGCACATATCTGTCTCACATGCTTACAAGCATACAAACTGGTGCAGCCCCTCAGGTCCTCTGGCACGAGTCTGTTAGTTATTCCCAAGTGCAGAACTAAAACTTTTGGTGAGGCAGCTTTTAGCTTTTATGCCCCGAGCTGCTGGAACAGTCTGCTAGAGGATCTGAGAGCAGCAGGAAGTGTTGAAATTTTTAAACAAAAACTGAAAAGCTACCGCTTCAGGCAGGCTTTTGATTAAGACTGGTTTATAGACATTATTTACTTTATTTTATTATGATTATTTGATTGTATTTATGATTGATTTTTTTTGTTTTTACTTTGCTGTCTTAAAATATGTTATACATGTTTTAGTCTAGTTTTAATCCAACTCAATTTTCATTATTATTCTTCTAGCTTTTAATCCTTTTCTCATTGTCATAATTTTTATCCTTGTTCTGTCTTTTAATCTATTTTATCTGACTATTACAGTCTAATACTGGGGTCTTATGTTGTCAGTTTCAAGTTTGAATGCTTTGTATATATGAAAGTTACATTCTTTATTTAGTTTTTACATGTGTTTATCGCTATATGTCTATATGCAATCTAATCTAATCCACAACACCTCATCACAGGTCATGGATTTAGTGTGGACAAAAGCTTGAGCAGTTCAACTAAAGTTACTTTTCCTTCTCCGAATGTTTCACTTGAATGATTTAGAAGCCTGAAGACCTAGAATCAATCAGTATTTCGCAAGAAAAAGGCTAGATTATTTCTTTCTTATCCATTTAATTATCTGGTGACCCTGTAAGATTGACCTTGGGACCTCCTTGAATGGTTCTGACCCCCAGGTTGGGAACCACTATTTTAGAAGAATGGTCTTTAGAGCTTTGAAGCTGTTCCGGTGGCTCGTGGTGGCCCAACACCTTACTAGTTTCCTTAAATTATCACCCATCTATATGTATACAGTATGTAGACACCTCTTTTTCCAAGAATTACAATTTTTTAATCATCAAAATCACCTTTAGCCATCCTGTTTTCTTGGACCTTCCAAATGTAACGGTGTGAATGTTGATCTGGTGGTTCAGTCGATCACTGACTATGGTTGCTACACCTGATCCAAGGTTGAATTTATGCACAACTCTGCCATTTCGTAGTCCCAAAACGAGGAAGTCATCACCATCGTTGCCTGGAAAACAAAAAGTTTGCCATGAGCACATTAGATAAATATTTATTATACATAACATTTCCTGCTGAACAAAAACTACCATAAACTGAAGAATGTGTTCAGCTTTTAAGTAAAAGTATAAACACTACATCTATAACAAACATTTAGAATAAATGATACATTTGTTTGCCTAAAGATGAATTTTAGTTTACCATGTGTTTCATGTATTGTTAGATACTTTGCCTCTGTGCTTGTTAAATTTCGTGTAACTTGATCACTGCCATGAATAATTAACTCTTCCTCATCCCTTGGTGGTGGCGATCAAAGATGCCACTTCATTAAACCAATTATCATGTGAATTGTTCATATTTCATCTATTCTTATATCGGTGCCTTTGAATTTGTACCATTTCCAACAGTGCTGCTACTCTCCTGACATGTGTTTCATTATTCATATTGCTCTTGTTTTGTTTTGCCTCCACCTTGGTGAATTGTACTCTCAAGAGAAAACAAGTGCAGAAGATCCACAAGATCTTGTGTTTTTTTTAATATTCTTCTTCTTGTGATGAAATATGCTGGTGACAATGACATGGCAGTTACCTGCTACCAAATCTGACCCCACAGAGAGGAGATCCTAATTTAAAGTGATGGCTGCTGACAGCATCACATTGCACCTACAACTCAAAGTCTGTTTAATGCAATTAGCATTGATACTTTTGAGATGCTTGGTTCGCATGCTAGAAATGCCCACATGCTCCCTTTGAAAGTCAAGAACAATAACAGTTTAGCTGGAAATCAACTAATTGCTGGACTCCAGGAAGACTCATTAATAATGTCTCAAAATCTGCCAAGAAAGAAAATCCTTAGGGAATATTCTTGATTAGAGGATCTCAGAGGAGAGTGGAAATCTATTAGATAGCACATTACCATACACAGCGGGTGAAACCTCTCAAAATGGCAATAGCATTTCTTTTAAAACCTTTAATGAAGTTTGACAACTAAAATCCAACTAAGGAGACATCTCAAAGTTATTTTCCTCTTTTCATTTGACTGTAAGAATGACTTTAAATTGCAGTAGGGGTGTCTAGATTGAGCTCACCTTGTCCTTTATGCCCAGCAAACAGCATCAGATTGTCTTTTACAGCTGAAGAATTGTTGGCGAGCGTGAACTTCAGCTTGAACTCGTAGAAGAAACTGAGGCTCGGGATGGAGGAATATGCCACAAAGGAAGTGTAACCAAACTCGTCGCTTCCACTGAATCTGGCACGAGTTATATTGATGGCTGCAAAACAAACACATTTATTAGGTATTTGTGTTAAAATGTGACTAATGTTAGCTGATGTGGGGCTCATTGTGTCTCAGTGTTAATCTTGTTTGAATTAGGAGAAAACCGGTCTGATTCATCAGCTCCCTCACAGGTTACCAAAAGATGGCACTATTGCTACACATTACATACCAGAGGTTAGAGAAATATTTTCTTTTCTGAATGGTATTACATGATGACCTGTTTTCAAATACTATCACCCCTTCAGTCCCATTCTATTTTCATTAGTCACTGTTTAGGAAGGGTTCTGGCAAGCAAGCATCGCTTCATACTCAATGTTCACAAGGGTGGCACAATAATCTCAGTGATATTCAATTACAATCTCAAGTTTACTTATTCAGAATGCATGGCTGATTCAATAATGCTCTCTCCTGTATTCCATTTCAGCATACCTTTCTACTTGATTTTACACTGGGGACTCCAATGTAAATTTCACCCACGCACATTCAAAATTACATGCTGTTGTGTTTTTTTTGTTTTTGTTTTACACAGCGGTGAGGATTCAAACACAAAACTGCTCTTCACTGGAAACACCTTGCATATTCTTCGGCAGCCCCAGGCAATGGCTAAGAGGGGTTCAGAGCTCCTCTCTGCGACTGCCCTCAGCTCTGTGTGGCTGCTAAATTATTAATAAAGCTGGAAATGCTTCTGTTATCATCTGCAGTCTGGTAGAGCTTTATTTGCCTATTGCTTCATTGAATGGCCTAAGTGTTACAGCTACAGCTTATTTTTAAGCTGTGGTGTGTGTTTGAATTGATCATATACATGCAAATGTTTTTGCCCTGTAATAACTGCTCTCTCTGTGTATGGGATGAATATCATGCCATATCTTGAAACTGGAAAAAAAACAAAAAAAAAGAAAGGTTTTAACTCAGTGTTTGAAAGCTTGAAATTTAATTTAAAAAAAAGGTTTTGCAAGATTGCAACTAAGTTTTGAAAGCTTGCATAATGTTTTGATAGGCTGAAAAAAAATTTAAATCTCTGCAAACATTACTTTGTATTTAAGTTTTCCTTCTTCACAACTGCAGCACTCTTCAACATATTTTCAGAGTTTGTTGTTGTTGTTCTCCCGGTATATTAGTTTGTTTTCCAGGTCTGACACCTTGTAATTGGTGATCTGAAAACTGGTATGTTTTGGGGAAAATGTTTTTTAACGTTGAAACGAAAGTGTGAATCTTTATTTTTAAACTTTTGTTGTTGTACATTTGCACTCGTATTGTTGACTGTATTCTTTTAGAGCTGAGTTTACAACACCAACTTTTCAGAGATCTCACCACACAGTTATGAGCTTGCGAGTCACGTGATTTCTGGCAACGTCATGTGTTCAGACCGCTGCAGGGGAGAGCTTCAAAATTCACTATGGCTGCACTGCCAACAACGCTGTAGAAATATTAGTGGAAGCTCTGAACTAGATGAAGTAGGAGGCCAAGTTTGTTTGAATGCTTGGTAACAAAATAAAAGTGCAGGACTTCTAAATTCCGATTTGTTGCCACCAACCGCGTCATAGCTCGTTACCCTAAACAAAGAAAAAGAATGACGTCTAGATTACATACAGCCAAACGCAGCAGTCTGAATGCCCAGCGCTTCTTGGAAGTTCGAGATGAGCCAGGCCTGTGCAGAACCGATCACTGGCGATCGCCGCACAATCATGGACTGTATAAATACACAATGCATGACGTCATGCACACATGAACAATTGTAACCTCACGAGATCAAAGTGGCAGCAGTTTTTAGAGACAGGCGCCCCTGCTGCTCTCCATCGACTGGAATACCAGGGGTATGATGGGAAACGCCTGGCTGTCCCTTTTGACGACACCATGTTTTGTAGAAAATCCTAATTTGCTGTGTGACTGAGAAAGCAAACCGTGAAGACTGACAGCAGTCAAATTAGTTAGCATAACATATTAGTGCAATGACTGCATTTGCTTTGAACAGATATTAAAATGTGATGTGACCAGTTACGAAGATGGAATGGTCCAGTGGGGGTCCTACACCCCACGGAGACAGAGGTGGGGAGACAGAACCAGTCGAGGCCAGCTCTCCAAGGGCCAGTTATTGCACACTGACGTCTACGTCACAAAGCCAGAGCGGGACACATCGTCACTCGGGAGATTGTCAGCGACTGACGATGTCTGAAGGTGTGGGGGAGGTCTGCGGCATTCCATCTAAGAGAGCCAGGTCGGCCCAGTTCAATCGATATTTTGTTTTCCAGTCTTACTTAGATCACTGTGAAAAGTAGATCTATTGTTATTGTCCATCTCCATGGGAAAGTAGTAGGATCTCTTCTGCTTCATCAGTGATCAAGAACACATGTGATTTCTTTAGGCATAGCTATCCGAACGTGGTGCAGGCAGACTACTACGGAGCCCCCTAAAGGTCTTGGCAAAAACGTGGCTGAAAGACGCCAGTTAACATGGTCACTCAAACTGAAACACTGTTGTTGTGCTGAAAAAGGACTGCCTGCCGAAATAAGGATTCAAGTAGCCTCCCAGTGAGTACGGACGGTATACGTATCTGTTACCTACACCAGACAAGCTTTCAGACCTGGAAAACAACCTAATACACTGGGAGAACAATGACAAATTTGAAACTCTGAAAATGTGTTGGAGAAACACTGTAAAAAGAGTGCTGCAGTTGAGAAGAAGGGAAATTCAGCCTATCAAAACGTTATGCAAGCCTTTAAAACTTAGGTGCAATCTTGCAAAACCTTTTTTATTAGATTTCAAGCATTCAACACTGAGTTTCAACATTTCTAAGTTTTTTTCCTTCAGTTTAGAGATATGGCATGATATTCATCCCGTGTGTGTGTGTGCTCTTCCCACCTGTCTGTTCAGACCACATACAAACATGTCAGCCATTATCACAAAATTAAATGACCTTTATTGGCTATTTATTCTGTTCATGGATGAATAAAGTATCTGAACTGATCTAAACTGATATTAGCAAATTTTGTACGGCTAGGAATTAATTAAATCTATTATAACACATATGTTGGTATATTAAGTTTCATTATATTGTGTTTGTTACCCTGTGTTTGCATAGGGGACAAGTATAGAGGGGTGGGACAGGCCGATAAATCAATACACCTCTGACGTCTCCATAAAAACTTATGAGTTTCACAAAGCTAACTTTGCATTTCTTTTTCATTCAATTTTGCACGTGGTTTTGAGATAACTCCCTGTAATTTCTAAAATAAAACACCCATCTGAATCTTATTCAACAGACACTAAAATAATTTAAGGTTTCATATTTTAGAACTATACCCGACAGTTTAATCTCATTTTGCAACTCTAAGCCTGTAAAAAGATTGACTTTACTATCAGTTACCTTTGGGTATGCTAAACAGCATTCATTCCAAATTACAAAGGTCCACACTAACTTAACAACTGAGTAAATCTTTCGGTTTCTGTTAAACATTCTAATCATTCAACTGTTACACAAACAGCCATTTATTCTCAGGCATGAGCATTAAATTTGGTGTGTAAATACAAAATCACTAGAAACCATGGAGGTTTATTGGTATACAGTTATGTGTTCCTACTAATAGTTTCTGTTAGCTAAATCCTTATTGTACAACACTTAGCAATACTGTCCATCCATCTATGGATTATAACACCACATTTTGTCTAATAATATTACATAGCATTTCCACTTTGCTGGGTATTTGTGTAAGATGGTGCAAACCAGTGGGAGCAGCATGCATTCTGACAAAAACTGCATGTATACGGTGTGCATCGTAGCTGCCACAGAGCAGCTGGGAAAACAACACTTCTCCTGAGTTAAGAGATACTGTATACAATATACTATCATATCTCAGAACAATCAGTAGGTGATTTGTTAACTTTTAACAGGGGGCTGGGCCAATGGTACCCCGCTGGAGGGTGAGGAGGGCTCCACACACACACGGGGAGAGTAGGCTAAAGACGAAACGAGTCGGAGAAACAATTTCACATGGCGTGCTCTAAAAAGAGAAAAGTAGACAGCAGAAACAGAGCTATTAATCAAGAATGGACAGACTTTTTCCATATTCAATCTTCCAACAGACAGGTCAAAACCAGTATCATTCATATGTCCCCTGACCGTGGCGATTATTAAAAGCTGCAATGTGAAGCACCACTACAAGACAAAGCACAGGGCATCTTCTGAGCAGGTTAACAAGGGGGATGGTTTTGGTCATTTTGCTAACAAGGGGGATGGCATCCCGCCTCATCACCCCTGAAGTCACCTACTGAGAACAATGCAAGGTTAACAGAAACTTCACAAAATCAATACTAAACTGAAGTGCTGATTCAGAATAATGCTGCACAGCGTTTAAGCATGAACATTAAAACCACTGAAAATGGACTGTATAAAATGTATGAAAACACAATGTACTAAAACAAGATTGTATTACATAACTTTGGCACTTGTCTGTTTAGTGTGAGACTGTTAAAATCACTGTTAGCATTATTTTGCTTACAAAATCTTTTCTTGCTTTGTGCACTCAGACCTGTCACTTAACGCATCCTTCCTTAAATAGAAACATTTGATTTGAGAAACAAGTGGTAGTACTGCACTAGTAGTACTGTATATTTCACATGTGGCGTATTGTCTTCAGTGCTTTTTCTCTCCATTAATTGTGAATCTTGAAGAATGTATGGGCAACTTGCGTACAACGGTAGACCATTAATAATACTGAGTGAAGTCATCTTGAATATTCATTAATGTTTCACGAACTCCACTCTTGAAGCATTCTAGCATCAATAGCACTTCCTGGTCTTTCATTTCCTCCATTTCCTGCTTGTTCAGGGGCAGCTGTGGCTTGGTGGCAGAGCATTCCCCCAGCCATGCGTCAAAGTATCCTTGAGCAAGATACTGAACCCCAAAAATGCTCCCGAAGCTGCGCCTTCGGTTTGTGAATGTTCTCGTATGTAAGTCGCTTTGGATAAAAGCGTCTGCTAAATGACTAAATGTAAATGTTCATAGACCAACCTTATTCAAGCACATGTGGGGAACCAAGACCTGAAAATATTACATCAAAAAACATTTTGCTGTTTCATGTTTCCTGCTGTACAAACTTAATCTTTTTCTTGAATAGATAAAGCAAATTCAACTACCATGCTATCACTGACACAAAGTACAAAAAAGCCCAGCAAGTCAGGGAACCTTAGGAGTGATCAGTTTTGACTCTCATTTTATCGGATGTTATCAGGATTAAAATTCAAATGTCAGCCATATACTTAGTGTGACACTGGAAGGTTAGATTACTCTGTTTGGCATGTGGGTGCTGAGTCTGTCAGTGGCTGCGACATGGCTGAGCGACTTATATGCCAAGCACCCTGCTGCTCCGGCAGTCAGTTTAGTCAAGCAAAACCTTTGTTTCTGAGAGCTATTGTCTGTGAAGCCTCCTCCTTATTCTATTACTATTTGTAATTATAGCATAGACACTTTAAACAGCTCTTTAACCACTATAAAACATAACTTCTTGGTCATCCTGAATTAGCTATTAGCTTTAAACAAGAGCCTAAAGCCATGTTAGCGGCTCTGTGAGGCTGTACTAGCCTACAGCAGTGCTTTCAGCTAAATGCTAATGTCAGCATGCTAGCATAGGCACAATGGCAATGCTAACATGTGGACGGTTTAGCAGGTATGTACCATTGTCACCATCTTAGTTTAGCACGTTAGCATTCTATCATTTGATTATTAAAAATAAACACAAATAGAAATGTAAGTTGTTTAAGTATTTGGTCATTAACCAAAGTATTGGAAATACAACAAGATTTGTCCAGTATATGGAGTTAATGTATTCTGTTAATCAGTTTTTCCAGTGGTCCTTTAGCAGCTGCAGCTTGTAGCTATACATTTTCAATGTCTTGGCTTAGGTGGAGATTACATATAACCCCTGTTTTTGTGTTTCAATATTGTACACAGTACAGAGCCTGTGTTTTTGTTATGATGTTAGATAACTGCACGACTATTATACTGATCTGAACAACCTTGGTCAAAATTCTAACAGCTCAGAAAATCATTGGTCATGGGCAGCTAGTCTGCATTTTATGACCCTTTATCAAATCAGTTTCTCGTAGCTGTGGAGTTGTGTGATAGAAATAGAAAGTTATTGTATGCCAGGGTATTGTGTTATATGTTAGCCTGTGATGAAATGGAAAATAATTGACTACAGACAGGCAGAAGTGACAACAAGATAGCTTATTAACATTGCTGCTAATGTGAGAACAGATCAACACCCTGCTGTACAGCAGAAGCCTGACATTTTAAGAAAAGGGTTCTTAAGAAAAGTTGCTTTAAGTCACACTGCTGAAATTACAGTTGTTGGGAAATAAGATCTTTTGAACCAAAAACAAATTCTTTTAGAATATTCAGCAAAGCAGCCATGAGTTTTGCCTTTATTATCTGACTCTGTTGCTGGAGGAAGACATTTCTGCCATATCAGCATAATTTAGTTTCCTTAATCCCTTTACTTAACAACAGGCTCTCATTCTACCAACTGCTCAGGGCTCTCATTCACCAACTGTTTACAGAACAGCCTCTTAATAAAGCTGCTAAATCTACACTGCATTGATCTGTGGGGAGGTGTTCTTTGTAACACTTACGCTCGTCACACAGTAGACCTTGTCTTCCATAGGGGCAAAGACACACCGCCTCCAATGGCGACTTCGGGATGCACGTGGCCCCATGACCGCAGGGGTTGCGCTCACAGGCGGTGAACTGGCACAGCCGGCCTGTGTAGAGCGGGGGGCACTCACACAACCAGTCCTCAGCATCACTAAACATGCAGACATGGAGGGAGACATCATTAGGCCAGAGGTGAAAATGGAGCATGACATTGCAACAGGCTCACACAGTGGCCTACAGAACACACGGGAAGAGAAGTGATGATAAAACAACCTATCTCCTGATGCATGAAAGACTTGAAAAGATGTAAAGAGTAAATGTGTCCAGCCTGATGGAATACTTTACATATGAGATTTGCTGAAAGACAAGCATTTGAGTTAATGTGTAGCTTTTGGTAGAGAAAAATAAGAGTTTTGTTATGAATTTATTCATCTTAGTAGCTCCTGCGGAGGCAGAAATTACTTCACGTCTTTTGGATAAGGTAAACACACGCACCTGAAAAATAACGGCAGAAAGCAGATGATTAGTAGTGTGTCAGAAAACGTATAACCAGAAATTGTACAAGATTTTCGGTGTCTTCTTTCCTCGATTCATATGCGTGCGCTGCTTCTCTTGGCAAGAAGAGGAGGGTGATCTAGCATGCAAAGTAATACCCAGACAGGGACTTTATAAAATGCACTGAGATGTGCACAACTTTGAAAGGTATAAAATCAGATAGAGAAAACATTGGTGGGGTTTCAAATCTATAAATTAATAATGTGTTTTGAGCAGCAGCACTGCGGCTCCTTGGGAAACCTGCTTCCTGAAA
The DNA here is from genome assembly GCA_011952105.1 of Coreoperca whiteheadi. Lineage (NCBI taxonomy): Eukaryota > Metazoa > Chordata > Actinopteri > Centrarchiformes > Sinipercidae > Coreoperca > Coreoperca whiteheadi. The sequence continues at coordinate 16,155,390 of CM022471.1, forward strand.
TGAAATATTTACATTCTGTCACCGAAGTTGAGGATTTTTAGATATGACTGTATTCAAGTACAACAAGGATGCTATATAATACTGTAAAACATTTTTGGTGTATCATTCTTAACAGGCTGCTAATGTCAATTTTAAGACATTTAAATTCACAATGATTCGGAGCTACACACCGTCGCTGCCAATTGTGACCATTATTTTCAAAATACGAGTCACAGATGAAAATTGTCATGCGTTCAAACAAACAGCCATTGTTATTTGTATAATCGTTGACAACCTGCAAGAGGAAGACTCAAATATTTAATGGAGCACCTCCAGGTGCAGTCTCCATGTTGCAGTGCTTTGAGTGCTGCTAATTTGTCCCTCACAATGTCAGTTGGTGTTTGTGTTTAAATGTTGGTAACACACACATGTGGATTTTCCTCCAGATGCTCCACTTTCCTCCCACAGCCAAAAAACATGCAGGTTAGGTGAGTTGGAGATGCTCGAATGCTGGTAAGTGTGAATATGTTTGTCTGTCTGTTTTCGCTGGGAGAGTAAAACTTATCCAGGGCTCCAATGCTCCACAGGATAAGTGAGTATATCAAAAAGATGGATGGACGGACACACAAATTCAATATTTTCTTCTAATTGTAGCAAACATTTTCACAGATGATGTCTTACATGCCAAACATGTGAATCTAAATGTAAAGAATTTAACATATCAGATATGATAGATACTGTACGATAACAATCACAATTAACAGTGCGGAAAATAAATGTCTTTGCAACAGGGGCTCAGGAGGTAGAGCATCCATTAATCCCAGGGTTGGCGGTTCGATCCCCAGCTCATGTGTTCAAAGGGTTCGAAGTGTTCTTGAGCAAGACACTGAACCCAGGGCCAGTGCCTTGCATCGGTGCGTATTTGAATTTAACATTTACTATGTAAAACGTCAAACGCATAAAAAAAAAAAATACAAAGTCAACTTACCACATGTAATTTAAGGGAAGATAAACCAAATGACTTATGAGCATTAGATATTGCTGGCTCCAAAAAGGTAAAGTGTAGATAGAGAAGGGGAAGGAGCACGGTGAAAACACTTCAGTTTTAATTGGCCTAATCAAAAATGTGGATGTGTGGGGTGACAAAAGGGTATTTCAATTTGGCTGAGGTAATCACTTTGATTACGAAACTGTAGTAATGTTTGCAGACACATTTGAATATATTAATCACAAATGCATAAAGTTGGTACTCGCCCTATCTCATGCCATTCAAAGACTGCACTGCTACAGCACACAGGCTGGATAAATTATTAAGGAAGACTACATTTTTAATCTAATGAGTACCAGATAAAATGATGAATAATTGACCGGTTAGCTTATGATATCCCTGTCAGCTAGAACAATAAGTTGTGTGGCCACATGCTTTTCTCAAATTTCATCCCTTGTAAGTTATTTACAGAACACTTCTTTTAAAGTGCTCGTTGGTATGCAAATACACTTCTACAGTAAGGCTCTGATGAGGCTCTGCTGCCATGGCAGTCTTCAGTTCTCGGGATGAAAGCATTTAGCCTGCTTCATCCTTTGTTAAAATAAAAAGGACCACTGGGTTTAGCAGATATTATTTATAGAAAAGAACTGCTTTGGTACTGAAACGCCATTTGCTTTCCAGTACTGTAAACAGCCAATTGGACACCATTATACTACAGACACTGTGATTCTTGGTGCGTGGGAGGGGAGATTATTTGAAAGATGACTAGTTCCTCACTCAATTATTGGTCATCTGAATTTCAATAAGCAAAAGGGACGAAGTGGAATTTACACATGGCATTCACCTGTACTCAGGCTCCTGTTTCAGCAGACGGCTGTTCGATATTTCCCTGACCTCTTCCAGCTCCCCATGCAAATATTTCCTTGGCGGTGAAGAAGGGTGATGTCTGTTAAGTCTCCATCGCAGAGTCTTTTGAAACATACTGCTATAGAAAAGCGTACTTTAGATGATACTTGAAATAAAATCCTTATAGAAAGGAGGTATAAAGTGTGAGGGAACTTCTCTCAAGGGATCAGACAATATTTCTACGGTCCAACCTAGAGCACACCGCACTCTGTAGAAAGCTGTGCTTTTCTGTAACACTTTTAAAGTATATTCACATGTTTAAACTCTGCTCTTTGAATGTGCCAGTGTATTTATTCAAGCATTTTTATTTTATTTTTTTTACTTTTCTAAACTCCCGGTAGAATGACTGTAAAGGAAAAAACCTCAGCACACCGAATGCATTGACTCTGTCTCAGAAATAAAGTTGTGTTACAATGATTTAACGTTTCTTCCCTGACGAGATATGAGGTGATAACATGTATTTGCTTCAGACTTCAGTAAGAATCAGCTGTTAATTGAACAAGCCTCTATGACGGGTGAGCTTTTCAGAAATATTTTCTCTACAAACACAAGTGTCCACTACTTGGACTACATAGAGGTAGCAGGAGCAAGCTGTTATCGGGCCAAATGATGTGAAGTTCCACCTACTTCTATGAAACAGACATAGCAGTTGCAAAGAAGAAAATTCAGGCAAAATGTTGAGCTGTAATGTTGTTGGAACAGAGACTGAAACAGTATTTAAAAAGGAGGAAGGAGACAAAAAATGCTCCAGCTATCACTGACATGACAAAGGGGCAAGAGACAAAAAAAAACAAACCCTAAAAAAAAGTCTGAAAGAAGGAAACAGCCAGTAAGTGAAAAATGATGTGCACACTGAAGACTGGCTCGTGCTGGATGAATCAAATAATGAATAAAATAAGAGGATGCTTTTGTCTAGAATGCTGTGGAGACGTCGAACACCTCACTGCAGAGAATACATTCCTTTAACTGGAGATCACAATATTTTCCACAAAAGCCACCTGCAGATGATGGCTTCAAAAACATGTGCCTGCACACAAACACACCACATTTATTGAATTTCCTCCAGCTTTGACACAAACCACTGCAGAGGGTTGTGTCTAATTCCAAATAATACTAAGCATACTAATACTTTCACGTTGGTTTATTATGATCACAGGATAATTATTTGGCACCTTATGTCTAATTTGGTCTCTTATATTGCTGTAAAGAATATTTGACTTCTGCAGAAAGCTGTACTGTATCTCCACTGATTACATGCACATTTGTATAATAATTAAAAGGTGATAATTTGGGGTATACTGAGGCCACAAAATAATTATTTTGTGTCTACTAATCAAATCTGAGACAAACTCAGACAAACCAAACCGTCTACTGTTTAAGTCTTCCATTAGTAACTTCGGTTCAAAGAAACAATGAGATGTGCTATTCTAGAGCCCTTATTCCGTCAAATCTCATGAAGCTGGTTACCAGAACACCAACCTGTGACACTATCATGATGCAGAGATCCCATCCAAAAACTGTAACACATGCTCTTGTTTGAAACTTGTTTGAGCTCATCTGCTTACTTAATAGTTCAAGGATATGGCTGATGATTATTCTATATTTTTCTTATTGTCAACAAATCCAATGACCAAAATCAAACCGATCCTTCTAAGTATTGCCTGTGTTTCCAAAGCCAAATATGGCTTATTCCTCTGTGCCACAGCTTGTCCAAAAACTATTAAAAACACACTGATGTTCACGTCATTGCACTGGGTGACATGTTCCTTCATTACCATGAACACAAGCACTGTAGTAAATCACATATACACCATCATGCTGCTATAAATACTCACTACAGCACCAAATGTTCACAGTTGAAAATGGTTCCCAACAAATGCACTATTTACTTCTGTTTGAGTTACTTTTGCTGAAAACTAGCATTTTTAATAGTAAAAATGTATATTTGTGACCTGTTTTTTGAAGATTTAAGTATTCACTAGGAACCAGTAGGCTTGGGGCTGAGTGCCGCAGGCAGGGTAGGGAACTCAAAGTACTGAGAGATAAACTAATGTATTGGTTTTGGTGTTTTAATGGAATTTGTTGATAATAAGTAAAATATAGAATAAGGCCAGCATGATCCTTTAAAAGTTAAAGAAAATCATCCTGGTCATTTTCAGTTACCATTATTTCTATCCAGTGCTGTCAATATGAGACAGTGCATAATGTTCATTAACACAAATTGAACTTTCCTTATACAACAGAACAACATATTTGGAAATAGAAATTCATTGACCTATTCTCCTTCTCTTTTCCTGTATTTATTTGTACTGTATTTGGAGTCAGAGGTCTGCTGTGGTGTAAAAGGAAAGCTCTTCCTGTATGTTTTCATACTGAGTCATGTGAGACTTGTCCCCAAGTCATTTTTATACTTAAACAATTATTATCAGTTACTTTTAAGTATGTCAAGGTTACAGAGAAACTAATTTTTAAACAAGAACATGTCTATATGTATAAAAATAACCAATTTGGCCAAAAAACACCATCGCACAGTTGTTTTCAATGCACTCGTCCTCCAAAATTCAAAGACACAAATGCAATAAACTCTATAATGAGCAAGTTTTCTTCGGGAAATATTCTTCAGGGACTGTAATCACACGGAATGTAGCTATGTTTGTTTCACATGATAAATTAAAATAATTGTTTCTTGGACCTTGAGTTATTTTATAGGTACTTTGAAACAAGTATAGCTGGAACTCTGATTAAGATAAAATTGGTTTCACTTCTTTTGTGAAGAACACTTGCAGGCAGTGAAATGGAGCATTGGGAGAATTCAGTTAAGTGGAGATTTGTGTGCCACTGAAGCTGGACCATCACAGAGTGAGCAAGGCGCCGTCTCTACTGTAGCCAATTAGCAAAAAGTTATTCTGTCTGCTTGAATTCTGCTCTCTCTCAGTGTGTGCATGTGTGTGTATGAGCATATGTCCATCCACTACTCAGTAACAAATGTGGATCTATTTATGTGATCTGTGTGTCAATCTGTCTTATTTTACTTCAATGACGAGGTCACAAGCTGATAGAAAAGTTTAACGCAGCAATAAACAATATTTTTATATTAACAACGACTCAAGACGTGTATGTGAAATCGTAGTGACAGCAGAGTGAGCTTCCTTTTAGCTCTGAAGTCCAACATTCAGAGCTAAAAAGAAAAATATTGGACTTACGTCCTGCCGTGGCCAGAAACATCAATCCAAATGAATGCTAATGTTGCTCCCTGTCTGCTAGACCACAAGTTTGCCATATCAAGTTAAAGACACAGTTTAGGATTTTGAGGAACACGCTTATTCACTTTCTTGCTGAGAGTTAGATGAAAAGATCGATACCTCTCTCATATCTTTAGGGTAAATATGAAGCTCCAGTCAGTGAGCGGTTTGCTTAGCTTAGCCCACAGACTAGAAACTGGAGGAGCAGCTAGTCTATGGGTCTGTCCAAAGGTAATGACATCTGCCTACCTGCACATCTAAAGCTCACTAATTAGGACGTTACATGGTGCCGTACAAAAACCGAAGCGTAAAAACAACACATTGTGGTTATGTGCCGGTCTATTGACTGGGCGCATTAACTTTGTCTAGTCCTGAGATGTCCCTGTGAGCTGTTCAGGCAACAAGTACAGGAATTAACATACTAATATCACACAAAACAACAGTAAACATGCACATACATATACATATATATATATGCTTGCTGATTTATATGCTATTGATTTTCCATCTATACCATTGAAAATGTGAATACAATACATAGCGAGCATATTATAGTGTCTTGTTACTGATAAAGACCCTTGAAATACAAGTTGGTTCATGTATCAGACATGCTCTTAAACTTAAATTCTTATTCAGAATATTAATAAATAAACTTAACATTGCTGTGTGCAGTATAGGTGGCCTCAAGTCCTAGTCCCCATGCCCTAACCACAGACCACAGTCAGGGAACAGGGGATGCAGGTGCAAGTCTCTTCACACCGCACCCACCCCAAATGGTCACAAGTACATCTGTATGATGATTACACAGGCGGGATTGTGCTGTTGTATATATTTTCTAATTGTCTAATCAGGAGATAATGACATGTTGCATTTCATAACTAACTGTCTGAATGTATAAATACAGGTGTTCACATTTTCCTCTGAGGTAATATTATTTTCTTATTTCTAGTGTTCTTGTTTGTTACAGAGCAGAGTACTTACAGCATGAATGTGTGGTGCCTCTTATGTTGTATTTACAGACAGTCTAATGACATGCTCTCAGGAACCTGCAGCAGAAGCGGAGGTTAATAAATGACAGATATCCAGCATCACAGAGCTGGCACTGAAGAATAAAAAGGCCATAGTCCTTGGGTGCTGATTGCTGGCTTTTCACATTGATGTCACTTAAATACCTAATATGTATGTATCACCGACCAACCACAAGCCATTATCCTCTCAGGTTTAATACTGATATTTCTACATGCCTAAGTGAACAGAAAACCACATGAAAAGGAGACAGCGCCAAAATCACCCCAACTGAACCCACAATCAAAATCCTTTTTCATCTTATTATATTGTGGCAGCGCAATCCAGGGCAACTAACAGAATGAAGAGAGCTCTGTGAACTCCTGATGACCCCTGGATGCAGTGTGGTTCAAGAGGATACTGCATTAACGCGTATTCATCACACAGATAATTGCGAAGCCCACTCTTTCGCACATGACAAGCCAATGTGACCACAATGCCATCGGCTCTTAATTGGTATTCTTAGAGCCATTCATATTGCAATATTCATGGTGCCCCTTTTCATTTCCTGTTTAATAAAAGCAACTGTTAATTTATAGTGTCATAACACAATGAAGAAGACATTTAGAGCAGCTATTTTCTGGATTACCTAAGGTAAAAGAGCATCATATGTAGGTAATACATACTTAAATAGACAGGCAAAATTGCTGGTAAGTGGGGTGTGATGGCAGTCTGATGAGCTGTACTAGATAAAGATGAACGAAGAATAGATCTTCACATATGGGGCCCAGGGATTACCTTTACTGGGCAATCAAAATACTGTAGATATATAGAGAGACTGACGAAGATGCAGGACATGACAACCTTCATCTAAACACTTAACTGACCATGTGTTAGTACATATTTCTGTGTGAAATAAAGGTAATGAAAGACTACTATCATTATTACAAGGTACATGTTCCTCTGCCAATTGGTTTTTTAAAAGTAAATAGCACTTCATTTTTATAACTTCCAATATATAGAGAAACTATATGATATGATCAACAACATTACAAAGTTAAAACATGTCATCATTCAGTCTCAAATGATTTTAAATGTGCAACAACAGATGTTTTGGCCACTTGAGGAACCAAAAGGAGAAACAATTGCTGTAATCATCTTTCAAGTTGGTATAATAATAATGTTTATTTTTTATAGCGGGAGGAAGTTCAGTCAAAGTAATTTGATGACAAAGCAAAACAAAATTTGTCTTCTGGCTGGTTGGTGCTGGGCAGGTAGTGTAAAAGTGGGTTTTTCCACTGAAAACAACACTGAAGAGAGTGATAAAAACAGTGCGTTATTTTGGTTTTATGGCCCACTGCTTTACTGACAGATGCCAAAACATTTCGTAAAGCTGAGGGGAACTACGAAGTAGGGTGATCATTCTGTGAGGGTTCATCACTACAAGAGACTGCTTTCACATAAAAGTAGTCATATGATCCATAGTACATATAAAAATATTTATTATAGCAGCTTTAAAGATTTTAATTCAGAAAAGTTTCTCTGGTGTAAATGTGTGTTTTTTGCTAAGTTTCTCTTCTGCCAGATAAGTAACTGCTGTAGGGCATTTTGGCAAGATGGTTAGTTAGCTGTATTAAATGACACAATGTCAAAACCAAAACCAGACATCATCAGCAGGAGGTGGACTGAACATTCTGAACTGAGCAGGAAGCAGAAGAAAAACCGAAAGATGGTCAACATGGAAACTGAAGCTGGAAATTTCCTTTTCGCCTGAATTTCTGTTATTGCACATTTATTTTGTGTTGAACACTTAATTGGTGCAGTGTTAAACACTAAAACATGAATCAACTTGCAAAGCTGCAGCCTTTGTAACAGTTTGCTTATTGTTAAATTAAAAAGATTTGAAACTACAGTAGCATGCAACTGTTACGGACTTTTAAAATTGTAGAAATTCCAGATTCAAATTATCCTTAAACAAAAATGGCTACATCTACAACTATCCGTTGGGATGTCCCAATCAAATTTTTCACCCTTTGATGCAGTTAATCAATTTGTTAAATTTCTGCGGATACTAAGTCCCAGTCCAATATTCACAGTGCTCAGTTAGCCTAGAGTAGGTCCAAATTAAAATTAGTCCAATGTAGATAAAATGAGCTTGACAACTGAACAGTTCCGCATTAAGAAATGGTTGCTGCTGGAAAGAGGAGCTGTTACTAAAACTTTCATTTCACTAGCTGGCTGACTGGGTTAGTGTGTGCTCAAAAGCTCGCATTGCACAGCCCCGTTCATGTTTTTAGAGATGGGGAAAACAATTTAAACTGGAATATATATTCTACAACAGAAACACTGGCTGCTTCAAACTGAGTCACATGGGCAAGAGGAAACCAAAGGTCGAACATGGAGATGAAATGACTTATACTACATATTTTTCATGCACATTGTTGTTTTTAGCCTGTAAGCCTAACCAGTAGACACCCCTTTCTCTTGTTTGACATCATGCATGTAGGTAACACTAGTTCACTTAATTTCTGGGTAATTTCTTGCATATTATTATCACAGAAGAAAAATGTATTAGAGAAACTGTATTTTATATTCTTAATGGCTTTCAAGTTCAATGGTAGTTAAGTAATGTTAGTGTGAAAGGTGACCTAGTACCTGACACAAGTTCCTCCGTTACGACAGGGAAGGTGTTGGCAGACAGGTGGGTCACAGTTCTTGATGTTTCTCCCTCTCACTGCTTCACCCACCAGGTAAATCTCCTTTGAGTTGACCTGAAGTTCCCTGATACATCCAATGAATCTCCTCGCTCCCTTTGCACTCCTGTCATGCATCTCCCAGTGGGATGAAACATCCCCAAGAAATATGGGTCCAAAGGTTCCCTGCAAAAAAAAAAAAAAAAAAAAAAGGTGGAAAGCCAGAAAAAAGAGTTATCAATTAATAAA